>CM067519.1:7678112-8266789 GCA_034509495.1 Acestrorhynchus altus | reverse complement strand
TGTGTGTGTGTCTGTGTGTGTGTGTGTGTGTGTGTGTTGGGGGAGGGGGGGGGGGCGTGGTGTGCTAATACTACAATCAGAGCATGAAGCCTCTAGTGTTAGTGCAGAGGGAGCGCGTGACAGAATGAGTTCTGATATTAGTCCATTACAGACAGACACTTCAATTAGCCGCACGCAGGAGGAGACGCAGCGCTGCTCATTTTTCAGCTGAATGAGCAACAAGATGAAGAGACAGTGTTTCACAGCAAAGATACTCTGCAAATGTCATGCCATGAGTGAGATTTCATTAAGAATGTTCTTTTTTCCCCCCTTTCTATCACCATCCTCCGGCTACAAAATATGACCCTAATGTAGGATAACAGAATTGTATTGCAAAAAAAGGTTAAATGAACAATGTGCTTAATTAATTCTGCCTTTTGATGAAGGCTGACAATGAAAATGCATGTGCTTTTTCTGCCCACCCTGAAGCCAGATACCAAGCAAAGACCCACCTCATCACTTTACTTGATGTTGTCAGCACAAAAAAGCTCCGCTCTTTTTAGCATTACTGTGATAGTTTGCTGCCAAATGCACTTCAAACCTCTACACTTTTCTTACAATGAAAGCTGAAAGGTGTTGGGCTGTGGGAGGCTGCTAACTTTAGCCTTATAAATCCTTTGGCCTCTGCTTTTTCTCATGCAAAGAAAAACAGTGCTTAGGTCAGAGCCACATTACCCGACTCACTGCTAGACAGATATTTCTATCAGTCTCTGAGCAGTAATGCATTCAAAGGTAATATCTACGAGTTAACGTCTTTGGCGTTGGCCCCGTAGTTGGACCAGCTCTTGAAATGTCTGCTTGACTTAAAAGCAATGCTCAGCAGGCTGTGGATTTTATGAACAGCAGCAGAAGGAGCTGGCTCAGAGGCAAAAGGGGGCTGTGTACCCAAAAACAAAAGAGGAGCAAGCAGGCCGGCATGCTAACCAAGCTGGATAACAAAATCAGTGTCTTTGTCTTGACATAGCTTAATTCCAACATGCGAGAACACATCTTCAAGCTGTTCTTCTGCTCAGACTGATACCAGCAGCTCTCCAGTAAAACCAGGAGGAGGTTGGTGCACATACTATTCTGTGGTGAGCAGACATTGCTTTGAGGCAGCAGAACATTTAACCCTGAAATACCACCCTCACTATTGATTTCACTCTTTTACATCAAGATGTGCATGGAGGAGGTGACCAGTTCCAAGGCCATCGCCATCCAGCCCAACCAGAAACCATGTCTTAATGCATAGTTGAATTCCCTGCTGAAGGGCGTTGATGCAGCAGCACTTAGAGCAGCTAGAAGGAACCTGTCGGTGGGCATAAAGAGGGCAAAGTCCACATATACTCTCAACATCCATGGTCACAGCTTGTGGAAGGGCATCGGGTGCATGACAGACTACAAGAGGAGTGATGCACAGTGCCCAAATGACCCCGTGCTCCCCAGCACCCTGAACACCGTCTATGCTTGCTTCGAGACCTCCAACTCTAACATCCCCTTCTGGCTGCACTGTCGTGGAGAAGGAGATGTTGAAGAGAGTGGTAAAGTCTGCACAGAGTACCTTCGGGTGCAGCTTACAACCCATCAGTGACATTTGCACCACCAGATGCAAAGAGACTTACACCCTGCACACAGACTTTTCATCCACCTTCCCTCTGGAAGGAGGCTGCACTGCATCCAGGCAAAAAAACATCTAGACTGAAAAGCAGTTTCAACCCGGATGCAGTCAGAATACTAAACTGATCTACCCCCACATACTGACACTACACTGAACACAAACCCACCCATACTGTCCATGCACACTGTCAGCACTTTCAGCCCTACATTACAACTCATCTTACAGCTCAAACTGTTGCTGCAGTCCACTGTGCAATACGTTCACTTAGATATTTATTTAACTTTGTTTATATAGCTTTGTTTGTTTATTTCTATTGATGTAGTTTAACTGAGATTGAGTACCTGTATTTCATTCTATCATGTCACATGGTGGGAATGACAATAAAGCTGAGCCTGAGTTTAAAGACAGGTGGGGGTGATTTGTTCAAGCTTCCTGATAGAACCTTTGTTAAAGTTATCATATCCATAACCATGCTTCACCTAGAAATAGGTACTTCTGTAGATGCCATAGATGCCAAATTTGGGGCTATTGGGTTTTCTCCCCCTTAAAGAGTGCAGTCCTACCACCAGGTTCTAAAAAACTATTATTGTAAAATTGCTAGAACATTCATGTGGCAGTTGTGAAACTGAATTATACAGCTGGAAAACATAAGGGGTTTTTCGAGAAGCAGGGTTGGTAAGACGATATGATAAAGGTGGGTGACATTATTTTGAATAAAAGTCATTTTCACACATACATTACAGATAAAATTATGTTTTAGTTGTGGCAGATCATTCAGAACTGCTATTCAAACAGTTCCCTAATGAGTTAATATTTGCTGCACTATGTCCAGTTAATAAGGACTGATTACATTCTTTATAATGAAACGTGCAGTCGGTCAGAGTTCTTTAAGCACTGATATCCTGTAACGTTCGAGGACTCAAGGAGGTAGGTGGAGGCGGAAGTACACGCTGGGTTGTGAATTTATTAACAAGATTACAAATAAGACAAGAACCATAACACAAGACTAGTAGCAGACACGAAAACAAGACGAGTAGTCAGGAAGACTGATGAAGACAGACTGGGACTAAGGGGCTTATATACACACAGAACACTGATCACACCTGGGACATGATAAGGATGGGGCAGGGTTACAAATGGAACACAGCTGGGAATGGGCGGAGACATGAGCTCAGAAGCACCAAAGGACATAAACAAAGCAAAGACTAGAGGGACAAGACAGATATGTGACATATCCACTAGGGCTGCCATTGTATTAGTATTCTATTGATTAGACTAATCTAAACAATTGTCCTAAAGATGTTTTCTGCCCCAAAATTTGTATCTTCCTGTATTTCTTCCAGGTTAAGGGCTGGAAACGGTGAGGAGAAATGTTGGTTCTGTTGGGTGGAGTTTTGGTTCTTGGAGAGACTGACGCATTTACACTGGTATAATGTGTCAGACCACCTCTTGAAGTGCTGAGTTATTAGATTTGTGTCTGTTTTTAAATGCAGGTTAATTTACACTTGCCTCTTTATATGACTTGGCTTTATCTAAATATTATCCTGACACTGAAGATGGATGAAATGGACTAAAAAGGTGTCTGAACCTAGCTAACATTTAGTTCTGGTCATAAGGGGTGGTCAAACCAGACCTAAACACCTAAAGCACATTTTAGTAAAAAAAAATATACCATTGTAAAGTCTGTTGTTAGTTGGGACCAATAACTAAAAAACATGAATGCCCTGGTTCTGTGCCCTTCCGTACTTTAGAAATTAAGCCAAAATTGGAGCCAGAGTCTGCATAACACAGATCAGAGGCAGAACACACAAGCTGCTGTAAGAGTCAGCAGACACTGGTGATCATTAAAAGAAAAGCTTTAAAATGCTTTAAATTGTATTTGGACTCTGTTCAGACCAGAAAATAAATTTCTCTGAGTGATTGCCAAGACAGAGTACAAATAAGCATGTCTAATTATTATAACATTAGCTGGCTGACTGCAAAGAACTTTGTTAACGCAACCAACATCATGCCCTACATATGGTTTCTTCCAACCAAGGCTGTCAATCACTTAATTTCTAAAGCTTTTGGGTACACAACACACCTTTTAAAATTGTAGCAGATTATAGCACTCCTTCATGAACAACTAGGGCTGTGTTGGAACACTGAACCCAAACCAAATACATCTTCTTTTTACATAGAAGATTCAGATGAAACATGCTGCAACAGTCATTCTTTATGCACCCATTTGTACTGACAATTGAAAAAAGAAAAACAAAAAATGCAATGAGATCATGGGTGGGAAGTAAGCAGTACATGTCGAAGACAACCATTCCAATGAAGTAGATGCTGATTTAAAATGCAAATTTGACTGTATTGCACACTACTAGTAGCATACTAGTGCCAGCTGTTGTATCATTTAACGTGGGTCTAAAATTAAATGCGAATGCATGGCTCTTTCTCATTATCTACATTCTGTGTTTTGTTTTTGTGCTCAGCTTTCATTGGCAAATGACAGGAACCCTTCAGAGTCAATGATCAGTATATACTATTAGATTATTAGTCTTGAAAAATATCACATGTTTAATATGCTTTAACTAGTCTGGATGGCAGACAAGAGACCAAAAGTGAGAGTCTGTGCCCCTCACTTTATACGTGATACTCTCGCTAACTGAGTGACAAAGAAATCTGTAGAGCCAATCAGCACAGCCACACTGACAACTGGTGCTAAGAATCACATAGTGTAAAGCTTCCTTCTTACAATATCGCAGTTTAATGTTTTAAGAAATTATTTCTCTGGTGAAGAAAAACAAAAAAACAATATTAGAATCGAGAAAACTTTTAGACTGAGAGACTGGAGATGGAAAGAGGAGAGAAATGAGAATGAAAATGGGCTGTTTTGTCATTGAACCATATTGGGACTGCCGGAGCTGCACATCATACTGCCTCAGCCTGCCAGCTGAGGTGCTAAAGACAATGTGCCATGTCCATGTAGGTGGGAAGTCACTGGTTGGCATCAACCACACAGGTTAACATTATAAAATCAGGTAGTTAATGCCATTTAAACAGCATCAAATACACGTTCTGTTTAACTCATCAGCCAATCGTTCCCGTTCATCTTATTCATGCATGTAAGTGATCTGCATACGCTGAAAAGATCTGCTGCAGCAGAATCAGATGTGTGGCACATAGCCAGAGTCTTCTTTACAGAAAGTTTTGGGCTCTGCATTCTCTGAAATGAAAGGAGCTGTCTGGAGTTCTGCTGGTGTAGCAGAGAATATGTTATAAAGTAGCTTTTTCCTGAAGCCCCCCTTTCCTCACCTCCACTGCTGTGTGGGATACGGGCAGGAAGCGAGCTGAACTACATGTCTTTGTTTCTTTGTTTCACACATTCTCTCTCTCTCTACTTCTCTCTAGGTACAGGTTGTTTGAAGAGCGTCTTGCTCAGTTGGTGGAGGCTGAGGGAGGCTTTGATCAGTTCACACGGAGCTACCAGTCATATGGAGTACACAGGTGGTCCGATGGTAGCCTGCACTTTAGGGAGTGGGCTCCCGGGGCCCAAGATCTCTACCTGACTGGGGATTTTAGTGAGTACCAGGACTCAAACAAATCACTTTCCTCTAAAAAGCTTCTTACACTACGCACATACTGGCTACTTACTGGAAACATATGGTACCTTGGTTGGTCCACTGTAGGTGCACAGGTTTAGCTAATCTTTTCCCTCTTTCCATTCATCATTGGGCAGTTTGCTGCTGTGTTCTTTAAAAATAAGAATATTTAAGGCAGGTTTATTAATATTTGAGGCACAGACATTGCATCCACAGTTGGAGTGATTGTCAAGCTCATTCAACATCAGTATCTGACCTCAATGTCATTGCTGAACCTGAATGCAATCCTCACAGAAATGTTCCAACATCTAATGGAGACCCTTCCAGATTAGATCCTGATGAAAAGAAAAAAAACAACAACATGCCACTGATACCTTTGATTTCTGAAGAATTGCTTTGGACATCCAGGTGTCTGGATACTTTTGGACATGTAGCAAACATAATCCCTCTTGTTTGAAAATCTGTGAATAAAATAGCATACCATTTATTGTTGCCAAGGAAACTGCCTCTCGTTTTAGGCTGCTAACCTTTATAATGTGTTCTGCATCTGCTGCTGCGAGAAGGCTGCTGGATTTTGATTTATTGAGCTTTAATGATGTACAGTTCCTTGTGTGTCATATTCAAATTGATCGTGTCCAGGGCCCAGTGTGCTCCTTCCTGGTAGAGAGGCTGAAAGAAGGGGGATAAAGTGTAGTTATTGCACCTCATATGTGTCAAAATCATGTTTGTCATAGAGAAATGTGAGTCTAAATAACTTAAAGTCTAAAGAACCTTTCTTAAACACAGATCTCTGTTCTACAAACATGGTTCTTTATGGAACTAAAAGATAATTTTCTGCAGAATTACTCAAAGAACCCTTTGAAGCCCTCTTTGTTTGAGTGTGTGTACACATACTTGGTTTTACAGTAATAATTCAGCTTCAGTTGGTCTTCAGTGAGTCCCTTTTTCTAAAGAATCAAAGACTGTTGCTGGGAATTCTTAAAAAAACATTGGAGGTAAAAAATAAAATCACAAACAAGGCACAGATAAGACAGGGCACTAACACTTTACTAAAGATGTGAACACTGATTTGGGTTTTTACAGCTTTAGCCCTAGACTGAGAATAAATAGAGTTACATCATCAGGAAAAACTACATCAAAAAAGAAAG
Organism: Acestrorhynchus altus; assembly: GCA_034509495.1. Classification (NCBI taxonomy): domain Eukaryota; kingdom Metazoa; phylum Chordata; class Actinopteri; order Characiformes; family Acestrorhynchidae; genus Acestrorhynchus; species Acestrorhynchus altus. The sequence continues at coordinate 8,260,418 of CM067519.1, read as the reverse complement.
ATTTGAAAATTTAAACTCAGAAAGCATTCCTTGTAATTTAATAATGTCTTCGAAATGATAAAACATACAATGTAATAAACCCTGAACAATGTAATAGATTAATACATTATTGGCAACATCAGTATTATAGTATCAAACCATTCTAACCAGACAACAGTGGTCGCCATCCTTCTGCAGTTGGCCACTGCACTCTCCACTGTGGGTGGTAATGCTTTCTATGACATATCCCTGCATACACATGACAGCATGGATTGGGGAATGTTAAGTGTCCACACAAATTCAGAAATGCAATGTCCCGTTTAACCTCTTGCACCCACTATTATATCTCGCTTGACCATTTATGTCTCCTTGCTATGAGCAGAGTGGCCAGTGTCCAACCTCACTCACAGGATAACACCTCACAACAGATGTGCACGTTTCCCAGCCATATCCTGAGATACGTACCTGTTGTCTCATTACTTATGGCAGTGTACAAGGATGGTTCTCCCCTACAAAACATTTCTAAAAGTCTTTTTATTGTGTTAAAAATTGTTTGCAAAATTGTTTATTGTGGCTGTAGTAGTGGTGTTTCATCTTTGATAAGAGGTGGGAAAGTTTTTTCACAGGAGGGCTTGTTCATCGATCTGCTTCTTAAGACTCACTACTTGTTAGTAGATCAACACAGTCATAGCATTGTGCACACAGGAAGCCATACAGGAAGTGCCCTAGTCAGATAACAGTCATTAATAAAAGTACTGTTTTTGATTGTTAATTCAAAATGTTTGTATCAACTGCAATTAAACTGGTGGAATGGTCAATAGGGAGACTTGAAATGTGTAGAGTTACATAAAAAAAAGTTCTCGTACAGTGCATATTGAAAGTCAAGTGAAGAAAATAAAGACTAGACTGGCTTTTTATTATCATAACTATCATAACATTATTTATATGCGGAATCTTTGCTTTGCCAGTTCGAGCCAGTCTATCATGGTCCCTTCTGTTATATATCTAATCCACTGTCTCGCACACATCACTGTGTACTTTATGACCTTGTTTATTGGCCTTCTTTAAGTGTACAGCATTGGTATATCTTTATATGCTTCGTTGATTAAGCTACCTTCTTATTCATGGAATTTTCTATCACATATCAATACATGGAAGAAGGCAATGGGAGGCAGCCAGCCTGGTGGTTAGGGAACCAGCCTTGTGGAAGGTTGCCAGTTTGATTAACCCCTAAACTGCCCTAAACTGGCATAAACTGGGTATGTGTGCTCACTGCCTCCTAGTGACTTCTCTTGTGTGTATGTGTGTTTCACTGCATGCATGTTACATTTCTCTTTGAAAAGGCTGATCTACAAAGTACCCAAGATCGATTTAAAATTGGGCAGGAAAGCTTTTTCCTATTTTTTCCGTAGCTATGGAATAAACTTCAGAACAAACTACAGCTTACTAATTAGTCTCGTTGTGCAAGTTTAAAGCTTCGTTGAATGTCTGTATAACAGAAACATGCAACTGTTACTCCCAAGTTGGATGTTGTGTTTGCACTGGTAACTGACTCTGTGTTTTAAATATCTCTATGTAAATTGTCTATTACGATTCCTGTAAATTCCTGTAACTGGAAATGGTGTGCTGTCTAGGCTCTTGAAAAAGAGATTCTGATTGCCTGGTTAAATAAAGGTTTAATAAAAACAAATCACACTTAAGATAGATCATAGAACAACCATCTTTAGGTTTAGTTTTCAGGGGAAAATAGTTATTTTATTGCACTGGCACATTATAGCAGTTCAAATGCTCCCAACACACCTGATCAGTCAATTATTAATATCTTCCTAAAGGGTGTGTTCAAAAGTTTTGACATGTAGGATAGAGGGTAGCCCAGGACCACATCTGTGAACTTGTGTTCTATGGCACCACTAAAGTACAACTTTACTTTGACTGTAATTGGTAAATGTCCTAGAACTTAACCCTGGCAATTGTGCATGTAAGGTCTAATTCTTGTGTTCAAGTATTTAAACATTGGAGCATGTAGATTTACGAGGTGCCTATGCATGTGGGTGGATACTAGGCAAGAACACCATTATGCAGAGCAGCTTTGATCTAATGAGGTTCACAAGCTTTCCTGAGTTTCTCCTTCCAGCAGCCCTGCAGATCTGAAATAGGGAGAGAGAGAGAGAGAGAGAGAGAGAGAGAGAGGGAGGGAGAGAGAGATAAAAAAGCATGATACTTCAATCTCCTCTTCTCACCTTGAGCCTCTTTCCAAACAATACACAACATAAAGTCTGCTCTGAGGGAATCCTGCTAGCCTTTCTTTTGAATCCTGTTTTTTTTTTTCCCTTCTGTTTTAATATTTCATTGTTCCTCTCTTGTTGTGAGTGTTTCTGTTTCTCTCCTTGTGTTTACCCTGTTTACATGATGCCCGTTGATACCTGTTGCTCCAGGTATCATACAATAACTGAATTGCAATGAAGGCACAGCACTCATGGACTAGAGCAGTTCTCAGGGATAGCTCTTCAAAACCAGGAGCAAGCGTGTGCACGTGGGTATTTTTGTCCCCTTGACATACAGTATAGTATATGTGTCATGCCTGTGGAATATGATGAAAAGGAATGAATTTCTTACATAGTATTTTATTGAATATGTAGTTCATATTTTAAAGAAAAACTCATTTCAGCACCCAAAAAATATAAATAATATTTAAAATATTAAAAATAAGGATATGCAAGGGTTCTTTAGTTACAATCAATGGTTCTATACAAACCATGACAAGTAAAAGAACCAACTGAACCTTTAAATGGTGTTTCACCATGCTAATGATTTTCTTCAGATACAAAACTCGTGGATGGTTTCTAACGAAACATTAAAAAAGGGTTCTACATGCTGCCAAAAAGAGTTATACTATTGTTACAAGTCAAAGTACTCCTTTTCAGTGAAATACCGTGGTCATGCTGGTCATGGAAAGATTAATCATATCGTTATGAGCTGTTATCCTGTGAATGTGACCAATATGGCTAGCCATTTGACTAGCATGACCATGACGACAATGCTGTTTGAGAAGCATAACCATATAGGTTGACTAATATGACCTGCTTGACCACACTGGTTACCCAGCTTTTTCCAAACCAGTCAGCTTGGTCAAGGTGGTCATCTTGATAGACCAGATAGTCTTTAACTCAATAGAAAATAAGAAGCATTCAAGAGCTGGTGAAAAGGCCAAAGCTGGTTAGCCAGCTTAAGTTACGGTTTCACCTGCAAGACTAGGTTTTCAACAACACTGACCATCAAAGAACAGCTTACACCATAAAAACCGGCCACCACCAAAAAGGGAAGCTATTACTATCATTAACATTACACATACTCTTGTAAGAGTTAACAGTGGTCATGTTGATCAACAAGTGTCATCATACTGGATGTCTAATAGGTTGATCATGCTTATAGACCAGTTAAATCTTCAAACTCAAACAAAAATATACCCTCTGCTGGTCGGAAGCTAAGCTGGTCAAGGATCTTAACCAGCTTGATCAGTCATGTTGGTCAGTTCCCTTGGTCATGCTGGCCAACCAGCTTGGTTCTGTTGGTCAACAAGCCTGATCAAACTGGTTGAGCTTGAGAATAAATAAAAAAAAAATATATATATGATTTTTTTTTTTAGCAAAAATTGATTTGTGTGATTTCTCATTGGTCAACATTCTGTAAAGCTGACCCAATTTCACAACTTCAAAACAACATGGGCTTAACATGAATAGATCAGTTAATGATTAGTCAATGTTTGCTTGGCAGACAAGAATAATACTGAGGTTAATGCTATTGTAAAAATACTGTGTGGTGTTCTGCTCCTTACTCTGGACTCACTGCAGACCCCCTGGGATTCTCACTGAAGCGATTTGGCCTCAGTCAGAGAACCAGATACTGCTGCCTCACACACTCACACTTGACCTGACAGCAGGGGACCAGTCACAAGGCTTTCTGTGCTACCCTTCTGAGCCCTGGTCTTTAGAGAGGAGATCTCCTACCACAAGCACACGCGCACACACACACACACACACACACACACACACACACATACACACATTCCTGCATCTGTGGAATTGACGCCTTTCACTGTGTCTTAGTCCCAGAGGTTTAATGCTGCCTGTAGCAGCCATGCCCCCTCTGAAACCCTCCATCTCTGCCCAGCACGAGAAAGCTGTTCTTTCCCAGGCCACGTTCCTGCGAATCCTTCGGGGAGCTGGTGCAAAGCCAGATGATTAGCCTGGGTCTGTGCTGAAAGAGCAGCGTGCCGCTGGCCAGCTTTAGTGCTCCTCTGCGAGCTAATTGAGAGCTCCCTGACACACGGCAAGTGCCACAGACAGAGCAGCACCTGGTGAGAGAGTCGTGAAAAGAAAATGCATGGTGTGAAAAAGAAAGCATAGAGGGAAACAGAAATAGTGGTCTATTTTTAAAATACAGGAGTTGCTATTTTAACTTAAAAGCAATGCTATGTAGGAATCTCTGTCCTATGTAGGAGGTATTTTTGGCTCCTGGATTCCCCATACAAAAGTCCCCCAGACTTTTTAATCACACCACTCCCCACCACTCCCCACCCCTCATTCTGTGGACTGGTCTGCATAAAATTCCAGGGAGTTGCCAGTCCAGCCATGCTGAACAGTTAGTATCCTGTTCTTCATCAGGCTTCCTACATGGCCCTGTGTGACTTCTGGCTTTTACAAGTACAAGTGTCTTTTGACAAATAAAGGTCTTTTTAACACATCCCAGTTCATGCTGCTCTATGGCTGCTGAGTCTGGCGACCACTACACTACAACACCCACAATGCAATGCGTTTTCAAACATTAACCCCTACATTCCCAACATCAGGAAACTTTATCAAATGTGAAGAATGAGCAGTCTTGTCTGTTTTGGTCTTGTTTGTCCAGTCCCTCTCCTTCATCAGCTCTGGGGAGTGTTGGCTTATGCGTTGGGGAGAGGCCTACTGTCATGTATCTGTAATATTTAACTTCCATGTCTGTTTTTTTGTCACCGTCCTGTTTTGCTTTTGGTATGGTCTCCGCCCTAGCCTCGCCTGTTTCCATCCTGCCCAGGTGTTAACCAGCCCCAGCTGTTTCTTGTCTTGTTTTGTGTATTTAGGATCCTTTGTCTCGGTCCTCATTATTGGTTTTTGTGTTTGTTTGTGCGAGTCTACGTATGTCAGCATATGTGTCCTAGTGCTTTGGTTTTATTAAAGATTCTAAACCCTGTTAGCCTCCTTGCCTGCTTGTCAGTGCAATCATGACAGCATGTAGCTTGTAAAGATTATAGAAACTCTACACAACTTGGAAATCTTGTTTTGAAAATGCAATAATTTCAATAAATTATAAAACCAATAGAAGGTTTTTTATTCTATTGATTGTCAAGGATATTTTATTTAATTAAAATTATTTACTATAACTATTATTATTATTATTATTATTATTATTATTATTATTATTTATTTTTATTTTTTTGCTATATGTTTTACACTGAAATTTGAACTCAGAGCAGCTGTGATAATAATGTCACAACCCTGCCCCCTTCACTTAACCTTTACTGTACATGTTGTAGCTGTTTTCAAAGTGGATTTAGCCATTTCTAAGATGGATTACTCACTGAAAGTTCAGAACAGGTCAATGCTCTATTCTGAGAATGCAGGGTAGTTCTGTTGTTTGTTGTTGTCTACAATATCTGTAGGTTACTCTGATCTGGAGGTATGAAGCTTAGAATATTGGCATGTAGCTGCCCAGAACCTGAAACCTGCAATGCATTAATGTCAGGTTTAAAGTATTCATTAAAAATGGATTAAAGATTGGAAAATGTAAAATGTAATATCACAAATGATATTATTGAAAATGTAATATCACAATACTCAAGTTTTGAACTGTATATGCTCTGTACACTGTGACAATGTTTCTGGAAGAATGAAGAAATATAATTACCAATCTAGAATTACTGTTAATAACTAATATTTTACATTAAATTTAATTCAATGTTAAGAGCGTTTTGTAAAAGTGTCACCAATGGAGATGGTGTTTTTCATGTTTTTCACTGGACAATGATGATATGCTCAGTGCCAGCAGGTGTGTCTGTGTCTATGAGGGTGATGATGCATTGTGTCAGTGCACACACATTTGCTCTATGTAAGTGAAATCATACAGTCAGGTGAAAAGGGCAAATGGGTCTCTTGGCAGAGGAAAGGGTGTTTATCAGCTTTTCTTTCTTTATTTATTTTCTGCATGCTGCTGGATGTAACTCCGGCTGAATATCTCTGTGAGCCAAGCACTGCAGCCCTTACATTCTTATTACCAGCTAGACCCCCCAACCCCCCCCCCCCCCCCAACACACCCCCCCCCCCCCCCCCAGTTTTTTTCTATTTATCCTCTCTCCCTTTTTTAATTATCTTCCTCCAAGAGCCAGAGGCTGTGCCAAAGGAAATCCCAACTTCCAATTCGGCGCAAGATTGCGTTTTGACACGGCTCATATTATTCGGTTTCAATTTGTGTGAGAGAGAGAGAGAGAGAGAGAGAGAGAGAGAGAGAGAGAGAGAGAGAGATGGGAGCAAGGGAGAAGGGAAGCTCCTTTTGTCAATGAGTTGTCGCTTGGAAAGCATAATGCACTGAACTCCGCTCCCTTATTAATGCATTTCTCTGTTTCCTCTTTTCTCTCCTTCTGCTCGTGTAACAGAAAGGCAAATCCATAGTGGCACAGAGTGCAGAACGTGGAAAATGATCTGTGACAAATGCATGTCACTCTGCTCCAGCTTAAAGAAGGGGTCACAGTGTTCTCACTAGCTCCTTTTTTTCTTTCTGCTGGCCTTAGATGAGTCAGCTGTGAGTCAGTCTGTTAGAGACACTGTATTATATGTTCTTCTGCTTGGTTATATTCAAGTCAAAGCACTGTTTGCACTGCACACAAAATGTAAAATAATAAATAGCAAATGTTCTTTCCACTCTTTTCAAAGAAAATGTAATATTTTATATTGAAAATATCAGCTCTGCTTTGGCTGACAGTGAGAGTTCAACAAGTTCAGCTGCTAACACTACTTAAAGCTAAAAGGGAGGTAAAGGGTGTTGTCAGGCCATGGATGCTGGCAGTTAGCCTTTTAATTAGCCCAAATCCCTGGCTTAATGATCTTTCAATAGAATTCTTTAGAAAATGGTTCAGCACATTATGAAATGTTCATTTTCACCACCTTTCTATTTATTTTGAACAGCAAGAATAACAAGAACACTCAACACACTATGATATACATAGTGTAACATGCTATTTTCAGATATGCAAGGCCTAGGGTTCTAAAAGTTAAGAAAAGCTAACTGACCACAGGCTACAGTGATCCAGTTTGGTATTATCCAAAGTATAAAAATATAGTTTATATAGAAATCTTGTAGTTTTATACCTATAATGGCAGATATTTTACCATAATAAAAAAATAAAACTGAAACTAAAGACAATGAAATCTAATGAATACATATAAAAATATTATATTTTTATATTTTAAGCGAGATGCATTTATATTTTCATCTTTTACATTTTCAAAATAACAAAAAAGAAAAAGTACCATTTAAAAAATGTTTTGCCACCTGGTGTAGTTTACCTTCTGAAAAAAACAGCTCAAGACCAACTTCTGCTGGTAGCGTTTTTCAGGTGTTGGACTTTGATTGAATTGAATCTATTCTTCCCTCTGTCAGTAATATGTTTCCTATGTGCCACTAGCTGCAATTTTTTCATACAATTTTGTGCGTACTTTTGATCATTGAGGCCAAAAATGTTTGTTTCACCTAATCAAATATGGGAACAAAATTTGTATAATAGGTTTAATAATGTATAATAATTATTATATTATATATGTATAATATATGTATAATAATACAGTTGTTTGTATAATAGTACATAACTCACTGTAACATTCCATAATTTGTACAGTAGTGTGTGCTTGGGGGGTGTCTTGGAGTGACTAAACCTGTCTAAAGTGAGTTAATGATAAGTCTAGTTTACTTGTATGTATACCTTTATGTTCCTTATGTTCTTGATGTCCCCTATGTCCATCAGATGCATGGGAGAAGCTGTCTCACCCCTTCACTCCAAAATCATTTGGAAAATGGGAGCTGTCTCTTCCTCCCAAACATGATGGCTCTCCAGTCATTCAGCACCTGAGCAAGCTGAAGGTAGGTTTATTTCATTTCTGTCTAGTACTTTAACCTTTATGAGCACAGCTGCCCATGTCATGTGCATAAATCCACATTTCAACCTTTTAAACCCTAGGCCCATTGTGGGGGATGTTGTCATGGTTTGACATACTTTTATTTGCCAACAAATGCAAAAAGTTATTTATAGGAGACAGACAAACATGCCAGATATTGATATTTTCATTTGAGATGTAAACATCTCAAACAAAATTTAAATAATTGAATTTGATCATGTTTTGATCAAAAACTATAATATACATTATAGTATCTACAACATTATAAATAATAAAAAAAATACAGATAAATTACAGATAATTGCACATTGGGAGATGGAAGAACCGTGTGTGTGTCCGTGGTCTACTGAGAGCAGTGCTGGTTGTACAGTCTAACAGCAGGAGGGAGGAAGAACCTGCAATTCCGCTCCTTCACACACTTTGGGTGAAACAGCCTGTCACTGTAGGAGCTGCCCAACATTGCCAGAATCTCATGCATGCGGTGGGAGTCATTCTCCTGTCTTCCACCACCTGCAAAAGGTTTAAGGCACATCCCAGGACAGAACTGGCCTTCTTAATGAGTTTGTCCAGTCTCTTCCTGTCTGCCGTCACAATACTGCTGGCCAGCAGATCACTCCATAAAAGTTGGTAGATGCCACCACTGTGTCAAAGAAGTTCCTCAGGAGTGCTCCCTCCACTCCAAAATGACCTCAGTTTCCTCAGTAGGTGGAGTCTGTTCTGGCCTCTTTTGTAAAATGCAGTGGTATTAACTGACCAGTCCAGTTCAGTGAACACCCTGGTGCTTATAAGAGTCCACTCTCTCAATGTTCATTATCTAGATGTTCCCTGGTACAGAGAGCCTGTGGAAATCCACCACCAGTTCTTTCATCTTTCTTGCATTTATCTGGAGGTGGTTCTGCAGACACCATTCCACAAAGTCCTGAATCAGTTCTCTGTTATCCCTGTCCTCCTTGTTATTTATGAGTCAGACAATTGCAGAGTCACCAGAGAACTTCTGGAGATGACGGGTCAGCTATACATGAAGTCAGCAGTGTACAGGGTGAAGAGAAATGGTGCTAAGACCATTCTTTGAGGGCCCCTGTGCTGCTGAACAACTTGTCTGAAAGACAGTCCTGAGCTCTCACATACTGTGGTCATTGGCAGTCTAGTACCCAGTTTAACACATGACTGTCCAGACCAGCATGTTCCAGCTTGTTCAGCACCCCAGATTGTGTATATTTGTTTTTGTTTTTTTCTCAAAAACAAACAAATAAACAAACAAAAAAAACTGTACATCTCAGAAATGCTGTTGAAAATTGTTCATCCAGAGTGTTTTTAGCTGATGATTATGGTCCGTGGTTCAAATAAAATTAAACAAAAATCTGCGTTGTTTATTTTATTTTTTTTAATTTATATACGTATCATATGTATTTCAGGATATTTATTCTGAAATGTGAACACTGTGCGAGCATAAAAAGAGCAAACAGCCCCTTAAACTGGGATTTAATTCATCTGGAAACAAGCTGAATTACTCACTGATAATTCATCACAAAGTCATGAGGTACATTTGGTAGCTTGTTATGTCTGAAGGTTACTCTGATCCTGAGATATGAAGCCTAGAAAACAGCATGCAACTGCCCTTAATGTACAGAGCTTGGGTCCTAAGAATTAAATAGAATTCTGTTCACTTACTTTTAATGAGAATTCGCTACATGTTTTGAGTCCACATGCAGCCCCATAACACTGGCACATTATGCAAAACATAACTCACTCTTGTGCTTTAAATAGAATCCATTTGACAGGCAAAGCCAATATAAATGTTTATGCAGAGCTGCAGGCATATGTACACACTCAAGCAAATAATCCTATAAGCAAAATGATGCCTTTATGTCAAACTTAAAAGTACCCTTTTGTATCCATAAAGAAAGACATATTTCCAAACATGAATGAAGGAATAAATAAAAAGTTACTGCAGTAACAATTTGTCCGTGTTTAAGTACAACTGACCTGTCCATACTATTAAGTTCTTTCATAGAAACTGTTATATTCAAATGGTTGACCCCAACAGTCCTGCACCACCCTCTGCAGAGCTTTCCTCTCTGCAGCAGAGCAGCTTCTGTGGCATTTGTTGATAGTGGAGAACAGGTTTCTATCCACCACACCTCTATAAATGGAGGTGAGGAAGTATGTAGAGCAGATGATGTGCCTTACTGAACAGACCGGAAGTTGTTGCCCCAGGTGAAATTGCAAATTCTTACAACTGGCCCCATCTATATAAAATATCAAATATAAAAATATAATAAAAGAAAAGAAGAGAAATAACACAGTGTAAGAAAAAGAATAAACATAATAAAAATAAATAAATCAAGAGAATTAACTCATTGGAAATGTTTACATGTTAAAATACATGTAGCTGTGATATATAGATAATAAATAAATATGAACATATGTAAAATTAACACATTGCACAAGTGAACCATAGTAGTTTGTAGTGGCCACCCATGAAGGGATGATTTATAGAGTTTATAGGAGTCATTGTCCATAATGGCCTGCAGTTTAGACAGCATCCTCCTTTTTGACACTGCCCTCAGAGAGTCCAGCTCAACTCCCACATCACTAGCCTTACCGATTAGTTTGTTGAATCTATTGGCATCTGCTACCCTCAGTCTGCTGCACCAGCATGCAACAGCATAGAGGATAGCACTCACAACCACAGACTCATAGAAGATCTTGACCATCGTCCAGCAGATGTTAAAAGACCACAGGCACCTCAAAAAATAACTAGGCTCTTCCTGTAATGGGCATCAATGTTCTTAGCTCAGTCCAATTTATCGTCAATGCATACTCCCTGGAGGGGGTCCTGAAATGGCTGGACTGTGGGTCGGAGCTGCTCTGCAGACTCAGGTTCATGCTGAAGATCTGAAGAGTCTCCCTAGTTGCCTTCTCACCTGGTCTTCAGTGTCTGTAGGTTACTCTGGTCCTGACTTATGAAGTCTAGAAAATGGCATGTAAGGATTTTGGGTTCTAAGAGTTAATGCCTTCGGATGCCCTATGGTGGTACATCTGGCTGAGCTTCAATCCCCAAGGTCATGGGTTCAAATCCCAGATTTCAACTGACAAGTAGTAAGTGAAGTGAAATGAACTTTATTGTCATTCAGAATATACAACAAGGAGCGCACTGCTCCCAACTCCAATGTGCAAGTAACATACGTCATTACACATAAGTAAGTAGGTAAGTAATATTAAGTACCAGTAAGTAATATTGCATGGTGAACTGGAAGTGATACACAGCTTAATGCAGTGGTCTAAGGCAGTGCAGCAGCCATACCAGAAAGGGAGGCTGGTGATCAGGATGTTCTCCATTGTGCCTCTAGAAAGTTGTGAAGATGGGAGGCAGAGATTGCATTGCATTTCTCATCCATCTCAGGATGTGAAGGTGCTGCTTTGCTCTCTTGACCAGGGGGGTTGTGTATGTAGCCCATGTCAAGTCATCTGTGAAGTGCATCCCCAGAACCTTTCTCACTGACTCTATATTACCATGGATCATAAGTGGGGTATGTACCATGTGCTTCCTCTTGAAGTCAACTGTAATTTCCGTTGTCTTGACATTAGGTTGTTGTTATCGCACCAGAAACTACGTTGGTTCACTTCATGTTTGTAGGCAGAGTCATCATCATTGTTGATGAATCTCATCACTACTGTATGATCTGCGAACTTGATGAGGTGGTTAAAGTTGCACTTTGGCACAACAGTCATGAGTTATCAGGGTGAACAACAGAGGGCTAAGGACACAGCTCTGGGGAACTCATGTATTCAGGACAATGGTATTCAATTGCTAATGTGGGTACTGATGCCTAATTGTTCTTTACCAACTGCTGAGGATGACTGTACTGAAAGTGGAGCTGAAGTAAATGAAAATCATCAGCACATAACTGTTCTTATTCTCTGGATGTGCCAAACTCAGATGAAGTCGGATATGGCATCATCAATGGAGCGGTTTGGGTGGTATGCAAACTGGAGTGGATCAAGCATTGCAGGGAGCCTGGATGTTATGCGGTCTTTGACTAGACTTTCAAAGTACTTTGTGATGATGGGAGTGGGTGCATAGGCCAGTAGTCATTGAGTGATATTTCTGGAGACTTCTTTGGAAGTTACATGATTAGTAGTGGCCTTGAAGCACTGAGAAATGATAACTTGGCTCAGGGAGGTATTATAGAGGTCTGTGAGGACGTGTGTCAGTTGGTCCGCACTCTGAGTACATACCCTGCTATGATGTCAGGACCTGTACCGTTTTGTGGGTTAACCCTGTGTAGGGTCCTCTGGACATCGACTGGATATGATATTGTCTGGACTGAGAGGGGCTTTTGTTATGGAGGCTGTGTTCATTTCCTCAAACCAGCTGAAGTAGGTGATGAGGGTGTTAAGGAAGTCAGAACTATCATCACTGGGTGGTGGGGAGACCTGTAGTCTGTGACAGACTGGATGTCTTGACACAACCACCTAGCATCTTTTGAGTCTGTGAAGCAACTCTGGATTTCATGTACATATGTACACTCTGCTGCACTCATGCCCTAGTTCAAGTTGGCTCTAGCAGATCTAAGAGCATCTTTGTCCTCAGACTCGAAGGCAGAACTCTTCTGAGAGCATGCACCTCTCTGGTGAATCAGGGTTTCTGGTTAGCACGTGTGGTGTTATTCTTGATGACTCTCACATCATCCACAGACTTTGATTTGAAACTCTTCACAGATTCAGCCAACTCCCCCAGACGGAAGTGTTGGTTCACAGTGGCAGCATCTCTGAACACATTCCAGTCTGTGCATTCAAAACTGTGCTGGAACTGCTCTCTCTGGCCAGGGCCTTATCTGTTTCACAGGCGGCTTGCTTGAATAAGATGTATGCTGGAATAAGCATAACAGAGTGATGATCTGAATTATTGAGGTGGGGGTGGTGGGCTTCTCTGAATGCCTGCTTGATGTTTGTATAAACCAGGTCTAGTGTGTTTTCTTCCCTTCCCCGTCCACATATTGGTAGAGTAATGTGATAGTACTGTCCTCATGTTGGCCTGATTATATATTTATATATATATATATGTGTGTGTCACACTACTTACAGTGCTCCCTGCAGCAGTCAGAGGTGGTAGGCAAGACTGCTGTCATGCAGGCCTCTGGATCCCCACCTCACAGAGTATTTTGGCTGGATAAGTAGTTGGATACACAATGTACTGTGACTATAGTCAAATCTCACATTCGACTGTGTCAAGAGTACATTTAACATAAAAAGTGCTTCACTAATGGGAGCAGGAGTAACCGCTGCCACACAGGGAACCGCCATCATTTAAACTGATGGGTGGCCAAGTGCTTAGTTTCCATTGCCCAATCAAAGTATGCTAGTGTGACTCTCTTTCCATTCTCTTTGATGGCTATGGGCTGTTGGCTGGCCTGGGTGGCCATTTTGTGTGGCAGAGCAGCTTGACTTGGCGGTGAGGGTTAATTTGAGGTTGATGGGGGGATTGAGACAGATGGGAACATGAGTGCCCAACAGGTCTCCATTTGCTGCAGTTGGCTTTAGTCAATGTGTCCTACCCAGCTTGCCGTAGCAACGTGCTATTGCCTGGCATTGAGTCTCCCCTGGACGCCGGAGGCTGCTCTAATTGTATTAGTGCTGCATCAGCTGTGCTGTCTTTGCTGCCACACGCTGTCACAAAAACACACACTCGGGCACACACTCACACCTGCTGATTTTCTTCCCCTGCACTGTGCTTTTGAACTGTTTCCTACCTTTCTATTCGCCGAATCTTTGCAGAACCTCATTCTGTCAGGATGCGTTGATTGATGATGAAATGCAGCTGTGCAAGAACGCTGCTGTCATGTTTAAATTGCATTTACATTTAGTCATTTTAGCTGACATGCTCTTAACCAACTGCAGGGATGCTTTCTTCTGAAGCAGCTAGGAGCTAAGTGGCTTGCTCAAGGGCGCAGTTGTAGTAGCTGTCAGCTGGGGATCAACCCGATGACCTCATCGATCACTGTTAAGTTTCCTGCCTTCTTGTATTCATGATCAAGTGAGATAGGGAAGGAAACAGACTTCCTATGGTGCATATCACCATTAGAAGAGCCATTTGACCTTTTCTCTTGAATTTACAGAGGTTTGCTGAATGGGGCAACAGATGGTTTGTTTCTGGAAACACTTGTTTGTACACATCTGTGAGTCATACTCCCTTCATGTTTATATGAGGTGTGTTAAAAAATATCCGCCCTTTGTAAAAAAAAAATGCTCATTCAGATTCAACAATCTTACAGTAATCTCCTTCAAAGTAGTCCCCTTGGACTGCCACATGTCTCCCAACAGTTCTGCCACTATTGGAAGCAGCACTAGAATGCCTCTTTTGATGTCTTCTCTGAACTGTAATCTTTCCGGGCCATTTTCAGCTTTAGGGAAAAAAACAGAAGTCACACAGAGCCATGTTGGGAGAGTAGGGAGTCTGTGGAAGCACAGGTGTGTGTTTGGAAAGGAAACTGTATTAAATGTGAAGAATTGGAGGGTGCATTTTCAGTTTATTAGTTAAAAGGAAAATCTAATGGTATTCACTTACATTTCCTCTCTCATCAGCAGTACGCCAGTGTCTGACAGCTTCTGCAGGTAGGAAAATAAATCAAGCATGTGCATTAGGATTGCTTACATGTGTGCATCAAACCACACTTTCTAAGCTTCATTTGTTTATACCCACAATATTATGGTCTGATATTTTTTTAACACACCTTGTATTCCATTAAAAACATGATTAATACTTTTTGAGAGAAAACAGGAGCTGTAATTGTGAATTGTGATGAAATTGTGAATTCATCCCAAATATAGCATGATAATTTCTAGTCCAACAATAAGTACCACCAAGTTTTCAGTCCAAATCCAACTGTAGCCTGACAAGGTCTGTCCAAATCTGACTGCAGCCCAATAAAATGCTGTTCAAAACTGACTGTAACCTGATCAATCTGCTTGAACTAAATGGTAGAGCAACTAAATTCTGCCTGAACCAAACTGTAGCCCACCAGAGTTTTGTCCAATCCCAAATGTAATCCAATAAATTCTGTTTGAACCAGATTGATACACAACAAAATTCTGTCTGAACAAGACTGTAGTCCAACAGAATTCTGTCCAAACCCAAATGTAGCCCAGCAAATTCTGTTTGAACAAGACTGCAGTCCAAACAGCCTGATCTTAAAATGAAAATGTTCAAAATGGTGATTTTCTTACCTTTAGAATGACTCATTGCTACATTCACGTGATCTCTAGCAACAAAGACAATTCTACAGGCAAGTCCCTTTGTAGTCAACTGAGAAGAATTGACTCAGAAGTGAGAGTTGACTATACCCAAGTGTATCCCAAAGCAAACTGCCCAAACCCAACAGTGTCCCAACAAACCAACTGTAACCCAACAACATTTTCTTTATCTGTGCCTGAATGTATCCAAAAGGATGCTGTCCAACCAAGCAATCTCCGTATTTCTCATAGTAGCATATTTCAATGAAAGCATTTACATTTACATTTACATTCATGGCATTTAGCCCTTATCCAGAGCGACTTATAAAAAGTGCTTTGCTGTTCACACAATATCTTTACCTAGAGGACAAGGCTAGAATCTATAGATTCCTCACGCTTAGATCCTCCCGGAACAAATTTCTTCATGGAGTTAAATACTCCTGAAGCAGATGAGTCTTCAGTCTGCGTTTGAAGACAGTGAGGGACTCAGGGGAAGTTCATTCCACCATTTTGGTGCCAGAACAGAAAAGTTTTCCTTGTGTTTTGAGGGATGGTGGGTCAAGCCAAGCTGTACTTGAAGCTTGAAGGGGTCTTGGTAAAGCCTTCATATGAGTTCCACTTTTTGTACAACAATGAAGCCTGAAAACTGGAAATGAACCAAACCAAACCTCAAATTAAGATGGCTTCTGTCAGTTTTCTAAAAAGAAACAAAAAAAAACCCCAAAAAAAACCAATAACCTTAGAAGGGAAACAAACTGGGCAAATTACAGCAATTGTTCATCTACTATGTGACAAGGGTGAGTTGTAGATGGAAAGAACCCCTGGTGTGTGTCTGTCTGTGTGCCTTTTATGCTTGTGCTAATGTTCACAAACAGAAGACCTGGTGTTTAATCCCTCTCTGGTGCACTGGGTGACTGACAGGTGGGCAGACTGTGCCTTATATCTGGACCACATTTTAAATGCAACTGGCTGTCACACACAGCTTCACACACTTATGCTTGTGGTCCAAGAGGCCATTTAAATGGCTTTAAGTGCCATGGCTTAAGACCCGAGTAATAGAGGTGCTGAGTTTCAGCCAGGAGTCTTCTGCTGGGTTCACAATGGAGCCTCCACTTTCAT
This sequence comes from Acestrorhynchus altus, assembly GCA_034509495.1. Taxonomy (NCBI): domain Eukaryota; kingdom Metazoa; phylum Chordata; class Actinopteri; order Characiformes; family Acestrorhynchidae; genus Acestrorhynchus; species Acestrorhynchus altus. Next base: position 8,243,880 of record CM067519.1, on the reverse strand, counting down.
CCACATTCTCTCTCTCTCTCTCTCTCTCTCTCTCTCTCGCCACCACTCTCTCTGAAGTAGTAGCATGTAGTATTGGTTCCTTTTGTGATTTGCTGAAAAGCTAGCAGCAGGTCCTCTGGTTGCTGACAACAGACCCTCTGCTGTTCGCGCTCTTCCGACTGGTTGGAACAGCATGGCTTGTGCTCTTGCCTTCTATGAGCAGAGTGCACTGATTGCACAGCCTATTAGTGACTCACTGTGCTGAACAACAAATGAGTCTAAATCCATTTTATATTTCCTTTCTTTTCTCTTCCTCTCTAATGGGCAAGGCACATGGTGTCCTGTTATTCAATAATAATAACAATAATAGTATAAATTATAATGAAAATAATAATTTTGATAATGGCAACACTTCTTCAGGTTGTACGTGGCTTCAATCTTTGACTGACAACCTACTATGTATGTAACAATATGTAACTATTCCATGAAATGTTACCTCAGGGGACAGCATGTAAATGACCACACCTGTATTGTGTTGTGTGGTGTTACACTGTGAGCGAGCAATGCATGATAGTGGGTACGAGATGGATGGGACATTCCATTTCTGAAGAACACTGGACTCAATCCATGCCCTGAGAATATATCCTACATCAGTATGGAACCACCACCAGCCTAAACAGGGCCTTGTTCACAATTGAGAATTGAGGCCACCATCAATACCAAACTGGTACATGATATGTTGGGCCATGGTACACGCTGCCAGTTCAATTTGGCACTCTGGTGGGACTTATGCTCCCATATCCAGTAGAAGCTAAAGAGCATAGCACTGACCTGTAGGATATGTGTAGGGCCTACTGCACTGAAGGTTGATATGATTTCTGCCAGATTCAGTTGTCTCTTCACACTGACACCTATAGGGGTCCACTTCGCTTTCCACTGTGAATGAATTTATTTATTATATAGTGCCTTTCTACACTGACCTCCCCATGTATTGGATCAGTGAGGGCAAACCTTTGGGTTTAATATTAAAAGAACAATATGAGACAAAAAAATCATTATTTCATTGTTTTATTTCCAGGTGTTTACACTTGGATCCGATATGCAGTTCAGAAGATATCACCCACCCATTTTTCTTGTGAGCAAAAATATTGGAACATGTGACTATCAATTGTGTGTTGGTGCTCAGGTGTGTCCTGTGACATGTATTATTCAAACAATAAAAACATCTGATGTCTGTGCTCAGTTTCAGATTTCTGTTTTGCCTGTGCAGACTGTGCATTTATGAGGAGTAACCAACATGAAAACCAGAGAGCTGTCCATGGGTGAAAAACAAGCAGCTGTGAAGCTGAGAGAAGATGGAAAATCAATCAGAGCCATTGGACAAAGACTAGCCATAGCCAGTACAACCGTTTGGAACATCCTGAAGTCATTAGTTAGTCATTGTTACACTAAGTAAAACATTTTGAACACGTTGATCAAAGAAAACAACAGTTCATGACAGAAACCTTGTAAATGCTGTAAAGAAAGACCCTAAAACCAGCAAGGACAGGAGTGAAGGTATCACAATCTATTCACAGAAGACTTCATGAACAAAAGTACAGAGGTTTCCCCAGAAGAGGCACACCCCTTATTAGGAAGAACAGGATAGCCAGGCTAGAATTTGCCAAGAAGTACAGAGACAAGCCTCAGAAGTCTTAAAAACTGGTGAGACAAAGATTAACCTTAAAGATTCAAGTTTGGAGAAAGGAATAAAACACAGTAGAAGTAAAGTCATGGCTTGGGCTTGTATGGCTTCTTCTGGGACTGGCTCATTAATCTTCATTGATGATGTGACACATGATGGGAGCAGTACAATGAACTCAGATGTCTACAGAAACATTTTAATTTTAAAGAAAGATGCAACCAAACTGATTAGGAGATCCTTCATCATTCAGCAAGATAATGACCCAAAACTACAGAGGAGTACGTCACGGGCAAGAAGTTGAAGGTTTTAGATTGGCCCAGTCAATCTCCAGACTTAATCCCTATAGAACTGCATTTCAGCTGCTAATGAGGAGATTGAAGGGAGCCACCCCACAAAAAGAAACAACAACTGAAAGAGGCTGCAGTGAAAAGCCTGGAAAAGCATCTCAAAAGAAGAATGCAAAAGATTAGTGATGTCAGCGGGTCACAGACTTGATGCAGTTAGTGTCAGCAATTAAGTCATGTTCACATTAATCGATTTGAAGTTTATCTGTTTCAATTTGCTCACATGAAAAATAGGTGGGTTCAGACAAAAGGTGCTATGTTAAGAACTGTGTATCATATCCAGATGTACGTAAACACCTGGAAATAAAAGCTGAAATATTGATATTTTGTCTCACATTCATCTTTTAATGTTAAACCCAAAGGTTTTCAGACTACAGCAAAAATAAAGGGATTGGCCTCACTATTCCAATACTTTTGGAGGGGAAAGTATACAGTATACTGAATCTGAATTAAGCTATGGGGGTTCACAAAGTGCAATCTGTGCATACAGATACACATTAATTCATACACACACATACACACTCATTCATACACTCCAGGGCAATTTAGAGTAGCCAGTTCACCTGATATCCATGTTTTTGGAATGTAGGAGGAAACCTACACAGACACTGGGAGAACATGGAAGCTCCACACAGATAGGCCTTCGATGATGTATTATACACATGACACAGTGACTCAAGGAACATTAAATGCCTGCACAACAGAAATCCATCCCATCCATCTGGCATCCACTATCATACATTGCTCAAACTGTGCTCTGATGATTCACATCACCGTAAGCACGCTGGCCAGTGTTCAACCTCACAACTAATACAGGTGTGAATGTTCTTAAGCCATCCCCTGAAGTAACTGTCACTCCATAATCACTTTACACACTGATATCTCATGATTCTTGACATGCCAAATAAGATATGACCAATAAGTTGCCCAAAAATGTAATCACAAACAGAGCAGTCCGTCCATCCCTCTTCTTTGCAATCGTGGGTCGAGTTTATAAAAAGCAATGTCCTCTTGAATCCCCCTTACACAGTTTTCACAAAGACTTCGTCCACATTCTTATTCAACTCTTCCTTGTCAGGGTCATGGCAGATACAGACTCATCCCAGAATAACTGGGCCCAAGGCACGATTACCCCCTGAACAGAGTGCCAGTCCATCCCATTGTTCCATATACACCTATTCACTCAGACCTAGGGGCAAATCAGCTTAGCAAGTTCACTTACCATGTGCATTTTTGAGAGATGGGAGGACACCTGAGTGCCCAGAGCAGGAAAGCCACAAGAAGAGCATTGAGAGAACACAGCAAACCTGGCCTCTGGAACTGCACAGAAATGGAACAGTTAGAAAGGAAATACAGTCCAGATCAGATTGCTTTTAAATTCACAAATAATCTACAGAACCTGAACTTTACCTCAAATCCTTTCTGGAGTATAATTTGCAGCACATATGAGAATTTATACAGGATCTACATTTAGCAGAAGCTCCAGCAACTGTGTGACAAAAAAAAGAGCAAACAGTCCCTTCAAATTTTCCTCTATAATGCGATATTTGGGTCAGTGATGTCTTTAACCCTGTCCCCGCTCACTCATCAGAGAGTGTATAGAAGTTGAGCATTCACACATGGATGGAGCAGTAAACATGCACTGTACCTTTGCCATTTGTTATGTGTATCATTACTGTAGGTTACTCTGATCCTGAGATTTTTAGCTTAGAATACTGGCACATGATGAAACAGTAATGTGAGTGTATCTACACTATTAATAAAGTACCACCTATACAGAATAAAATCTCTCAAATCCGATTAGATCTGTCTTTCTGTACACTTCACCCTGATCAGGGTCGCATGGGAGTGGAGCCTACTCGGAATTCTTAGACACATGGCAGGAATAACCCACGAACAGAATGTCAGTCTCTTACCAAAAACCAAAAAGTTTATTGTTTACAGCCTCTTTTCGTTTATTTTACGTCTTCTCCACAAGAATCAGAATGCATCAGGCATATTTATTGCAGGTGGTGCCTAAAGGTTTCTGAAACCAAAGCTTGCATATTTTGAAGTTTCTGATTCATAATGTATGACAAACATACCTCATACTTGCTGTCTTGGTTCACATGCAGTCTATATGTACCTTAGAGCAAGTGTAATTGATTGGGTCTATCAATAAATAATACAAACATACTGCTTACACTTAGGTTAGCTTAGTAAGGTTAGCAATTTTAATTCAGCATGAAATTCAATTCCATATGAATTATCTGAAACATACTGGAACTTAAAAAAAAATAAAAATAAAAAACATGGTGGTGGTATACACACTTATCAATAAAGCATACATAGTCAGTGGTGTAGAATATCGAGGAATTCACAAGCTTTCCATGAACTGAGCTCTCTGGACTTTAATTTTTCTGTCTCTGCTGGGAACTAAATAGAACCAGACTCACTTTATTATATAAAAAATAAATTCAAATGTTTGTGGACATCTCTTCTAATTAATATATTAATATATGGCATCCAAAAGCACACACAGCTTTGATAGTCACTGTAAAGAAGCACTCTCAATAAAATAGAACTCTGGAGCAGATAAACCTATGAATGCTGAATGCACTCAAATCCTCACAGCAATGCTCCAAAATCTAGTATAAAGTAGAAACCTGGACAGTAGAGACCCTTACTCAGGATAAAAGCAGGATCAACTCTTAATGCTTTTGATTAATTTGGAAGAAGGAGTGAATAAGCAGATGGCCCAATACTGTTGACCATATTGCATATGAGGAACACACATGTATGACATGCATGGAGAGGTTCTGAGGAAGGTACTTATCTAGAGGAGGTTTGGGCCACGATAAGAGGGGTTGTAAAATTCCAAGGCCACAGTGATGGGCTGTACAGTGCTATTTAATGTGTAAGGTGTCCACTGTTGCTGCTATGTGCTACAACTCTGGGGAATACGTTGTTAGCAGGTCTGATTATCTTCTACTAGAGTGTACAGTGTGGAAGAGGTGATGTCCAAGGTGAGAGGGGTCAGATATAATGCTGCCAGCATGTCTAATGGTCCTGCTGTGATATGCGTCTTGAAGCATTGGTGTTGGCATTGGAGTTGACTCCTTCTTGTGAAGGGGATGATCCAGACCAGATGATTATGGATGATGTGAGGATGGACTCACTGTAGTGATCGCTGTAGATGTTGGTAGTATACAGTGTATATTTGATAGTTGATGATATTTGGGGGATCTATTAAAAACTATTGGTACCATGTTTTGTTCCAGGACAGGGCTTAAAGGGTATAAAGCCCCCAGTATTGGGACCTTCCTGAGGCTTTCCACTCACTTCTATTTCACACACGTGCCGGGGTGAAAGGCCACATGGCAATCTTTTATGAGCTGCTCTCTGGTAGGGGCTAAATCAATGGAGCCTAATGAATTTCCCACTCGTACCAAGCACCAAGCTTGGCTGTAAAGAAATGAGAACACCGCTGTTTGTGCTACCTTTAAACCACTTCGGTATTCTCTCAGCAAGCCCAACAAGACCCCCAGCCCTGCAAATCTAATTTATTCATTAATTAAAATTTTATCACCTGTGTTGTGATATTGATATTCAACACGTCTTTGAAAAGTGTGGGGAAAAGGAAAGAAAACAACACACATGAGCAAACACACACATACATATACTAAAAGAGAGAGTGCAAGAGAGAGAGGGAACTCGTGATGCTCCGAGCGTTTTAGCAGCCAATAGAATGTGATCAATACAGAGCCCCAGTGGATTTGAGTCTCCAGAAAGGCCATGTTTTATTCTGTGTGTTTTTCTATGTCTCTCTCTCTCTCTCTCTCTCTCTCTCTCTCTCTCTCTCTCTCTCTCTCTCTCCCTCTCTCTCTCTCTCTCTCTCTCTCTCTTACACTCACTTTCTGTTGAAGGGTACAGCAGCTGCAGACAGGTGGGATATAGTCACAGTCTCTGGGGAAATCAAAATACTGGTACAAACAGACCTTGGAGCAGAGTCAGGGAAAGTGGAGTTTAGAGGAATTTGAGGCTGCTGAATATGTGTGCCAGAGGAAGAGAATGGCTGCAGTGAGTGCATTTGTGTGTGTGTGTGTGTGTGTGTGTGTGTGTGTGTGTGTGTGTGTGTGTGTGTGTGTGTGTGTGTGTGTGTGTGTAGAAAGAAAGTCACTCAATGCCCCCCAAAAAATCTATTGGAATGATATGATATAATTTTGTGGAATTTGTTGCATTGTTAAATCAAATCACATTTGTTAAATCATTGTTAAAATCAAATCACATTTCTTAAAACATTGTTACATCAAATCAAAGTTTCTTTGTCAAATACTTACTCTATACAAACTAAAGTATTGGAACACCTTCTGATTTTTTGTTCCATACTTATCTGCTCCAGACAGTCCAATTCTATTGTTATTCTGTACAGGGACTAGACACTTGTGTGTGTGCATTTACACATGTGGGTCAGCAATGCGTGCGTTACATTACAAGGGCACATAGTGTAGTTTAATACAGTACAAGTACTGATAAATAGCTCTGACCACTGTCTGATCAACAGAAAAACAAAATAGAAGATAAAGAAAACGTAAAGGTTACAAAAACCAAAGTACTTAGATTTATTGTATTTTAGAATACAGAATATTTTTGGATATATATTTGGATTTAAATATTTTGAATAGAATATTGTGAACATTTTTATTATAATTTATTTTTAAAAAGTAAACATTTTATGGTCATTACATTTGAAGTGATAAACTTCAGACATTTAGTATTTTATTCACACTAAAGTAGATATTCTAATAATTTGAGATTTAGTTTTTTTTTATAACATTTTAGGAAACTATGAAAAGCAGACTATCATATGCAAGAAAGATTTTTATCCAGTCACAACAGTGGGATTCCAGTAGCAGTACAGCTCCCAATGTAAGTGTAAGCACAACACAGAATCAATCACTAACCCTAACAGGCTAAATAAGGTCAGAGACCATGGTCAAAGTTTTCTGGTTCCCATACTTTTACAAGGTACTCCTTTCCTTTTGTCACTCTAAAATTGTACAAAACCAAAATAATACACTGCTGTTGCTTAAAATATTGAAAAGTGTGCTTCAAAGTAAGTGGTCATTATGACCATGCGTACCCAAACTTTTGCATGCCACTGTACACGTGTTTAAATATTAATGCATCTCAGAAAATTACAGTATTGTGAAAAAGTTCTTTTTCATAATTTCATTCACAATTAAGTCAGATTTTATATTCATTATCAGGTAAAATGGTGTATTTCATATCTTTTTTTATGTTGGTCAGGATGTCTTACAGCTCAGTAAAATCCAGAATCTTCCATTATTACAATATTTAAACTCAGATTTGACTCAATTAAAAAATCAGTATCAAAAATGTAACAAAATCTTGAAACACTTGAAATCTATCACTTCAAACGTAATGAATATAAAATATATGAGTTACATTTTTTAGCTACACCAGTAGTCCAGTTTTTGTCTTGGTTGATGGCCTGGAGAGCCTGTGGTGAGCTCTTTTTCATTCGCAGGAGCAAAAGCACTTCCCCGAGTGTAGCAGAGAGAAGAGACTGTTGAAGGGAGGTCCTTCACAGGTGTCCTAAATCAGTATGTGAAGTGAAACCCTGTCTCATTTCCCTGTCCTGGTTTCACTTCACTAGAGCCTTCATGTAGTAATTCCATCATCTGCTCCTCAATTAAACCTGTAAGATCAGATTAACCTATGTTACCCCGTGTTAAAGCAGAAAGCCAGAGATGGTTTAAACTGTATTAGCCTCTGTTATCACCATGTTAGTCCTGTTTGCCTGTAATGGCTTATTAATGCTTCATGTTTGACCAAATGTTATGCCATTTATACACCTCTATACACTATACAGTGCATCCAGAAAGCATTCACAGAGCTCTCACAGCTGTTACAGCCTTATTTCAAAATGGATTCAATTCATTTTCCCCCTCAGAATTCTACACACAATACCCCACGATGATAAAGTGAGAAAATTTATATAAAAAATAAAAATGTACCTAAAAAGTATCCACATGCACATAAGGACCTTCAATGCAGCAGAACCTTTTCTGCTTCTTTTGTTTTGTGCTCTGACATGAACTGTCTACTATGGGACCTTATATAAACATATGTGTGCCTTTCTAAATCCTGTCGAATCAACTGAATTCATCACAGGTGTCCAATCAATCTGTAGAAGCATCTGAAGGATGAACAATGGAAAGAAGATGCACCTCAATTTTGAGTGTCAAGGCAAAAGCTGTGAAAACACCCTGACCTCACTAATGGTTTAGCTCAACCCAGTTTTTCAACCCAGGCCCTGGGAGGCATCCATGCCCTGCAAATTTTAGGTTGCTCTCGGTTTCAGGGTATTTGTTTGTCCAGGACCAGGGTTGAAAAACACTGGTTTAGCTGCTGAATGCAATCAAATCCTTACAGCAATATCATAGAAATAGTAGGAAGCCTTCCTTTGACAGAAGAGAGCTACTCCAATAAAAGTAGGATAAACTCTTTTTGAATACGATTGATTTCAGAAGAAAGAAGAAATTAGCAGTTGTCCCGATATGTTTGTCCAGATCAAGCAGTGAAACCAAGCAACAATCAGAACCAGGCCCAGATGTATCTGGGTGCATCCAATCAGAATGGAGTGGGTGGGAAGGGAGAGGGGCCCACTCATGGTCAGATGACTGGAATGAATTCCAGTGGTAGCTTCAGTTTATGAATATTTATTTATCTGCGCTGATCTAGTCTGGAAATCTAATTTGGAAATATTCTATAAATACAAATGTGTAGAATCGTTTTTCCTTTTTCACAAATAAATATCTTCACCTATAAGGGCTGGAAATCACATGGAAACAGAAAGTGTGAATTGTTCTGGCCCTACTGTACCTTCCATGTTAATATTAACATTCAAGAACATCTTTTTTTAGCCCTTACTTTGATGGCATGAAAACTTGGCTGTTGTCAGCTCTCATTTGAAGCCACCACATGTTTGCCATGCTCCATGCGACTGTGTCTGCCAGGCTCTAAGGAAAGGAGTGGGATAGCTTTGATGGAAGTAAAATCTAATTAGAGTTTTGACGCTGCACTGACACTGAAAAATGCCCGACTGAACTCCATTCTTGTGCTAAATGGGAAAGGGATCACACGCCCCCCTCCTCTCCAACAACCCCCTTTCTAAATTAAACTCCACTAATCCACAAAAAAACCCTGTCTGGCCCACTTTAAACAGCGGCAAAATTCACCTGTCAGACTGCAGGCTCCGTCATCGCATGCTAGAATGATCTCCCCACACACTCTCCCGCACACACACACACACAGTCTCACTCAATCTTTCTTTTTACCACAGGTCATTTTGCCTGTTTGTTTCTGCTCTGTCCAGTGACGTGTAATGGCAATTGTAGTGGGCAGCCTTGTGTGTGAGTGTCCTTGCTGAAACCAGGTGAAGGCTCCGGTGTCCTGACCTGATGCTTCTCTGGACCTGCTATTGATCTGTGACAGCTGGCCCTGGGGGTTGGAAAGCAACAAGATATGTGAAAGCAACCTTCTTAAAGTATATTGTTTTTCTTCAACCCACCCATAGAGACGAATGGCTGTTTTTCTTCATGAGGTCATATACATGTCCCTGATTGGCTGTCATATATCAAAGCCTCCCAACTGTTATTTTGTTCATTTGTTTGTTTGTTTGTTTGTTTGTTTTACTGAATTTGCTTTGGTCTTTAAGAACGAAATGTACCAACATATTCTGTGAACCCTTTAGGTTTTCTTATATTTCTGCAAAATCAAACTTCATCAGATTTTAATAAGAAGTCCATTGAAACCTTCAGTATCTGGTGTGACCCCATTGTGCAGGAACAAAATGGGCAGCAATGTACTTTTTGGAGAACAGTAGCTTTCTTCTTGCTACTCTGCCACGCACACCACTGTTGTTCAGTGTTCACCTTATGGTAACTCATGAACATTAGGTCTTTAGTTCCTCAGAAGTTACACTGGGTTAATTTATGACCTCACAGGTTATTACATGCCTTGCTGTGATATTTGTTGCTCGACTACTCCTGTGGAGGGTAATGATGGTCTAAAATGTAATCTTTTTGAATTTCATCTATTTGTACACAGTCTGTCCAAACTTTTAGAGATGGTTTCCAGCCTGAGGAGCATTAACAACCCCTTTTGATCTCCCCATGATTCCCCATACGTGATACTCTCACCTGATTATCTCCCATACATCGTTTTCCTCAAGAAATAAAGTCTTAATTTGGTTCTTCTATACTGTTAGTTTTAGGTTAAAATTAAGCATAAATGTGAAAAATTATAGCAGGTTCACCAACTTTCAAGCACCACTGCAATTAACTGTGACAATATTCAAGGTTTTTGAACATGAATATGCTTTTTACGGAGTCAGGAGCATTCTGTGTGTATTAAAATTGTACACTTGCTCAGTTTTATCTGAATTTCGTACAACGTCAGTACATTTTTGCCCTATAAATGTGGAAACACACACACACACACACACACACACACACACACACACACACACACACATGCACAAAGATGCTTACATTGCTTTGATCCCTGTGTGTCTGTCAGCTCAGTGTTTGAAGGAGGAGCATTGTGTTTGTGTTTTGGGGTTTGCTGTTGTTTCTCTGTAGTCTTAGTCCCCCTGCTGCTGGGAAGCAGGCCGGCCTATAGAGAAGCTGAAGGCCAAGACATGTCCGAAAGGGCCTTGCAGAAGCAAGGAAACTGAGAGGAATGTTGATAAGTCTGTGTGTTGGTGTGTACATGGTGGTAACATGTTACAGACCAGTGTGGACTACTGGGTCAGTTCACGTGCTTGTTTTCTGTATACAGAAACTCAAAGTTAACAGTATAAAGTAGATCGGGGAAAAAAAGTATATTAACTTACTTGAAATGCATATTGTCAGAATTAGAACCTGAGACCTGCACTTATGTTTTTTTTCTCATGATCAGAGTAACTTTAAGACAGATGCACAAATCATAACAAACTACAAGAAACAAGAGTGCATGTTTACTGCTCTGTCCACAAATACATGCTCACCCTGCATGCAGACTCTGACTGATCAATGAGAGGGGGTGGGGCTTATAGCATCATCGTCACAATTACACACACATAGTAGTCCTACTATACAAATAGCTCACCAAAACACTCTGGATAATTAATTTAATTTAATATAATAATAATAATAATAATAATAATAATAATAATAATAATAATAATAATAATAATAATAATAATATACCAGGTTTTATACCAGTGCGATAGTCTGGTCATTTATCAAATATTATCAATTTTTGTACTATATTCTTGAAACCAAACAGATTCCTTAGTCCTTATAGATTCAACTTTGAATAGATCACATCTGATTGGTATAGTGTAGTGAATAACAACACTGCCCTCCCAGTGGACAATTGAGGTTCGTTTGACTGTGCAAACCCTCCACTATACCAAAAGCAGCACTCAGGAAAGACTCTCAATGCTTTTATTATTCAAATGTAAGACACTCTAGATACAAATGTCAACCAAATGACAAGAACCAAACATTTACCTGGTCCAGTCGTATTTGAGTAGCACTGATTGCAATTTGACTAGAACACTGAGTTAAATGTTTAGTAAACATGTTTATTTGTTGTATATACAGTATGTTTTGTGCTCCTTCCACAGCTCGTGGTCCTGACTAAAGATGGAGCATATTTATATCGGATTTCTCCATGGGCAAAGTACGTGACAAAGATGCTGGACTCTGTCACATATGACTGGATCCACTGGGACCCCCCACATCCGTATAAAGTGAGTACCTATAAAACAGTTGGCTTGTAAGAAAGAATGGACCTAATGTGCCCCTGCATATCCCTTCAGTGTGTACAGACTGCAGAACACAGATTCAAACGTTTAGTTCTGCATCTTCATATATAAAAGTGTGTATATTCTAGTGCAAAGTTTGATATTGTTAAAAAGCTCATTTGTGATCACAATTTCATTCAAAAAGGTAAACTGTCATATTTTGTATTCATTACACATAAAGTGACATTTCAATTTTTTTTCTTTAGTTTGTTTTGCTGTTGATCAGAATGGCTCGTGTAATCCAGAATCTCAAAATATTAGAAAAATGTCATTCAAATTTAAATAGATTACTACTCACAGACACACAGAATCAACTTTAAAATAAATAAGCTTGAAAATATAATTGAAAAGGTCTGGTACTAATGTTGTGTCTGGTACTAATGTTGTGTCCTTGGTTCTGAAGGGTATGGATAGTCCACGAAGCTTCATCACTTGGTCTGTACAACTGAGCAATCTGTCAGTAAATGTGCACTATATAGTGGCTGAATTCACTGATTATTGGGGTGATTGAAGGGGTGTCTGAATACTTTTACATAGTTTTTGTATTAGTAGGTGGTCTCACAGGATATATAAATATCTTCCAGTCATACATGATGTATCACATTAATCTAAAGGGCATGAGAAAGACCATTTTTTCTTTAAATAATTCTTATTGACATCAGTTGTTCTGTAGAGAAAACCAGCTTTTCAACTCCACTCTTAAGTCTCTTCCTGGGTCCCACAGCATTAGTGTGAAGTGGGCTGTGATTGGTAGATGAGGAACCTGTTGGAACAGCTTTTGCACACCCCAGTGTAGGTGTTTGGAGACTGCTTGAGGTGTAAAAATTGGCTAGCCCGTGGTTGTGCTACTCTAAAACAGAGTGCTGTTTGCTCTGCACTTCATTTTCAAGTTTTCAGCCGTGAACAAGTAATTTCAGACGCAGCAAAAATACACTATATGTCCAAATGTTTGTGGACACCCACCATTGCTGGTGCATCTAAAGTTGTGGGAGTTGGGAATGAAGTAGGATGGTGATCATCCAGCATCCTGACCTCACTTATGCTCTTCTCATTGAATGCAGTCCAGTCCAGTGATGTTCTAGTAAAAAGCCTTCCCCGACCAGAAGAGTCAGTTGCTTCAAAAAAAGCAGGTTATGCCTATTTTAAGCTTTAGAAGCCCAGGCAAAATTGTCAATAAAATAAAAAATAAAAAAAATTATAGGAGACAGTCACACATGCCAGATATTACTTGTCTTCATTTGAAAATATCGACAATATTTACGATACATAAATGTTAACAGAATTTATGTTTTGATCAGATATGCACATTTTAATTTATTACCATTGTTTGTGTTTGTTTGTTTGTTTATTTGGCTTATAAGGACTAGGAAACCCTTAACCTTTCAGAAAATCTTATTTGAATTAACAGTTATCATTTTATTCAATTTAATACTAGCTGATAATAAAACCACCATGGTTAGACAGGGTAAGTCCGTTATATGTTCATCGTGTCTGTAGGCTACTCTGACCCCAAATTATGAAGCCTAGAAAATCAATCTATAAAATAGAAAGATATTGGTTTGTTTTCTGGAGGAATGACGCCCCAGAGTACAGTCTTTGTTCAGATTATGCCATAGAAACACTGCAGTTGAAGGTTACTATTAAATATACAGCATGCTGTGATTATGGTGCTACCATTAAATTATCATACTTTAACTTTATTCTTTGTTAACATTTATCACCATTTCTCTTAAGCATATAGAGATATGAGTTTTTTGCCACTCCATCCTTCCCTACTTCTTCTACAATTCTCTCTGCTATGTTTATGATTGAAGTTAATGGTCTATATGTGGCCAATATCAACGTACTTTGGTTTCCAAAACTCAAAAGCTTCCAGTTATGTCTTTGTAATTTGTGCCATCCAAGTGTCATCAACATTTTTCCAGCACCAATAAAAGGACCCATTACGTACACTTTGCCAAGCCCTTTTTAAAGTCATAAAACTCTGATGAGCATGTCCAGGTGAAGAAATTCTGTGAACATGACTGTACCTTGAGTTCTTGGAAGGAGATGCATCTGGAAGTTTTAAAGTTGGATAAGGTTAGTTGTTCTTTGATGTACACTGGAAGATCTAAGGGAAGAGAAACTACATAAAGCTTAAGGTTTAAGAGAATGAGCATATGGATCCAACAGATCCAGTTCCTTTTAGAACATGCCACAGCTCCACCCACCAGTGTGTAAACCTTCCCCACCTTTCGTGGCAACTTTTATAAGGGTGTGAAATGTTTACAGGTTTAAATTTATAGCATTTAGCAGATGGTCTTATCCAGAGTGAATTACAAATGTGTCTTGCTGTTCACTCAGAAGCCCTATGCAGTTTGTAGAGGCTAGAATCCAGATATACCTCAACATTAGATGCTGCTGAAAACGTATGTCGGGATGGATATTGATTCCCGATGCTCAACATTTTACACTTTATAGGAGCATCTGTTGCCTGGTGGAAAGGGAACCAGCCTCGTGACTGGAAAGTTGCTGGTTCAGTTCTCTGTGAGGTGCCCTTGAGCAAGACACTCCCTAAGTACTTTGCATAGAGCTGCCAATCACTACGTGCATGTGTGCTCACTTCCCCCTAGTGTGTGAATTCACTAATGTTTGTGTGTGTGTGTTTCGCTGTGTGGATTGGTTAAATGTGGAGGACAAATTCCTGTGTGGGTAGGTTTTGTTTTGTTTTGTTTTTTTATCACACAATACATACTATAAGTATAAGCCTTTAATGAGTAAAATGCACCTGAAAGAGATGGTCTTTAGTCAGCATCTGAAGACAGCAAGTGGAAACAGTGGCTGTTTGGATACGAAGGGAAAGTTTGTTCCACTTCTTTGGTGCCAGGACAGAAAAGAGTCAGGATGCTTGCCTTCCATGCATCTTGAGGGATGGTGGGTGAAGCCAAGCTGTACTTAATGCTCAAAGGGCTTTTGGTACATATCAGGTTTTGACCAAATGTGATAAACTAGTCAGTCAATCAGTCATTATCTTAGCTGCTTCTTCTTGAATAGGGTCATGGTTAATCCCGAGTCATCGGGCACAAGGCAGAAATACCCCCTGGACAGGGCGCCTGTCTATCGCAGGGTCCCACAGACATACACATAGTCACACTCACAACTGGGGGGAAATTTAAAATGCACATGTACATTTGTGTGAGGTGGGAGGAAACTGGAGTACCCAGAGGAAAGCCATGAGCAATAAACTCCTCACAGACAGTGACCCCAGATCCTTGGAGTTGTGTGACGCACTACCTGCAGTGTCACTGTGCTGCTCACGTGCTACACAGTTTAACAAATAATTAATTAAGGGTTCTGTATTTGGACTAAAATTGAATGAACCTAGGGGACAATGTGTTCCATTGAATGGGACTTGTTTTTTTTTTTGTTCTCTATCTCTTGTCTAAATCAAAGGGAGGAAAGTCGCAACACGTGTTAATTTACTCGAGTCTTTGAAAGTAAAATACATATTGATTTTTGTGTTACCCCAAACCAAACAGCAATGCATTTCAGGTTGGAGAATGATTAGGTCTTGTGATCTCTGGGTTCTGTTTATAGAGACTCCACAGCTTGATGGATCAGCAGTAGATGGACTTGCCATTGTTGGAGACAGAGGCCTAATGCAGCTGTATAGTGACAGTGCTATAGATCACTGCTGCTCTGAGGACATTGTCATTAACACGTGCACACACACACACACACACACACACACACACACACACACACACACACACACACACACACACATTTCTTGGGTCATAGGATGTTGAGTTATGGGTCATGCCACAGTTGGGTCTATCAGAAGCTCCAGAGCAAACAGAAGAGGAACGGGGAGAGCATTCTTCACTCAACTCATCACACACTGACAACTGATTCACAAGACTTTCCTCACACACTTTGTCCTCTCTTGCTCTCCCCATCTCTCTCCCTTGGTCACTCTCTCTCTCTATTCCTTTCGTTTTCTTCCCCATTATATTCTTTCCCTCTTACTCTTTTCCTCATTCTTCTTTCTTTCTGTCTGTACCTGTTTCTATTATGCCTGCTCCCCCCCCCCACACACACACTCTATCCTTTGCTTTTTATCTCTATCCTGTCTCTGTCATGTCACAGGTTTCTTGTTTCTTTGCATCTCTATGTTTCCCTCTCTCTCCTTCACATTCCCACTCTTCCACAGCTCAATGCTGGATGTTTTTTATACCCCTCTAGTCAATAGGTTAAATGTTCCTGAGAGTCCTATTCTATTACCAATGCTTCTCTATGAACTGTGCAAGCTGTGTGTACATTTGAACTACCCTCATCAATCACAAGTTTAACCAAAAGCTAGCAAACTCTTCTCTCTGTCTCTCTGCTGGTCTGTTGCTCTTTCATTCCTATATTAGTTGGTTTGTTTGTTGGTCGATCTGTTTGTTTGTCTCTTTAGGTTGTTCGTCCAGCTATGTCAACAACCACAAGACCAGACTCTGTTGATGTTCTCCTGCATAAAGTCAATTTAACAATATCTAATATCCAACAAAGTGTAGGCAAATAGAAAGTACTGTTAAACCAATGAAAAGAGAGTTACTATGTCACTGCTGGCATCTGGTAGGATGGCTATAACATGTCATCCTCAAGGATCAATTTTGGGCCCCTTTTGTTTTAACTCTATATGCACCAGTTGAGCCAATTTCATCAAAACAGCAAGACTGATTCCCATATTTATACTGTGGATACAGAAATATACTGTACTTGTCTTATCAGAAGATTACAGGCCAGTAGACTCACAGGGCCACTGCAACGAACACATACATGAAGAACATGCAAACATTCCTTCAGTTAAATAAGCCTAAAACAGATATTGTGTAAAAGTCTTAAAGAATGAATTCAGAGCTCTAAAAACTAAAGTTGAGGTCAAATCTTGGTGTCCTTTATGAACCATGTCAAAGCAATTACCAGACCAGCCTTCTTTCATCTTAACAGGGTCCTACTAATCAGCTAAGACAGAATCAAAGACTCAGCATCCATACTAGACCTAAAGAAACCTATCTATGCTTTTATCTCCAGCAGGATTGACTATTGTTAACGGGGCTTCCCAAAACAGAGCGTTAAACACCTCTAGGTCATTCAGTATCCTCTGTTAACTGCTGCTACAAGAACTTTCACAAGGACAAAGAGAAAAGAACACATTGCCTCACTTCTAAAATCTTTACACTGGCTTCCAGTGTGCTGCAGAATAGATTTAAAAGGGCTGCTACTGCTCTATGAATCAATAAATGGTTTGGGCCAAGAATACACCAGTAATACAGTGAATTTAACCTTTTGAACCTTTGGCCAATTTTGCTGGATGTTTTCATAGTTTGACATACTTTTTTACACAGTCATACATACTAGATATTGCTGAAGATCATAGAAATGTGTCTTCATTTGAGATGTAAAAATAAAGAGATTTAACTTGCACTTACTGTTTGTATGTATATAGTTTTTTTTTTTTTTTTTAATCCTGTTGGAAATTGATCATCCAGTATTTCTTTTTATCATTCTAATTAGTTATTTGTACAGACTTAAAATACTTTTCTAGCCCAAGCCTGGCATTAGCCAAGGCACTAAGAGTTACATGTTGTTCTATTCTATTGGCAATACGTTTCTATGGGGACTAGGTTGTGTGTGCACTTCCACATCTGTGTCAACTTAAAGTAGCATGCATTAATTAAAAGGGATGTCCACAAACATTTGGACAAGTGTACAACTTGAACCAACTCCCAGTACATCCCAGAAATGCCCCCAACTGTAGCAGCTTTATGTCCAAGGTTTTATTTATGAAGGCTGGGTCTAAGTTTGAGGCATCGGACAGCCTTTGGTCATCCTCCCCCTCTATTTGACCCAGACACTGATGATTCAAAGCTGTTGTGAGTGGCTGCATTTGAGCACTCTGTTGAGAGCTCCTTTTAAGAACCGGCGCTGCTTAGAGCTCATACATTTATTATTAGCCATTAGCATGCCGAGAGCACGCCTGCTCTAATGACGACACTTGTTCAGTATGTGTAATGGGACTCGAGTAGCGTGTTTAACAGCCCTCACAGATTGAACAGTTGGTTTTGCCCTCTTGATGTTTTCGTTTCACTCAAGAACCATTTACAGTGCACGCAGCTTTAATATGGATTAATGTTTCTTCTGTGACATTTTTCTGGCACATTTGTGTTTGATTTTGAGTCATTCAGCGCATGACAGACTGTGCTCAACAGAAAGCTCATTCCCACAGTTGCATCCCAGTGCATATGTGTGACTGAGCGAGAGCATATTGTCACGCTTCTGTCCGGTCCTGTTTACTTTCTGTTTATTTTTCTTCCCTGTCCTTGCCTGTCTTAGTTTGTCTCGTTTTGGTTTGCCGTGTGCTTTTCCGTTCTGTTGTGTTTTCTTGAGTCCTCCCAAGCTCAGCCCAGTCATTAGTGTTCCCACCTGTGCCTCCTTAACCCTGCCCTCTCGTTATCTGTTCCAGGTGTTTCTAATCTCTGTCTGTGATAAGACTCTCTCTCTATCTATCTTTCACTAATTTCACTGGCGTTAAATTCAACTTTTTTTTTTCATTAGTTTCATTTGAAAAAGTACCACATTATTCTCCTCTGTTCGTCTATTGCTGTAATTTCTACTCTAAACCACTACATGTTGAAATATATAAATATAATTTTTGCTCCATTGCAGAATAATTTATTTAATATTTCACTGGAAATAATGTGTGTAAAAGTCAATTCCACTTTCCCACCAAGTATTGTTTGGCCTTTGATTACATGCAGGGTTGCATGTTCTAGCATTCAGTTTGCATCCACATAGTGGTCTGTTATAATTTGATGGTAAGCAGAAGTCATAAAAGGAGTTACAAAATAGCCAATATTTCCAGTTCATTTTAGATTTTTTTTTTAATCTACAAATAATTTAGATTATTTTTTATAAATCAGTTAGTTCAGCCATTTCAGTTGTCAAGTTTTTTAGATAAGTGTGCAAAAAAGAGAACAAAGTTAAATGGCTATACTGACAATATTAAACATATTACGAAGCTCCACAGCAGCTCTATATGTTTCTCAGTACTTAAGATATTTTGCTTGCCTCCTACATCTGGATTTCTTTGTACTTCTAGTTGTTTTTTTCAGGTTGTTTGAATCATTATTTCTCACAAATAACAGAACTCATTGTTGCTTTTGGATTTAGGCAACTTTACCAACCTCTGAAAGTATTTCAGCCTCCAAACCCTCGGCACCATTAAACTTTATCTCTCTCCCTTTGTGATGATATTTGAGTTGGGTTGCATCACAGGCTCAGCAGGCAGCAGTCTGTGGAAGCTGTGGGCTACAACCTCATCAAAGCCCGGTGTAGCATCCATGCTTGGGTTAACTGGTCTTTTCCTCTTTATGCTTCTTAGCACCAGCACCAAAGACCCCCACAGCCCCACTCCCTGCGCATCTATGAGGCTCATGTGGGCATCGCTTCACCCCGAGAGGAGATCGCCTCTTACAAGAACTTCATCCTGGACGTGCTGCCCCGTGTTAAAGACCTGGGTGAGTGATGAAACCAGCAGAAAGACAACGCAACGCATACGTGGAGTGAACAGAGAGGGAGGGTAGGCCGAACACGTGGTGTGTACCCTGTGCTGGTGAGCCGCCCTGGGCACTCTGCTCATCTTTGATGAAGTGTAAGGCACTCATCATCCTTGCAGAACCAGAGCAAACTTGCTTGAAAAACGTAACTCTTATGAATTTTCAGAAGAAAAAAAAGTTTCACTACATATTCACACACTTGCATATGCACGTATGTGTGGGTAGAAGGTACAAATCTTCTTGGCATGACTGAACCAGTATATTAACCAATCCTGTGGCAGATGCACCTTGAAACACTAGTATATTTTGTTGAATTATTTCTCACTCACACTCACAAAAGTGTATTTTGATTATAAACTTTCAGGCCTGATTTCCAAGACCAACATAAAGCCATATCTTGAACTAAGTATTTCCAGTGATGATTCACTTGATGCATCAATTTAGTCTTCGATTAGTCTTAATCCATGTTCAAGAGCCTGGCTGTCAAACAGTAGCACACACTGTTATCATGTACATATATTGTAAATTTCAGTGAAGTTGTTAAGTATTTGCAGAGTCGTGTGTGCAGCCTGTTACAGTGCTCCTGTTTGTGTTTTTCTCTTTTCCTTTTATTTTAACATCTTTTTCTAATAGTTAATTTTGTTTGACAAGGCAACTTAGTGAAGATGTGCCCTCTCGAAACATGCTGCTAGTGAAAGTTTCAGTCTGTTAATTTTCCATGTAAGTGCTTCTTTCACTCTCCTGGTCTGCCGCTGTGAGGCAACATGGCTGCTTTCTTTAAACCCAGGATCAGCTGAAGATAACCAGCATGGCAACCAGGACAGCTAACATTCCAGAGGATCTTTGGAGATAGACAACCTAACAGCATCAGCCAGGAGTCAACAGGAGTATTCTCAGAGACATGGCTACTCCAGGATATTCTGGATGACGTTTGCTGAGAGTTAAGGATGCCATAATTTACCTGCTCAACTGAGCCTACACTCACCTGGACAAGCCAGCCAGCACTATGACGGCCATGTTGTTTAACTTCTTTAGTGCATTCAGTACCATTAGGATAGGATAGGATAGGATAGGATAGGATAGGATAGGATAGGATAGGATAGGATAGGATAGGATAGATTAGGATAGAACTTTATTGATCCCTTGGGAGGGTTCCCTCCGGGAAATTAAGCAGTTAACGGAGTTAGTTAACAGAGATGCAAGTAGACACCCCCTTGTGCCCTGGATTGTTGAAAAGTTGCCTGGTAGACCACAGTATGTACACCTGTGCTTCGGACAGAGTGGTTAGCAACATTAGAGCCCCACAGGGAACTGTCTTCTCTTCTTTCTCTTAACCCTCTACACCCTATGACATCAGCTACTGCACAGAGACTTAAAGAAGTATTCACAGCCTTTGCCATGACACACAGAATTAAGCTTAGGACCGTCTTATTTCCACTGATCATCCTTCAGATGTTTCTGCAGCCTGAGTGGAGAACAAACAAAACAGTGTGTTTGAAATCTTTGCAAATTTATTAAAAGTAAATCACAAAAATATAACATATACATATGTATTCACAGCCTGTGCCATGGCATTCAAAATTGAGCTCAGATGCACAGTTTCCACTGATCATCCTTCAGGCAAATTCAGTTGATTGGACATGATTTGTAAATGCACACCTGTGTATATAAGGTTCCATAGTAGACAATGCATGTCAGAGCACAAACCAAGTCATGAGGTCTATAGAATTGTCTGTAGACGACACCGGATTGTATCAAGACAGAAATCTGGGGGTGGGTACAGAAACATCTGTATTTTTTCTTGTGATCAGACATTTATCAAAGTATTTTGATACATTGGTACACCTTTGTCACAAATAAGTGTGAAATAATACAATTAAAAAGTGTTGTAGAAGCTGTTTCCACATTTACATTTTACACATAAAAATGTATAACAGCTTGTTTCCTGTTTCAGGCTCAGATTTATTTATTCATTTGTTTGCTTTCTTTGTTTGTTTTTGCGAGGTCAACAACACCGAAGTTGTACTATAGCTTGAATGATTAGGGGGTTACATCAACTGATAAGTGGTCAGTCAGTTGAGAACATTCGTGAGATCCCAGCTGGATGCCAGTCGGCAGAGTGGCCTTGTACAGTAAAACTGAAGGCTCTACAGCCCCTGTTCTTACTCTGAGCATTACTGATATTCCCCCTCCCCTGACAGGATGCAAGTCCAATCATGCTGTCCTTGAACAAGAAAAACTTTTACAGTATCTCCATCTGAATAAATAAACATGAAATAAAAAGGAAGAAGTAGCTGAGTTAGAGCCCATGGGGTTCCATATAAGATAGCTTATAAAATTTATGGATCATATTTAATTTTTACTTTGCTGTTTCCAGTCCTCTCTTTATCAACAAGAACCAAACAGGTCGCTTTTCTTATGGTTCCTTGGAGGGGGTGTTTAATCAGACTGCAGCCACAGAGAATGTGTGATAATGACACGCGTGACATAATGTTGTGGCAATATTTGGCTTTAAGTGATTCTTGTGAAACTTGCACACAGTTGGGGGTTTCAATATGACAGTGACCACAAAATTTAAGCTTTTGGCCTTCCCAAAAGTTCTGACTGACCTCAACCGTATTGTAAATAGGGAAATTTCAGTCTGGGTCAAGAAACCAGCACATTTAGTTGAACATTACTAATTTGGAGGAGTGGAGTTATTACTAATAAGAAGAGTGGAGTGGTGAAATATTTAATTAGAATTCTTTATTTAGAATTCCATCCGGTCAGGGTACATGGGCCAAAGGGGTACAAAGAGGGTATAAAGCTCCCCAGCACTAAGCTGTGGATCAGTGGAACTGTGATGTCTGGAATGATGCCGTTCCATCCAATGTTTGTGGCATGAGTTGGGGAACTGGGGGATAATGTGGAACATCCTGACCCCAGTAATGCTTTTGTTACATAATGCAGTCACATCCTCACAGCAATGTGTCACAATCTAGCCTTCTCTAGACATTTACTACAGCATTTATCAAGGATCTTGCTTATATTAGGCTCCAAGTTGGCAGTGTGCATGGTCACTGTTTCATTTTGTTTATGTATTTTTTTTCTATTGGTTCTGTGAACAGCCATCAGAACCATTTGGACATCAGTGAGCAGCAGCAAATACCTGTTTCAAGGGACTTTGATAACACACATAACATCCCAGATGACAGAGTGAGACTGCTAGTCTCTCTGTGGATTGCTGTTGGGAGAGGGAGAGGAAGCAGAAGTGGGGCCGGAGGTCCAGTGTTATGCTAAGGCTAAGAAAACACCCACACAAGCCACCTCTACTAAGCTTGTATCTCTCCAGTGCCAGATTCCTGGTGCATAAAACAGATGACTTGGAATTCCAACTCACTGGAAATCGCTATGTTATGCTGGGAAAGGACTGAGGACTCTGGTAAGAGCAGAGGAGGGGGGTTCTGTATTTACATGCATAAGAACTGATGTAGCAACAGAACAATTATAGACAAACACTGTCCTCCAGGCCTCAAGCACATGCACATGCCTTTCTTCCTACTGAGAGAGCTAATGATAGTGCTTGTAACGGATGTATATATTCCACCTGATGCCAGTGTAAACATGGCACCCTCTGTCCTACTGAACACCAAAAATGAACAGCAGTGGGCCCATAATTGAAGGAGACTTTATTAAGGCCAACTTGAAGAAATTTCATCAACATGTCAAGTGAAGGGAAAACAGTCTCTACATGTGCTTGATGTTGGAGTAAACATGATCCACAGTCACACCCCTCCCTCACCTCGGACAGTCAGATCATCTCTCCCTCCTGCTTTCCCCAGCTTACACCCCCTCAGATGCAGTGCCATCACAAACCACAGAGGCTGAGATGTGACAACAGGAGACCTGAGTGCGCCTCGTGCAAAGGAGCTAAACTGCTTCTTTGCATGCTTTGAAACATCACAACAGCACTGCCCCCGTCCCCATCTGGTAACTGCACCTCTCCACTCACTGTATGGGATCATGATGTCAGATGGTGGTCCTGGTAGTGAACCCTGAGAAGGCTACCGGCCCAGGCAGAGTACCTGGCAAGGTGCTTAGAGCATGTGCCCACCAGCTTGCCCTCACCTTCACCAGAATCGTCAACTTCTCTATGGTCCAGGCAGTCATCTCACCCTGCTTAAAATCAGCCATGATCATCCCAGAGCCCAAGATGACTTGTAACACCAGCCTAAACAATTGTTGTCCTGCGGCGCACCCTCCGATAATCATGAAGTAGTTGAAAGACTAGTTCTACAGCACATTAAGGGTTCTCTCTCTCCAGACTTTGATCCCCACCAATTTATACTGTATATCCCAAAAACATATCTACAGAGGATACCATTGTTGTAGGTCTACACACTGCGCTGAGCCACCTGGAGCTCTTTGTGGATTACAACTCAGTTACGGTCTGGCCCACACTAACCACCTCATTGTCAAGTTTGCAAGTTTGATGACACCACAGTGGGCCGACTCATCTCAAAGTGACAGGAGGTCCTGAATCTGGCAGGCTGGTGATCAGAGAATAGTCTGTCTCTGAAAGCCAAGAAAACCAAAGAGATCCTTGTTGTCTTCAGGAAGCAGAGCATTGACCTAGCCCCCCGTTTCATCAATAGCAAGTGTGTGGAGAGGGTTCACACTTTCTGGTTTCTCAGTATCCTTATTTCAGCTGACATTGACTGGAAAGAGAACACAATGGTGGTCATTAAGAAGGCTCAGCAGTGGATACACTTCTTCAGAGTCCTTAGGAAGCACAATCTGGACTCTAACTCGCTGCTGACCTTCTACCGCTTGTCCATTGAGAGCCTGTTGACGTACTGTATCACAGTATGGTACAGCAGACAGGGAGAGGCTTCAGAGACTAGTCAAGGCAGCACAGAAAATCATTGGCTGCCCTCTGCTCTCCCTGGTGGACATTTACATCTCACGCTGCCTCAGCAGAGCAAAAAACTCTATAAAGGACAGTTCCCACCCTTGCTTTGAACTGTTTCCCTTGCTGCCCTCAGGGAAGCACTACATGTGCATCAAAATTAGGACAAACAGATTCAAAAACAGTTTTTTCCCAAAGCCATAACCATTATGAACTCACACATGCACTGATTTTTAGTCTAACCTCCCTGGACTTTTTGTGCAATATTTAATATTATTGACCACACAGTTAAATAGCATTACTGTGCAATATCTGTAAACTGTATTTTTATAATTGTTTATAGAGCCTCTAATCTGTACTTCATTTAAAACTATTTCTTCTGTGGCAAATGTTTGCACTGTGAAAGAATTGGCTTTTAATGTCACTGTACACTGTGTATTCATCTATGCTATAATCTTAAATGGAACATTCAATCCTAGGCAATTATATATATATATACATATAGACCCTTGTTAAGTGATACAGCAATAATCACAATTATACACAACTCCTAAACCTAAACATTTTGTATAATACTTTACATGGTGTTGAACATGGACCTACATTTCTGAGACTGTAATGGTTATAAATGACAAGGCTAATAACGCTAACTCTATTTTCTAGACAGTTTTTTGTTCTGTATGAAAAAAAAGGAAAAATGTTGTACGACAACACTGATGTTTACTTTCCTTGATAGCTGATTCATTCTTTTTATTTATTTATTTTTTCAAAAGGAGACACTGACTCAGAAAGCGATTTGTGATTTAATTACCATCCACACAAAAGCAGCAGCACTGGTTTGATTGACAAACAAAAGGAGCTGGGCGTAGGTGGTGGTGAACAATAAGACGAGACTGGCACCTGGACACACACACACACGCACACAAACACACACACACATACACACACACACACACACACACACACACACACACACACATATACAGACACATACAGTGCATCTGGAAAGTATTCACAAGGCTTCACTTTTTCCACATTCTATGTTACAGCCTTATTCCAAAATGAATTCAATTCATTTTCTTCCTCACACAACAATTCTACACACAACACCCCATAATGCAAAGTGAGAAAGCTTTGTTTGAAACCTTTGCAAATTTATCATGTACATAATGCACAGCATTTGCTCAGTACTTTGCTGAAGTACCTTTGACCACTGTGCATATTGGGACCTTCAATTAAGCACAAATATGTGTCTCAATACAATCCTGTCTCAGAGGTCTACAGCAAATTCCTCAGACTTCATGGCTTGGTTTGAGGCACACTGTCTACTATGGGACCTTATATCAACACGTGTGCATTTACAAATCATGTCCAATCAACTGAATTTACCACAGGTGTACTCCTATCCCATCTGAAGGATGATCGGTGGAAACAATGCATCCAAGCTCAATTTTGAGCGCCATGGCAAAGGCTGTGAATACATATGTATATGTTATATTTTTGTGATTTATGTTTCATAAACTTGCAAAGATTTCAAACTGTTCTCGTTTTGTCATTGTGGGGGATTGTGTGTGGCATTTTAAGGGGAAAAAATTAATTGAATCCATTTTGGAATAAGACTGTAACATAAAAGGCGCACTGTATCTCATAATTCACATTTAAATGATGAGAAGCCTTTATAAGGCTGTGGCTTTTCATTACAATTCAAATAAACATAAACTTGTGATGCATATCGGATTCTGAAATCAAGTTTTAGCCAATTTTTTCTCAACCAGCTAACTGTGACCATCCAAACACTGCTATGTGTTTAACCTTCCTACTGTGCCCTGGTCAGATTTGGCAGATGTCGAAGTTTTCTCTCTGAAACAGTAGTTCGTTTAATCGGATTATAGTGAACTCTATGACTTTGTTTATACCACATATCTAAACACAAAATTACAGCAGGTATTATTAGTCTGATCCACTCACACCACCACAACACACCACCACCACCACCACCACTCTCACTGCAGTGCTGAAAATGAGCCACCACTCACATAATACCTGCTCTGTGGTGGTCCTGTGGGGTCCTGACCATTAATGAACGGGGTGAAAGGAGGGCACAAAGTATGCAACTACAAAGTGCTCCTTTATGGTTGAGCAGATAAAAAGAACAATGATTATATAAACAAGACCCAACACCACTGGCTGATCTGTGTCTTTCTCTGACTTTGTCATTAGATTAGTATTTCAAGGCAAGAAAAGACCATAAAAGCCATTTTTCCCTTATACAATAGAGATGGCTATTTCAGTGTCTCTGCCATCACCGTGGCAACATAGCCTTTTCTGGTTCCCCTTAGAAAAGCAGAGGTAAAAACTTACCAATAGGTTTTGATTCACCAGCAATTGAACAACACAACTAGAACAAGCTGAATAAGACTGGACAGGGTAGAACAGACATTTCTTTGGCAAAGAGAAACATGAGGCTTTTATGATATTTCAGGGCCTTGATGAGGTGAAGAAACCAGGTAAAGATACCAATGACAAGATTTGGAGAACCAACTTTATTAAAAAAAAAAATAATAATCAACATCATGTTGTCTGAGCCACCTTTAAACCAGAAGGAGGGCAGACTGCCACTCCGATGTTCAAGGCAAGAGCAGCTGATGGTGATGAATAAGGTATCCAAGGAAAGACACTGCAAAGAAAACGAAACCCAACCTATTTGTGACAGATGATATATAACAGTGTGTGTCAGCTGTACATGCATTAATTCCAGTTCTGGATATGCTTTGGCTGAATTCTGTTCATACCTTTCACTTACATGCTCTTCAATGTGACCAGATCCGACTCGGCACATAAAAGGCACATCAACATGTACAATTTGTCTTGTTTTTCAGTTCCTTCTTATTACTGTTGTTTTTTTCACCAAGGTGGTACAGCTTCGTGTGATTCACAGCAGTATTCAAAACAAGCCAGTGTGTCTGCAGATTGTCATTCCAGCACGGGGTCAATTGCTTGGAAACTTACCAACTGTTTAAGAAAGTAGAATTGAGTATCACTGCTGGTTTTATGTAATGAAACCTGCAGCCACACCAATGTTTGGTGTACACAGTTTCAGACCCCTGGTTTACAGGAATGCTGGGGAGCAATAAATGGTTCACACATTTCTATAATGGCACTATCAGAAAAAGCAAAGGTCAGTTTAACCCTTTATGGGAACATACTCTTTAACCCTGCTGGCCATTGTTCATCCTCTATTGGTAAATAGGCGTGCGCATGTGACCTAGAGCACTGTCTGAAGAGATAATTTGTCTCTAAATGTGAAAAAGTCTAATTTTAGTCAGTTCCACCTAAAAGTGGGTTCTTGGAGAACAGAGGGTTAAACGTGGTAAAGGTCTCTATCCACCTCTGAATGGTCTGAGTGACACAATCGTAATTTGATCATAATGCACTCTGCTTGCGTTTATGGTGTTTATAACTTTTCCCCTTGCTATTTCAACATGGCTGTTGTTACCTTGGCAACATGACTGTATCAGGGTTCCCTGAGAAGAAACTGTGGGGGAAAAAATGACCTTTTATGTGGTGAAATGAAATCGGAATGTGATCCGATCCCCAAAATCACGTGGAAATATAAGGTGTAAACAGGCTCAAAATGACTATGCCAGTATTAGTCGTGGTTTTTGCATCCCAACTTTGCAATATTAATCCTCTATATCAGAGCAACAGAATTATCTCTCCCTAATCTATGTTTATTTATTCTGATTGGCTGATCCTCATCCAAAGCCATTGTAAAATATTCAACATTGAATTTTGAATGAATATGCTCTGAACTTATGAAAGCCTTGACTGCAGATGCAATTGTTGGCAGAATGCTTAATTTAAACAGATCAGAGCATCCTTTGAATATATTGAATCAGTATGTGTGTACATGCATCAAGACCAAACATGGTATAAAATATTACAGAAAAAGTTAAGTAATCCATTTTACGGGATTTAACTTGTGGAAGTGCCTCTCATTGCTCACATTAGAATATCAGTGCGTGTTGGAGCACGAATGACTGAAGTTAACCTATTCTGTAACCGCATGAAACGCTCAGTGTTGGAAGCTGGTACCCAGTGAGCACTCGAGGCATCCTCACTCTAAGCTGTGTGTGAGAAAGTGGAGCTCTGGTGGGTTTCCCGAGGCATCCTCACTCTGAGGTGTATGTGAGAGAGTGGACCTCTGGTGAGTTCCTGAGGCTTCCTCATACAGAGCTGGGTGAGAGTGGAGCTTTTTGAGGATGTTCTGTAAAGAAGGCACCCAACAGCGATGTGCAGCGGAGCAGAGTAAGGGTACCCAGCAGAGCTCAACAGTGCACCTCCCTGCTGAGAAACGAGAAGCAGGAGCTGCAGGAAAACTTAGTTCTACCATCTCAACTACCTGCTTCACTTGTTCCTCTTCTCCAAAATGATCAAGACAAGAACATGCATACAATACATAATGCATACTTGCACATACACACTAAAACATCCACTCTGTGACATCAAACATCAGACACTGTGGGAGGAAACTTTCAGCATGAACCTCAAGGCCCCATACTTTTTTTTTGTTTGTTTGTTTTTGCATGGGTTAGCAGAAAATTCACTTTCATAGCAATATTTTCTCATCTCTCTTGGGTTTTCAGAATTAAACAGGTAGACACTGTACCTTTGAAATTGATATTAGATTGACATTATTTGTTTGCCATATGCGCATCTTGCATTAACATGAGTTTACTATCTAATTACTATCTGGATACACCTTGGCCAGATTGTGCTTACACTGTTCAGTGGGACCAGGATGAGATTCTGACATTCTGGCTGAAATTGGTTCCTCACCTGAGTTCACACACAAAAAAAAATATTTACTTACAACCAGAGATCCTCACCAGAGATGTGGGCAGTTA
Source organism: Acestrorhynchus altus (assembly GCA_034509495.1). Classification (NCBI taxonomy): domain Eukaryota; kingdom Metazoa; phylum Chordata; class Actinopteri; order Characiformes; family Acestrorhynchidae; genus Acestrorhynchus; species Acestrorhynchus altus. Next base: position 8,214,636 of record CM067519.1, on the reverse strand, counting down.
TATGCCGGTAACCTAAGCTTCGTATCTCAGGATCAGAGGAATCTACAGACATGATACCCAAATCATAAACTTCTATCTCACCATCATTGTGTGATGAATTTTCAATGAGTTATTATTATTTAGTTAAAGCACATGATTTAGTAACTTCAAAATCGTTGGGATTGCTTATAGAGAATCGTGTCACTCTGGGCTACCAGCTCCTGCTGGGATATTCACAAGCACTCCCAGGCTAGCCATGACAGATATTCCCTCCAGAGGACTCTGGATCGTCTCCTGGGTCTCCATACAGTTGGTCATTCCCAGTACTTCTCCAATGAAAGGCAACTGGGGGGGCATGCTTTTCAGATGCCCAAACCCTCTCGGCCGCATAGAAGACATCCTAGTCTAGCTACCCAACAGAGAAAATTGATTTCTGTTGCTTGTAAATTGGTAATACGATGCTGGACTCTCTCTTCCCCACTGCAGCCAGTGCACCCATTCCATCAGCAGTCTCACAATCCCTCTTCCCATCACTCATGAAGAAGACCACGGAATACTTAAACTCCTCCACTTGGATAGTCTCACACACCTTACTTGATGCTAACTGCACTGTGTAACTTGTAAAGTGGGTTGAATAATGCTTGCAAGAACTGAGTAATGCTGTGTGACCCAAGTCACTACTCTATGTCCTCCACCTACATGCTTCTACTATCTGTAAAATATCTGGTTGCGTATTTCTCAGCTTGCCCAGAGATGCATGTAATGAGTCCTTTAGGGGTGGCTCTAAGCATGAATTACACTGCACCGCAGCTTTAAGGTGAATTAAGAATGTCACAGAATGAATTAGGGTTTTGGATGTTACATGTCTTATTTGTTTGTTTATTTATTTATTTATTTGTTTGTTTATTTATTCATTTATTTGCTTGCTTATTTTTGGTGGTGGTTGTGATGGTGGTGGTGGTGGGGGTGGGGGCGAGGGGGGTACATAATAAACAAGCAATTGTTTCAAGTTTACAGAATGTCTCATTATTCAACTCTGCTAAGAAAAATACAGTTTTCTATTCTAGGGCATATTTTATCATACCTTTTTTGGTTGGGCTTTGCTGGGCTCCTGGAAGAATTGAAATCCATTCAATATTTCTCTTCTGTCATTCTCAGGATATAACTGCATTCAGCTTATGGCAGTAATGGAGCATGCTTACTATGCAAGCTTCGGCTACCAAGTCACAAACTTCTTTGCAGCCTCCAGGTAAAGTGATACAATATTTAATTATTTATACAGTGGTTGTTAAAGTTGCATGGGTACATTTTGTTGCATAGAATTGGATGTAGTTCCTGCATGCTGTGTTAATATGGAGACAGACAAGATTTGAAAACAGCAATATTCTGGGTTTGTGAGTATTGTCCATACTCTTCTGACACTCATGTCTCAAAAATGTCACAGCAAAAAAAAAAATCATTTCAAATATGATGCTGACATGGTGGTGGTGTGTTGCCCTGGTAAGAGTGGATCGGACACAGCAGTGCTGCTGGTGTGGACTGAGAATAGCCCACCAACCATCAACATTTATTTTTATAGCACTTTTTAGAAATTATGTTGTCACAGGGCAGCTTTACAATAATCAAAAATAAGATGTATCAACACTGCAACAGATTTTCGGTCACCGATTTTACATGTAAAATGTGGAGCAACTAGGTATGACTATATAGGAGTGAACAGTAAGTGGACACATTGTTTAAACACTCCAGCAGCACTGCTGTGTCTAATCCACTCCTACCTGTGTAACACACACTAACACACCACCACTGTCAGTGCAGTGCAGGTTTGCACTGTCACACAGGTGACAAAAAAGTGTAATTTATCATCTTTTTCATCTTAAAATTCATTTTGGACACATTTTCAAATGTAGTTGTAATGCGATATGTAAACGAAGCAGGGCTTAGCTCTGAAAATTCCACTGATTGTAGCTTTAAAGGTAATTATTCTCACCATCATGGCCCAAGAGCTACACTGATTCCATCTGCATGCATCTCTTTCCCCACCAAAACACATTAGTCCCCCATGCCGCGGCCTGCTGACATTTTATTTATTGCTGTTATTTCTAAAGGGCCTGGTAGTGTGAGTGTGTGACAATAACTAAATGCTTTTCATTTTGTGTTTGAACTCGGGTCTGTGCTGGAGTGTTCCTCGGCCACGGCGGCGGAGCACAAAGCGCCAGCGCCAGCCACTGAATCAGGATGAGCCAGTCTGACAAGGGCAGTAATCTTACAGTAAACACATTTTCAGTTAATCCACAAATAGAAGAGAGCCCAGATAAATAACAATAGTGAGGGAAAAAAATAGAATTGAGCCTCCAAAATAAATAAACCCTCATGAAAGAAAATGGCGCATTTGGATGAGGGGAGTGAGTGGCCTTCTCAGCCTAATAAAATATGACAGACTCATTGGGAATTTTTATTTCTTCTTCTGTGTGTGAGGCTGCTGGAGACACCCCAGCCCAGGCAAGATAGAGTGTAATGTATACGGCGTCATTTCACTCTTGATTGATCACTCGCACACATTTAAAATGAGAGAGAGAGAGAGAGAGAGAGAGAGAGAGAGAGAGAGAGAGAAGGCAATGATAGAGGAGAGAGTGATAAAAGAAGATAAAAGACACAGAAAGACACAGTGACACAGAAAGAGACAATGAGCAAGAAAGACAATTAGAGAAAATAGAGTGAAAGAATAAATTAGCAAGAGACACAAGAAATAATAAAAAAAAACATTGAACCATATTTATTAAACCTCTTAGTATAAGACTGCTGATCTGAAATTAACTTGCACCGCTCCTGTGACATTAGATGTACTGTATATGAGATCCAAGACCAGGGTTTCTACACTGAGATCTTTGATAACTATGGGCCAATGAAAGTGAGAGAGAATAGAGTAATACAAGAAAAAGAAAAAGTAAAAAGACAATAAGAGACATGGGGAGTGTAAGAGAAAGAGTGTGGGGACTGTATAGGAAGTTACATGAGTGAATGGGGGAGTATGGAAGAGTGAATAGGGACGTCTGTAAAGTGTATGTGGGTGTTTAGGAAGTGCATGGAAGAGGGTATGGGTTGTGTTTGGGCAATGTGTGGGACAATGGGGAGTTGTTGTGGGTGTGTGTGGCGAGTGAATGGAGGTATGTACAGAGAGTGTGGGCATGTGCATGAGGAGTGTGTATAGGATGTAAATGGGGATGTGTATAGTATACACTGGGGATGTATGGGGATTATATAAGAATGTATGGGTAGTGTATAGAAAGAGTATGTAGGAAAGAGTATGTACAGTCAATATATGGATAGTGTATGGGGGTGTGTTTATGAAGTATATGGGAACATATAGGAAGCATACACTGTGGATGTATTGGGAGTGTGTATGGAGATTGTATGATGATTGTAGGGAGAGTGTATATAGGTATGTATATGGGAGTGTATATAGGAATATATATAGGTGGGGAGTGTATGTAAGTTGGTACAGGGACATGTACGGAATATGTAGGTATGTATGGGGAGTGTGTGTGTGTGTGTGTGTGTGTGTGTGTGTGTGTGTGTGTGTGTGTGTGTGTGTTAGTGTGTGTGTGGGAAGCATATAGGAATTGCATGGGAAGTATATAGGAGGAGGGGAAGTAAGTGGGGGGATACTGGGCCAGTGCTCATCCCAGTGAGGAATGATCGTGCTGATATGGCAGTGTTTCTCTCTCTGAGCTCCTCAGAGGAGCAGTTTTCATTCCTCCTACAGTAGAGTTTCATTTAGCCTCACCTACACTGTCCCCCGTGAGCGCTTCTCCATTACATCCTGCTGACAAAGACATTTCCTCTGTAACTTTCTGGAGGAGGGAGGGAGGGAGGGAGGGAAGACATGAATGACTATTGCGCGCAAATTGTGACATTTGTCACTTTATGAGGTTTTTAGGATGTTAGCCTCTGTAGTGAGTCTCCCTCTTAAAGTGTGGATGAATTCGTTTCATATGCAGCAGCATTATTCAGTAACTGCAGCGAATTGTCCCACACTCACTATAAAGTTAATGTTTAAATATGTCCACAATTCTATATATGATTGACACATTTAAGAGGATTCCACTTTTTTGTGTACTTTTGTGAGACTAACTGAGAAGCTGCTTAAAGACCGGCCACAGGCACATGTTTACGTTCTTATTCGTGATACCAACTGGTCTAGAAAACTTGAGGACAAAAACACTATACTTTACTCTGCTTTACTGTGCTATTGTGCTTTTCGCTCATTTACATTCTTAAACCGTACCACTGTCCAAATAAAGTCCACTTGAATTATTCTGGGTGTAAATTTCCCAGTAAGACACTGATTGATTGATACATTTAAAAGCTCATCATGATCTGTTTGAATGTCAAGACCAGGACAGTGAAAGACTGTAAACCCTAAAAAGTTTGACTACTATAAAGTATTATATCCATAAATACTGGTACCTGCACCAGCCAAGCACTTTATTCCAAAGATAAATCCTATTACACTGGGCATTTAAATATTCTGAAATATTTATATAGCAGCCCACATTGTCATTTTGTCCTTTATTGTTTGTGAAAAATAAATGTTGTCAGTGCATTGACTGCAGTCACAAAGCAGTGATTCCGCTGCTTTGTCATGAAGTCATGAACCTTCTCCATTAAATCAAACCACTGCAAAGGAGCAGTTTCATGAACCTTAAAGGAAGGAGATGATTAAGCTTCACATTAGTTATAATTAGTTATAAATGTTTATTACACTTATTAAGTGACTTGATGGCACCACGGGTAGTTCATGTGTCACACAGCTCCATGGATCTAAGGTTGTGGGTTCGATTCCCACTCGGGTAACTGTCTGTGAGGAGTTTGGTGTGTTCCCTGCAGGTTTCCTCTGGGTACTCCCGCTTCCTCCTGCCTCACCAAAATGCTCACGGTAGGTGATTTGACCATGTCTAGGTGTGGGTGTGTCTGTGATGGACTGGCGCCCAGTGACTCCAGGTGGGTTCTGGATTACTGTGACCCTATTCAGGTGGAAGCGGCTCAGATAATGACTGACGGACATTAAATTACATCTGTTAATTAAACTGCAGGAACTGTTTTAATTACATTTTTTGACGGTGAGGTATGAAAGGATTTACATGTAGACTCTTATCGCTGAAAGAACTAAAGCTAAACCCTTTCAGTCAGGCAAATCTTATGTCTCATGTCTCCTGCAGTCGTTTTGGTACCCCAGATGATTTGAAGGCTCTGGTGGACAAGGCTCACTCTCTGGGCATCACTGTCTTGCTGGACATGGTTCACAGCCATGCCTCCAGCAACACGGAGGATGGTCTGAACTATTTTGATGGGACGGACTCCTGCTTCTTCCATTCGGGGCCCAGAGGAGAACACTCGCACTGGGGCAGCCGACTCTTCGACTACAGCAGGTAAGAGATCACACCGAGCTGAATCGTACGTTAGCTAAAGCATCCCTCAGCAAGCATTTGCTTTCTCGAAGTGTGCATGAAAATGTTCCTCGCAGATGTTGTCTTCACTTCACTGCCCTTTGTCTATATCATATTTGGAGAAGCTGTTGCTGTTCACTGTTCACTACTGAATGGTTGAGAGAGGAATGTTTGTCTGTTCAATCTGGATGTTCACTATTAGGGAAGCTCAAGCCTGGACGGATTTCTGTCATGTCAGGGACTGGTGGTAGTTAAGGTCCAGGTCCTGTTCAAGGCCCAGCCTCATGAAATAGAGATGATTGCGTATGTGAACTGTTGTGAACTGTTACCTGGAAAACTCTTACACTGTATATATCTTGTAATAACGCTGTCTTAGTATGCCTGGGGAGTGCACCGTGTGCATTTCACTCAGACCTCTGGTGTTGTTTGACCTTGTGTTCTGTCAGATTTTCCTTCTCTTTCAAAGCCTCAGAAAGTGTCAGAAAGAGTTGAAACATGACTGGTCAGAGCTGATTTAGCACTTCTTCAGCACAAATGTTTCAGAGAAGGAACTGGTGAAGTTTCATAGAATTCACTTTACTGTATGTACAGTGTATTTATCACTGAACCGAACAGTTATATAGAACGTGAACTAAACAGTTTGTGCCGCAAGATTAATCCTAACATTAATCCTCACTAATCTATAATCCTTGCTTTTTTAGGTTCTAGGTTTTATAGCTTTTGTGAAGACATTGATTTAGGTTTCCTTTGTAACCCTAGGCCAACTCTGTGGGATTTTTTTGTAGTTTGTACTTTTATTCACCATAAAATTAGAAACGTATTTATAGGAGAAAGTCAGACATGCTGTCCATTTCTGGATATTCTAGGCTGCTTGATAAATTTGATATGTAAATATTAAGAAAATCTAAATATGTGAGTGGTTTTATTTTGCTTATAAGGACTAAACACTTTATATGTGAGAATTCCTTTTGGAAACTGACCATCCAGAGTGTTATTGAGGTGAAAATGCAATATCTTGAGCCAGTGACATTCATTAGCCCCAGACCTCTTGCTGATCATTCAGAGTCTGCATGCAGGCTGAGTATGTATACATGGACAGAGCAGTCAACAAACACTGGAAGGCTCCTTTGGCATTTAAACTGGGATTTAATTCAACTGAATTTGAGCTGTTTTCTGAGCTGGAGTACTTGCTGATAATTCATTGCACACTGGTGTTACTCTGATCTTGAGTTATGAAGCCTAGAAAACAACATGTATTTTCATGAATTAACTGAGCTTAATTTTTAACCTCTTGAACTTCATACGTTTGAAAAAGAAAAAGTCATTTCAATTCATCAGCATAATATATTATGTTGGACAACACTTGTTTTACCCAAATAGTACAAGCAGTATAAATGTGAAAATGGTTAAATAAAGGTCATTTACACTTTAATCAGCCTTTATGATTATGATTCAGTCTTCAGAATTTATAACATAAAGGGATTAACTGTTTAAGGTTTGTTGGTTTATTTTGATGAGCCTTTAAATGTAAATGTTGGTGATGGTCTTTTCCACTTTTGTACTGGTGTGATTCACAATATATTCACATGTGGTTAGGCCTCCATTCAATAGTCACTAATTGTAACAGCATGTACAGTATATGGAATCAACTCCTTTTAAAATGAGGTTCTCCAGAGATTCTTTCATAAAGGCAGCCACTCTATACTGAACTGTGGCACTCAAAGAATCATCTCAATACTTAATCATTTATAGCACATAAGTAATTACTGACTCTTTTGAGACCTACACACACTCACACACAGAACTTCACACACAGAATGAATACATGCATATATGAAAAATTTATATATATATATATATATATATATATATATATATATATATATATATATATATATATATATATATATATATATATTAAAACCAATTACAAGTCCACCTGTGTGTAATCTAAGTGTCACATGATCTGTCAGTATAGACACACCTTTTCTGAAAGGCCCCATAGGCTACAACACCACTAAGCAAAAGGCACCACTAACCCAAAAACACCATTAAGACCAAAGAAATCTCTAAACACATCAGTGACAAAATTGCTGAGAAGTACAAGACAATATCCAAATCTCTCATCTTCCCCCAGAGCACCATCAAATCCATTATCATCAAATGGAAGGAACATGGTACTACAACAAACCTGCCAAGAGAGAGCCACCCGCCACTCATCAAACAAACCACAATGACTGTTAAAGTATGGCCAGAGGGGGCCATCTCCTCTCTCCGGCATCAGTTTGGAAACCGATTAGAATATGTTCTCCTCTCAAGCCACCACAGAATCTCACACAGACTTGGATACATACACCTCATCTGTCAAGAGTTATATCAACTCATGTATTGACAGTGTCACTTCCACCAAGCATCTGAAGATCTTTCCTAATCAGAAACCCTGGATGAATGCCGAGGTTTGTCTGCTGCTAGAGGCACACAATGCTGCTCTCAGATCTGGTGATGCTGAAGCTTACAGCTCAGCCAGGGCCAACCTGAAAAGGGAAATTAGGAAAGCCAGGCATGCTTACAAGCAATCTGTTGAGGAGCTCTTCCACAACCTCTGCCACATGGAGAAAGGCATCCAGACAATCACAGAACACATGCCTTCCCCCTGAACCCCACAACCAACATATTCATCTTCTTCCAGATGAGCTTAATCAGTTCTATGCTCATTTTACACTGCACTGCACATGGAGTGGACTCCCTCACAGCAACGGCCTTATCACACTCTCCATGGTGGGTGTGTTCAGCACTGAGCAGAGTAAGTGCATGCAAAGCCACAGGCTCAGATGGTGTCCCTGGACGTATCTTCAGAACGTGTTCTGGACAGTTAGCCCAGGTCTTCACTGACATCTTTAATCTGTCACTGGCCCAGGCAGGTGTTCCCACATGCTGGATGACAGCAACCATCATACTGGTGCCAAAGCATTTCACTGCAGCATGTCTGAATGATTTCTGCCCTGTTACACTCACCTCCCAGTGTTATGAAGTGCTTTGAGAAACTGGTTCTCAGTTTCAGGCAGTGCTCCCACCATCACTGGACTCCCAGCAGTTTGCATACTGCTCAAATATGTTATTGACCAAAATAGGGATATACTGTCTATCAGTGATTTGAGCCTGGGATCACACTTGGGACCGAACATACTGCTATAAAACAACTCAAGTGGTTTAAGGGGATCACGTAAATGTATTGGAATGGCCTTGTCGACGTCCAGATCGTAATCCAGCTAACAATCTGTGGTCAGACTTGAAGTTTGCTGTTCACTAGCAGATATTATCTAACTTAAAGCAGCTGGAGCAGTTATGCCTTGAGGAATGGGCAAAAATCCCAGTGGCAAGATCTGGCAAGCTCTTAGTGCCTTATCCAAAGCAAGTGAAGTTGAGGCTTGTTTGCAGTATTGATAAAAAGACAGGTTCTAACAAGAATGTTGCTGACCACTGCAACTTTAGTTGTTTGTGTAGGGGCATGTTTGTAGTATTGAATAAAGACAGATGGCAATGGTGCTGTTTGCATCATAAATATCACAGCAATATCACAGCAACTTTAGATAAACCTTAGATTGGAAAAGGGGTGGGGCCTGTGTATAACACCAGTTATTAGGTGCAGGATTTTGTCATCTTTCTGAATTATTTAAGTTAAGCCTACAATTAGAATCAGATTCAGCACATCAGCTGCAAATGATTAGATCATCATTAAAGAGGTCTTTGGAGGAGGTTGTCTTATTTAAACCTCAGGCATTAGCTTGGATTGTGCTTGTTGAAGTGAGAGGTATTACCATGGCCAAATCCAAAAAGCTCTCTGAGGCCTTCAGAAAGAAGGTTGTATATGCAGATGAAGCTGATATTGGAAAAGATCTCATAACAATTATAAATCAGCCATTCCACTATTACAGAATAAAATTTACAAGTGAAACAACTGTCAGCATGGCCAGGTCAGGACATACTAGCAAGTTCAGCCCAAGAGCAGACAGCAAGATGTGTAAAGAGGTCTTCAACAATCTTAAAAGGTCAGCATGGGATTTACGGGTAGCTCTCGCAACAGTTGATTTAAAAGTGCAGCATCTATCATCAGAAAGAGACTAAACAAGTTTGAATTCCATGAGAGGTGGGCAAGGTGGAAACCCTTGCTGTCAAAATACATAAGAGCAAGACTGAAGTCTGCCAGAGGAAACCTAGACACATAGCAGGACTTCTGGAACAATGTACTTTGCACAGATTGATCCAAAGTTTAATTATTTGGGCAGAGTAACACAAGTTTGGCACAAACCACACACGGCACATACCAACTGTGAAGCATGGGAGTAGAAGTGCCATAGTTTGGGGTTATAGTTTGCTGCAGTAGGGCCTGGAGAGGTCTCCATCACAGAAAGCACTATGACATCTTTATTGTATGAAAGGGGCCTTGATGAAAATCTGAAACCATCAACTGAAAGAATTCTGAACAGAGGAGTGGATAAATCACTTGATCTCAGAAATTGGTAGACAGCTGTAGGAAATGTCAAACTGAGGTTATTACAGATGAAGGAGGAAATGACAGACTTTAGGTGGGTGTCCTAACTTTTCCTCATAAGAAAATTTGCATTTCTATTAATTAATAATTAATATTTACAAATGATGGTTAAAAGACATTTCTCAATTTCATGTGTTTAGTTTAGTTTATCACCTCCATCTAACAGTTAAAGTTAACATGTTATAGTTAAAATGAAGATCAAATGTTTATGTGTTAAAAGGTGTTCACATGACTGGGTGTGTGTGTATATATAAACAGCAGGTAGGGCTCAAGGCACAGGCAGACATGTAGACCAGTGGGTCCAAGTATATAAGTATATATATATATATATATATATATATATATATATATATATATATATATACTTATATACTTGGACCCACTGGTCTACATGTCTGCCTGTGCCTTGAGCCCTACCTGCTGTTCAGATGAGGACCTGTTCGGCCCTAATAAAGACACTCTGCTTCACCTTCCTTGTTACACAAAGCTTTTTGTGGTAATTTAGAAAAATTAGACAGAAATGTTTTTTTTATCCTATATAAATTGGCCAGTCGAATCCCTTACAAATGATATAAAGGAAGCTGCCATGGTAAAACTAATCTAGTTCTTACAGTGCCTTTGACCTATAACAGTGTCTAGCCTTTGAGCGAGCACTGGGAAGAAGAAAAAATCCATCCACTGGCTCCATACACAGCTGCAGACAGGCTCACTTCACAGCCCATAATGCCGCAACTCCATCTGCCATCACACCGCCGCCCCCTGCTGCCTTGCCCGCTAATGGGATTTCACATTGTTGATGTTTGAATCTGGAGGGTCATGCTTCAGCCACTGAAATGATAGTGCTGTCTAGCAGTTACCACTGTGAATGAACATTGATTTTAGCCATATCTTTGTTATTGATTTGAACCGTATACCTTTCCTCCGCTCACCCTCTCCTATTTATCTTCCTGCCATTCCCATGGCTCGTCTGGCCTGATAATTCAGTGTCATGAAATTACGTACTGCTCGAGAGTGAGAGCATTAAAAATACGGCCATCATCGTTCAGGCCTAACACAAGCTGTCAGTTAAGACTTCTTCACAGTCTTCCTGTTAGCGCCACGACATTAGTGTGTCCTCAGCAAGTGAATTGCTTTGCTTCGGTTTGGGGAAGGAAATAAAGCTCATTGTTGCTCATTACTCCACATTGGGATTCATATCACACAGGTTCCTTTTATTATTTTCATTATTTTGTATGCATTAGGTGTGTGACATGCAATGTTGACTACTGAAGAGCTGATGTAATATATGTGCTTGATTTAATCTGCATAAATTAGTATTGCATTATTACTGCACTCACTATTGCATTTTCCAGGGAGAAGAGAAATCATACAGTCTTTAAGAGGACCACATCCTTCCAAGAGTAATAGAGTGCAGCTGTTAAGTGTTATTCTTTCATGCCTAAATAGTAAGTAAATTGCATGTCCAAATGTTTGTGGACCCCTCTTTTATTGAATGCATTCAGCTATCTTAGGATGCAGTCATTACAGACACACATGTGCAAATGCACACACAGCTTGTCTACTAGTAGTATTAGTAGAGGTTTTTTCAATAGAATAGGACTCTCTGGAACAGATAAATATAAACCCATTGGCAACATGCCTAATGCCAAGTATAGACTAGAGGAACACAGGCCAGACGGACGCCACTCATCAGTAAAAGACACGACAGCCTATCTGTTTGCCAAAAGGCACCTAAAACATATTGAACTTTTTGGGCCGAATGCCAAACATCATGTCTGGAGGAATCCAGGCACTGCTCATCAGCTAGCCGATACCATTCCTACAGTGAAGCATGGTGGTGGCAGCATCATGCTGTGGGGATGATGTCTGCAGCAGAAACTGGGAGACTAATCAAGGTCAAGGGAAAGTACAGAAATGCTTGGTGAAACCAGCATACAGCCAAAACAATAAAGGAGTGGCTTCGGGACAACCCTGTGAATGTCCTTGAGTGGCCCAGCCAGAGCCCAGACGTGAACCTGATTGAATATCTCTGGAGATATCTAAAAATGGCTGTGCATCAACACTCTCCATCCAGTCTGATGAAACTTGAGAAGTTCTGCAAAGAAGAATGGGAAAAACCTTTGAGTGACCACTGGGAAGAAAATACTCAGATACTCAGATGTTTTGTTGCCTCAGAATAACACTGATTTTCCTTTTAACTTGGACTAACAATGACTTTCGGCTGACTGAGAGCCTTGTAACAGCAGATCACTACATATTGTAGTGTAGCATAGGAGTAGGGATTTGCCTGTTCTACAGCTCTTTTTTTTGTTTGATTTTCTTTAGAATGAGGACAACAACATGTGATGAAATATAAGTAAGTAATCCATCTTAGAAAACAATTCAAATTCACACATTTTCAACTAAATTAAATCCCAGTTTTAATGGCATATCAGCTATTCAGTGCTTCTTTGGGCTTAAAAAAGTATTTCTGATTCTGATTCTGATTCTGTCCACATGTACATTCTTAACCTGCTCTGACTGATCAACAAGAGAGAGTGATAATGTCAGAGACTCATAATGTCACTGACCAGATATTGGGTTAGAGAGGCTGGTAGTTCTTTTTTTTTCCATTTTATTTTGTTTTCTAGATAACAACTCAGTACAACTGCAACACAACTTAAAAAGACACACCACATAATGTTAAGAAGTCATCGTATAATAGTACAGAACCTAAGAATTCCATGCGTCTGTTTTTGGCAAGCAGGCTCACATAAAATATCATAGAATGAAAGTGGAATAGAGATGCAGGCTATGTTGCCTTCAAATGTCAATACTCTCTGTTCCAAAACAAGGTTTTCAAAAGAAAAAACACTTGCTTCAGCTTCAAAATTGCCCTATTTCCTCACTTTCTATTAAAAATTCTTGTCATGCAGCCATGAAAGCTTTCCACAACAATGGCCACCTCAATCAGGCAGAGGCACAGTGTGAGTGTAAGAATGGTTAAATCAGGTAGGAAATGAAGATCAGCTAAATGAGGATCCTGGGCCGTTGAAAAAAAAATGAAAGGACAATAGGTCATTGTCTTTCAAAGCATTCTGTAATTATTAATTAATTTATTTATCCTGCAGCATTTGGTAATCTGTTTTCGTATTTTCAGTTCTGAAGGCTTTGTTCTTGTTGTTTTTCTCGCCATGTTTGTCCATAGCAATTATTTCTGATATTCAGGAGGAAGGGGGGGGGGGGGGGGGTAGAGTGGCAGTAATGTATCGATTCTCCTTTTAAGTCTTTCATCTGTGGCCTGCTGCTGTTGTTGGCGTCTGTATGTTGCAAATGAGTGGGCCTCATTTGTAGCTTTCCCTACCTTTACTGGCTCTCTCTTCCTCTCTCTCTCTCTCACTTTCTCTCCATTCTCTCTCATTTAAGTGTCTTAGAATTACAATTGAAGCTTGTCAAGCTGAGGCTAAAGTTTATGTGGGTATTCGGTGCAGACCCTTCTATTAAGGGGCATGTAAGCAATAGCTCCATGCCTGTCTTCATCTACCGTAGCTGTCTTCATGGATTGGGTCTGCCGCATCAAAACTCGACGGCTGACCTCGCTCTCATCCCCAGTCAAATTTAGCTGTCCCAGACTCGCCTCGCTGTTGTTGGCTCTAGATAATGCCTTTGACGTGCCACAAAGTGAAGCGCAGCCTTACATAATGCATCTGTAAAAACCCAGTGGCTTTCTCACAGTCTGTGCTCTAATGAGGACAATCCTATGAAGAACTTCAGTGTTTCTGCATCTCAGACACCATGGAGGGGCTAAGGCATTTCTGGCACTCAAACTAATGATCTACTGTCTCTGGGTGATCAGGCAGCTTTATAGCTGTGTGACTCTGCACCTAAAAAGAGAGAAAGCAGAATTCTACCCGTTTATGCAAGTTTACACTATGCTTTCACTGTGGAGCGATGATGATGTCTGTCATCTAGAGATTGCAAGCTCAAAAACAGGGTTATGCCAAAGCATTTTCACGTTCTTCATAGCGGTTCTTCATAGCTCCGCCCCTTTTGTTGTCTTTGTGAAGTGTTCCTTGTTTAGTTGAGTAAATATATTCCTGAGTTTGTCTCAGTCTTTGTTGAGTCTAGTTCATGTACCGTCCATGGGATTTATTCCTGGATTCTATTACTGTGATTTTCTATGATTTTCTAATACTATGATTCTATTACTATGACTAGGTCTAGTTGTTTTGCATCCTACCTCATTGCATTCATGATAAATGTGACCTAGTTCTAGCTTTTGCGTCATTCCAGAGAAACATACACCTTTGGGATGGAAAATGTTTTAATATGTATTGTTTTTTCTATTGTTTAAGCCTAATTTCTGATAACTGAAAACAGACACCGGACTTTTTGTGTGATGTGTTTTATACTAAGTTAAAGGAAGTTAAGTAATGTCATCAGTATGGTTTTCATTTCAAATGAAGAGATTATTTATGTGGTAACAAAAATGGTGACATAACTACAGGGAACCACAATATCCATGACCATTTTTTTATAATATTTATTTGCCTTTTTTTATTTGGAAAACTGGTGAAGTGATGGCTCAGATCAGTCAGTATCGTATCCACTTCTTCCTGAATAGAGTCACAGCAGATCCATGCCCCACCTGGGGTCATCGGGTAGGGCACCAGTCAATCACAGGGTACCACAAAGACATGTCTATTTGGGAGGCAGGAGCAAACTAGAGTACCGGTAGAAATGCACACAGACAACACTTCACACAAACAGCAACCCAAGTGGGGATCGAACCCACAACCCCTGGCCTCTGGAGCTGTGCCACACCCTCAAGAAGGTGTAATTGTTAAAATATCTTATTGCTCTTTTTATCAAGTATAATAGATCTGTAAAGGCTAGGGACAGAAAAATGTTACTGTAGAATGACCCTTTTACACAGTGTATAGAATTGTAATACATCTGCTGATCAACCATAACACTCGTATTACTGACAGATGAAGTGAAAAAAAAAAGATCTTCATTATCATGTTTTTGTCATCATACCTTACAAGTGTCATCTGACTAGGGTGTGATATATTATAGGAAGCAAAAGAGTCATTTCTTGAAAGTGATATAAACAGGGAAAATGGCCAAGGATCTGACAACGCCAATGTCTAAATGAGTGGGTCAGAACATCAGACATGAAGGTTTTGCGGGTATGCAGTGGTCAGTACCAACCAAAGGTGAACTGGCAACTGGGTCAAGGGCATCTAAAGCCTACACAGATTTTAAAATTGTGTCTTACACTTCTTGACTGACTTTTGCAGATATTTATGGCAAATGAAAAATTAAAATCTACATCCTAAACAACTAGCAATCACACACTACACGACCCAACCTGCTGCTAAACTAAAACTAACCCACCATAAACATATAAGTACAACTGCTTGATGGAGTCTTTGTTTGTGCTGCCAAAAAATGTGAAAACGTTGTGGAAAGAAAGCTAAATTTCTGTTCCACCTTAAATTATGTTGTATTGGACACAAAACATACTAGTGCCAGAATGAAGCTGAAGAGCTAACCAGCACAGACTTAGTAACATCTAACTCCTTTACTAACTCCTTTACTAACAAAGGAGCCCTTCAAGCTGAGTGTGACTGATCAACAAGAGGGGACAGGGCTGATAATGCAACAGATCTAGATGCTGAGTCAATTGAGGAAAAGGGGATACTGTTTGCTCTGTTACTTTGGTACGCAGTGATCAAATTTCAGAATAAATGGCATAATACAGATAAAAAACTACATTTTTATATAATATTTTGAAGAAGTTGAGAATTTAAATCCTCATTAGTCAAATCACTAAGTCATCAATCTGCAAAAAAAAACTATTTGGATGATCAGTTTCCAAAGTTATTTCTGAGATATCATACAAAATTAGCCTAAATGTTAAATGTATTTGCATGCTTTTTGTTTTTATTCCGTTTTTTTTTTTTGTTTTTTTTTTTTTTGGATTTTGTTTGTTTTTTTAAAAATGTAGCACTTCTTTTTATTGCTGCAATAATTTCTTTGAAAAGTTTTTTTGTTTGTTTATATTTATATATTTTTAATAAATCCTGATGATTAAATTATAAATGAACAACATTAGTTGCTAGATAACACGTTTACTGATATAGTTGATATACTGACAGCTGTAGTACAAATAGTTTCTGTACAAGGTCTTAAACTGAGCTGTTAAACATTAAATGGAGCTACCATGGACAGCGCCCATGAAAAATTCACTTTAGAATATCACTTTTACAGCAAGCATTACACTCGCCATTACTGCTGTTCTGCTACCTGCCCATTCAAATCTTAATCACTCCAGTCCAATAACCTGACATAAGGAAATACTACTATTGCTATTTTCCAATTCAATTCAAATGTAATTGTGTGAGTATGACCAAAACTATGAGCATAATTAATTGAATTTAATTTATTTTACAATAAAATTTTGTTTTTACATTCTACATGTAAAAACAACTTCCCAACTTTTCCCAACTTCTTTTGATGTCAAGCAATGACTAATGTGTGACAAAAGGTTTATATTAGGATTAGCATTGTATTTTATCCTCTTCTAGTTTCAAATAGAAATGTGGTCTAGTATGAGATCAGAATCTGGATCATTCACAGAATATCTCCACATTTTATATAACTGTTATATAACTAAATTGTATTAAAACCCTGCTTTTGTTGCCAATGACAGCTATGAATTTAAATATTAGAGGGTTAAATATTAAAACTAACTTAGTTTTGGACAGTGGTGGCATTTGAAACGTTCCTATAAAGCTTCTTCTTGCAGACTGTTTATATGTCATTAGAACACCAGACCTACAGACCTACCAGACCTACTATAGACCTACTCTTAAACTAGCTCACCTGTACTCCCAGGAGTTTTTGATCTGTTTATCAGCCTTGGGACAATAATTGAAATAATTAAATACTGCAATGATTTAAATTTGTGTTCCTTAATCCTGGTCCTGGAAACACCCTGCACTTTTGAGTGCTTTCTTTTTCTCCTGCACACCTGATTCTAATAAACATCCCATTTAAATGTCCTTTCAGAGCTGCAGGGGGTGTTTAAAAACAGGAACTCTGAATGTGCAGGGCAGACTGGCTCCAGGATCAGGTTTGAGAAACACATATTTAAATGTGCAAAATGAATTTTTTTTCTCTTTCACTTTTTGTCATCCATGTGATGAGAAAGAAGTGTGTGAATCTTTAGGAGTATGACATCATTTTAAAAGGTAATTCAATCAAGCAGTTGTCAGTTAGGTGTCAGCAGGTCCTTCTGTTTCTCAAGATCATAAAACTGGCTCTTTGCTATTCAGGTCTGGCTTCCAACAGGTTTATGAATGTGCCAAGCCTCAAACAAAAGACATTTTTGAGAGATTTAAGAAAAAAATCTCAAAAGAAAATATCAAGAAACTCTCGAAGATGCTAAAGAACAACAAAAGAAAAAAGTTACGTAACCATTTCTAAAGAGCTTAGCCTTCAGCAACCCACTGTGGTTGATGGCATACTAATGGAAGGTATTCAGCACTAAATTTACTCTCCCAAGAAGTGGTCATTCAGCAAAAAATGATTCCAAGGGTGCAGCAAATAATAAATCACAAAGAACTCCAGGGAAACATCGAAGAATCCACAAGCCTCTCTTACATTGAGTGATATCAGTGATCAAAAGTCCACCATGAGGCGAGCAACGAACAAGCAGATGAACAAGAACATGGCATGGCAGGATAGCAATGAAAGGCTCTGCTCTACACAAAGAAATTTGCTGCCGGTCTGAAGTTTGAAAATGATGTTTTTTCAAAAGAAATTTTTCAAAATATTTTTATGCCTCTTTTGATTTTATCCAACAGAAATCCATTTAATGAGACTAAATTTGAAGCAAGTCAGAGTCAGCAATATTCCAATGTTATCTCAATTCCACTAGATAACACTAGTTCATCTGACCTGCTTCCACTAGCACAACAAAGCAACACTGTTGTTAATCAGTTTGATAATCATACAAGTCACACACTTGCTTGTTTAAGCCCCATAAAATATATGAGTTTTTTTGTTGTTGTTTTTATTCATTGAAACAGTGTGGAATTGTTCTGTTTTGTTGACCAGGCTTCCAGGAATTCATCTTATCATATAACCCCAGGATAACAATCTTCCTTTAAATTCAAAATAAACAAACATGGTTTTGTTAAGATAAAAGTGATGCTCCAGCTTCTCATTGGAATTTCTGTTCCACCTTAAGTGCAGATTGTAACTTCAACACTGTTATTAGGTGGAATTTCAGCTTCATGCTTAGAGATAAGTGCACTGCGACTTCTTTGTGCTGCTTATTATTTGTTAATTAAAATATTATACCAGTTTATAACATTCAGACCAAGTGAATACATGAATCCAATTCTTGTCACCATTTTAGTAAATCATGCACATAATAATAATAATAATAATAATAATAATAATAAGAAGAAGAAGAAGAAGAAGAAGAAGAAGAAGAATAACTACTGATGCTGTTGTTTTGTTTAGTTTAGTTTAGTTTTGTTTTGTTTTGTTTTTTGCTTTCTTTTTTATACTGTGTCATGTTTCTGTCCTGTTAGGCTCCACTCCACTGTCCCTTCCTACCATTGTTCTATTTTGTTTTGGTTTCCCGTGTGTTTTAGCTCATATCTCTGTTTTGTTTTGGTCTCATTTGCAGCCTTGCTCGGCCCCATCTTTAGTGCTGTGTGTCTCGTGTTGCCCTGCCCGTGAGTAATCATCCCCAGGTGTTTCCCGTCTGTGTCAGTGTATTTAAGGTCCTTTGTCTCAGTCCATCCTGGTTATTTGCTTCATATAAGTTGCTTTGCCTTTATCTTGTTATCCTGGTATTTTGTTTGTATTGTTAATCAATGTTACCCAGCGAGTATGTGCACCTCCTCGCCTGCTTTCTCGCACAATCCTGACACATTTCCATAGTGATGCCAATCATTCTGAGATCTGCCATTTAAATACTTTGTAATGATTTGTATAATTTGTGTATTTGCATCCTGTTTCTCTCAATTTATGACTTCCAAATTTGATTTAAGGTCACATATATCCATTCCAGAAATGCAAAAGTGGTAAAAGTTTCCAAACTTTCTAGCAGCACTGTTGTCATTATAAAGTATGAATAGTACTAGTTTCGAGGCCAGTTGGTGATTATAGTTATGGTTTTACCATCAACAAAAACTTTTTTGTTTGTCTGAATTTACATTATTACTCAATTGTCTCAATGTTCCTTTATACTTACAAATCTTATTTACTTCAGTCCACATTTTGGGAATTAGCCCTACATAAAAAAACAGTGTAAACTGACCTAGCTATTTTTTAGTTTTAAAGTGAGAAAATAGAAGCCTGGACTCGACAAGAGCTCCTGGCTGTTTAAAGTGTTAAAATAATGGCCACAAAATCAAGAAAGAAAGACACTTCCAGGTCTCAAATCTCATCAGACCTCATCCACCCACTATAACACATCACACATATACACACACACAAAGTCTAAGGGCATTAGCAGCTGTCTAGTGTCAGTCACCCCACTATAATTATTATTGTTTGGGCTGTAATTACATCTTTGATGCTCTTTGTCTTTAATCTCCTGACACACTCAGTGGGGATTGTGAAGATAGTATCAGTGTCTCACTGTCTAATGCAGTCCATTAGCAGCCTTGGGACATCATGCAGAGGAGCTCATAAACAAAAGCACTGGGCTTCTGGGAACCTGAGAGTGTGTATGGGAGATGTTATGGAGCTGTTGTAATTACAGAACAGCTTGCTCACTTCTAAAACAAAGATTTGTCTCGCAGTATCAACATTCTCACAATACCAGAGCTTTCAAAGTGTTTGTCCAGATAAGAGGTTTTTTTTTCTGTATTCTGTAAGAAAATCTTTCTTTGCGAAACTTTTAACTTCAAAAGAATACACCTAGGGCAATGGCTTACTGAATAAAACATGGAAGAAAACAGATTGTCTGGAAAAATAGTTAAATTGCATGTGATTGATCATTTGCGTGTGTGTCCAATGTGTGTATTGTAGAGCTTCTTTGTGTCTCGATGCGCATGTCTGCTGTAAGCGCTGATAGAAATAGACCTCATTATGTTTGTTAAAGTAAATGAATGGCTGCAATAGCACAGGATGTCGCTTGTCTTCAGATTGATTGGGCTCCAGAAGAACTCCACAGGCCACAGATGCTTGAATTTTAATTGCTATTATCTAATGAGACCTTCATCTTTTCTTTCTTTCCACATCCTTTGCTCTGTGTCTGCCACAACAAGTCAAGAGCTGCTTGACACAATGTGAACCATGCTTTGGCACCCACGCAAAACATCTATATTTCAGTTTCTTGGAGCTAGAATGAGGAGTAAACAATCAATATCTTGCAAATCTACTTCTATAATAAGGAAAGCAGCAGTGTTGTAAAACCAGTGCAAGCGACTTACTGCTGTATAGTCCAACATGATAAAAAAAAAACTGTATATATATATATATATAATATATAAGAGCACCCCAGGAAATATGCAAAGTCAAGCTGAATGAGACTGATTTTCAAGCCATGCACTTTTGAAACACTATTTTAAAAATAGTATATAAATTATATATTTACAAAAGTATTAATAGAAGACAGTCACACATGCCTGATGTTGGTATTTTCAGCAGCAAATTTGTCTTAATGTTTTTATTTACATATTTATATGAATTTAACCCTGATTTATTTATTTATTTATTTATTTATTTATTTATTTATTTATTTATTTATTTATTGCATATCAGAGATAAAAAACATTTAACATCCTGTTGGAAATTGATCATCCATAGTGTTTTTGAGATTAAAATGCAATAATTGCATTTAATTATTTGTAATAATTACATTGACAATTATATTTATAATAATACATTCTTCAAATTACTTGACAGTAGTCAAATAATGACTATCCTTTATTATTTAATGTTTATGTGTCAATATTATTCCTTTTCAAAAATTTTATTCTGAAATTTGAAAACTGTGTGAACAAAAAAAGAGAGCAAACAGCCCCTTCTGATGATTATTCATCAAACAAGAGTGAAACTATCATGGTTAGATACCAAGTTATGGAGTGTAGAAAATGGCATGTAACTGCCTGCAAAATGCAGATCTCGGTTTCTACGTAAGTTGAGGTCGTGCCAGTTTGTGAAATGGGGATGGTAAATATTTACTGGATTGAAGTACTGGAAAGATATTGGCATTGGAATTTTTGTTGCATTCCAGGTTAATATTCTCATAGACAGCATCTCTAAATGAGAAATAATGCATGTATTACCAACATTTCAGGTACTTTTCTTGTATTTCTATCATCTATAGCATTTAATACAAATTTAGGGTTAAAATTCAGGGAGGAAGCTATTTTTTATTGGGTATGATAACTTATCAAACATTGTAACATGACGCAACAAATGAAAGCCTTCTGCTGTTTTGCTTCTGTAACTGCCATACACCAACCTTGGATGCTAAAAGTGTAATGTTTACAATTCTGAAAAGGTAAACAACTCAGCCCTGTCAGCCTGTCTAACTTTTCACTGTTCTGCTAAAACTACTTTTGCCCAAACTGTAGTGTTTGTTGTTTCTGAAATATAATACAAGGTTATTAAGAATCTTCAGAGCTCAACCCACTAGACTTGCTGTTGCCGTCCAAAATAACTCACTTAACTGGTTTTAATTGAGTCCCAAAGGGCCTGTTCTTGTCTGTGAAGTACTGCTTTGGAAGGCAGAGTGAAGAAGAGCTTAAAAGGGGGCTATGAATGGGGGGATTGAGACAGCCAGCACATGAGATCAGTCAAAAGGATGGCATTTTTTTCTCCTTATTTTTTTTTCCCTTGTCTTCTAACAAAGTGGCCATCAAAGCAGCACTTGGATAAGTTAGAGTTCAGCTGGAAGGGCTGAGTAGTTTGTATTGTGTGTGTGTGTGAGAGAGAGAGTGTGTGAGAGAGTGAGAAACTTTGTGAGTGCATTAGCCCAACCAAGAAGGCCAAATTACAGGGTGAAACCACTGCACTTATGTTCAGTGTTTTTTGAATGCAGATAAATTATTTAGTCATGTTTACATGCATATGAATATGTATGTGCCTTTATGTTTGAAAGAGAAAGCTTTTTATTAGTCGGCTTTAATCTTTGCAGCAGTGTCGACACCAAGGTCAGAGTGTATGTGTGTGTGCGTGTGCGTGTGTGTGTGTGTGTGTGTGTGTGTGTGTGTGTGTGTGTGTGTGTGTGTGTGTGTGTGTGTGTGAGCGAATGAATGTCTGTCTGGTGTGTGTTGGCTGAGTGGGATTGTGAAACGTGCTCATTGAAAAGGGACTTCACACATATATAATATTGACTTCCATTTAAGATAAGATTTTTTCCTTCTGCTGTAAAAGTTGCCTTTTTGGAGATGTTTTTGCATGTTTTTTTGCAATGTTTGTGCATGAAGGTGGTGAAGGAGTCATCGCTGAAGGAGGTGGTGAAGGAGTCATCGCTGCCCTTCTGAGTGGTCTTCGAATGTCCGGTTTAGTACCGGAGTGTCGAGCCATTGGCCTGTTTAGTTTAGAGGTTTGGTTTGTTTACTTTGTTGTAATATTATATAATATAATGTTCCAAACTGCCAATATACATGGTGCGTTCAAAACGTATCTGACCATAATTTTACGTGATGTAAACAAACAAAGCTAGGGAGCTGTGGTGTGGTACACATATGTAGGTGCCTAATGCGCACCCACCCATTCTTCACATTTGATACAGAGTTTCCTGGCCAGACTCACTCCTTTGCTTTGTCAGACTCCCTACTCCTCCGACTTGGCTCTGTGTGACTTCTGGCTTTTTCCTAAGATGAACTACCAGATTTTTATCCAGAGGAGACATCATGCAGAAGAAGATGGACCAGCTGTGGGTCATCTCAAAAGAAATTAGTGTAAGATTGTTGTATCTGAATACGTGTATTTCTTATAAATAAAGGTCGGCTATTTTTGAACACAGCTAATATACAATTCAATATATACAATGCTGTATACCTGCCATTGTGTTGTGAACCAAAGCCCCATCTAATCATTTTCATGATTCTCTTATAAGTTATTTTTAGTTTCGTGATAAAATTACAGTAAACTGACAATATATCTGTTCTTTTTTGGATTCATTTTTAAAGCACATTTTCTGTATTTTCTCTGTAGAATTAAAGTTGTATAATACTATATTTGGCTCATCTGATGTCAGATGTTTCAAGTGTCAAGTTAGCAACATCTACTTCAGTCCCACTTGTTATTTTAATCTGCTTTCCCCTGCACTCTCCATGTGCTCATTTAAACTGGTCTAATCACATACCCTCAGTCTAACAGTATATCTTACTGATACGTAAGTGGTTTGTCATGCTGATGCCACTATCAATCGTTTTGCAGTTTGAGTGGCTGTAGTTCATGAATTTTAGAGCATTTCACTGTTTATATATGTATGTATGTATGTTTGTATCTATCTATCTATCTATCTATCTATCTATCTATCTATCTATCTATCTATCTATCTATCTATCTATCTATATATATATATATATATATACATCACTGACCATGAAAATAGGTTATAGAGGAAAATGAGAAGGAAACGGCTGTTTGCTTTCGTTCTTTCTTTGCTCACAGTGTTCGAAATTGAAAAGGGATCTTACTGATACATTCATATATAACAAAAATAATAAAGACAAATTTCAAGTTATAAAATATTATAACTTGATTATAAAATATCCATTGTCAATCTACTCATTACAAATAACTCATTCCAGTTTTTGACATTTCAGCTTGATTTTCATCCTTATAATTAAAAAGAAATTGTAGACACTCAAACAAAATTCATACAAATATTTGAATTACTTTAATATTTATATGTTAAATAAAGACACATTTGAATAGCCTACAATCTCCTGAAAATAAACAATCTGGCATGTGTTTTAGTGAAACAACAAAAGTTCATCAAACTATAAAACATCCCAAAAGCTTTACATTTTAAAGATCTTTTTTTTAAATGCTGAGTTTTCTGCAAAATGTTGGAACCTCATTGAACTGCGCTAGCTGGATGTGTAGTCTTCTGTCTAACTAGCTTTATGGAGCTGCCTATGAGAGCAGTAGAGTACACAAAGTTGTTGTTGAGATACTGTGATAAAAAAACAATGAGAAATCATTCACCTCATCGTACTGTAACAGGTAGGGCTGGTGTTTGATGTTTGCAGAAAGCTTTTATTATCAGACTGATCAGTCAGAGCTACATTGTCCTGGTTGCTCTTGTAGTTTATTTCTTTATTTCTTCAAGCTCCAGGCTGAAACAGCCTTCCTTCAGGACAAAGTGAATTGTGTGGATTTATGGCTCTCTGTGGGTCTTTCACTGCTGTTTGTGACTTCTCTTTTTTTTTGTGAAGAATTATGACAACTTCATTGCCACTGCTGCTCAAAGAATCCATTCCTTCTTCCCATGATCACAGGAAATAGGGGACATCACATTGGGAGTTGATGCAAAATTTGAAGTGATTTAAAAATTGCAAAATGCTTAACAGCCTACAAATATACCACTTTATACTGGAAGGGAAAATAAATCTGATAACTAGCCCAACAATTTCAAGCAACCAAAACACTGACAGGACAAATACGAAGAATAAAAGGAGAGTAGAAGGAGATGAATATACAATATATCCTCTGTTGTGCAGTAAAATTGTAACATTTTTGCCATAATGTTTTCAGTTTTGACATAATGAACATGTCAGTTTAATTGCAACAATTAGTTTGTACCTACACTACATGTTAAAGAATGATATGTATATTATGTGGACACACGTCTATTCATTCCTTCTTCTGAAATTAAGGGATAATGAAAAATAATTCATTCTGCTCGTGTTGACGGTTTACTGTATAAAGAGGGCTTTTTTAAAAAATAGATTTTGATAGCATTCAGCAAAAAGAGCATTAGCATTAGGCCATGATGTTGGAAGATCCCCAGCCTACCTCATTCCAAACTCCCCAAGTCATCACAATTAATTGTGTGTGTGTGTGTGTGTATGTAGTTGCACATCTGTTTCAGTAAAATTAAAATGTGATCATGCATATGGATCCACTGAGCTTGCACACAGGGGAATTTGCCTTCAGCATTTAACCCAGCTGCCCAGTGAATTGACACACTAGATGGCAATGAGTACACATGTCCAGAGCGGTGAGCACACCTATCCACAGCACCCAGGGAGTAGTTGGTAAGTGCCAGCTCAAGGGCACTTCAGGGAATCGAAGTGGTAGTTCCCTAACCACCAGGCCAGAGCTGCCCAAGTATGTGCACCTTATAAAAGTAACTTATATAGTTATAAAGCTTCAAAAATAATTCAATACATTCATTAGAACACTGTTTCCCAACCCTGTTCCTGGAGGCACACCTGCTCTGCATGTTTTAGAGCTTTCCCTACTCCCCACACACCTGATTCAACTAATCAGCTCATTAACAAGCCCTTCAGAGTTGCAAGAGGTGTGTTAAAGCTAAGATGTGTAGGGCAGGTGTGCCTCCAGGAACAGGGTTGGGAAACACTGCATTAGAAGCAGCGTCCACGAAGGTTTAGACATATGGGGCGGTTTCCTGAACAGGGATCAAGAGAGCTGTGCCTCATTAGTATTGCACTATATAGGGATAGACTATTTCGTTTACTAAGTAGTGTAGAAACACAGATGAATTTGGACACTTTCACTTTTCATCAGCAATGCGCATCAGCACCTGTCCCATTAACAAACCAGCCAAACTGAGCCATGTTTAAGCTCCGTACTCACGAAAAGAATTCTGAATTAAAGTTGGTAAAGCTCTGTGCTGTTCGTGGAATAATCTTTGATTATATTGCTTACAAACATAATCCTCCAATTAATGAACTAACGTTCAGTGAATTTCACAACGTCCAGTGGTTCATAACAATCACTGGCTTAGTGGCTATATGAACAAACATCGCCAGCTCCATTCGTTCCACTGTGCTTAGTAGCAAGACTCAAAGTTGTATTCTGGACCATATTCATCTTATGTAGTGAGCTACAATTTACTGTAAATTACCAGTTCACTGTGGGAGATTATAGTCCCCTCAAAATCACATTTTAAGCCTGTTTCCAAAATTAAAATTATATATATATATATATATTTATATATATATATAGCTGGAGGTACTGGGTGTGACTGATGGTGTGAGCAGTTAGTGGTTAGGTGGTGTTTAGCAGGTAACAGTGGATCTGGCATAACAGCATTAGCTGAGAGATAAGGAAAAGCGCTGATGTGTTCGGATGCACAGGGGGGCTTCACTCATCACATCCAGGGCCTTCACTCACACACTCCCCAGCCAAAGAGGCTCACAGTGGGGAAACGCTGCCTCTGTCACTCTTTTCTCCCCTCCCTCCGCGCCTGCGCTCACAAAGCACTAATCTCCCATCAAGTCTCTGTGCCAGGATTGTCTTTAATCAATTATTGATGTAAGAAATAAAGCCCTTTTTGGAAAGTGCTTTGTACTTTAACAGATTAACAGATTGGCCTGTCTGAAGGGGCTTGTGTTTGCAGTCAGGCTGAAAATTGAACTTTTTAAGCAGGAGAGAGGGATGTGTTGGGGGGGGCTTGATGTAGAACAACTAGCTACCTCCCCACCAGAGATTCACACACAGGGGGGAAACATGGGATTCACTTTTTTTCTTTTCTTTTCTATATCTCTCGGTTTCACTCCGTTGCTCTTTTTTTCTTGCTAGCTTGCTTCTTTTTGTCCCTTTTTTCTCCAGCTAATTCTTCCTCGCGGTGCTACTTCCTCATACGGGCGTATACATTGGAGTCGGTGTGCGTAACACACATACACAGGCCCACTCTGTAAGACTTTGATAAGTTCATGCAGAAGTGTGCGTAGCTTGTTTCTCTGAGCTGAATTAGCCAGTTAGCTGAATTCCTTTTATCTTCACTCTCTGTTCTTAGGCTTTTACAAAACATGCTGCTCTCTCTCTCTCTCTCTCTCTCTCTCTCTCTCTCTCTCTCTCTCTCTCTCTCAAAGCAAACGGTGTGAGAATACTGTTGGTGTATAAGTGTCTTATACGAATAAAATGCATTTTTTTTTCATTTACATTGATGGTATTTGGCTGACACTCTTGTCCAAAGCAACTTACAAGGTTACTCATATTACAGAGGTGGGCCAGAGTAGTGTTAGGAGTCTTGCCCAAGGACTCTTATTGGTGTAGCATAGCATAGCTGCCCAGACTGGGAATCAAACCTCAGTTTCCCACATGGTATGGTGACTCACTGGTGGTCTTATCTACTGTAAACCAACAACCACTTTTCAACAGGATCCAGCAGTGTGAACACAGGGACGCGAACAATTCTGAGGTTTAGAATCACGTCATGAAGCTGAATATATTTAATATTTTGTAGGAAGATATTGAGGAACAGGGCTCATTGTTGTTGTTATTATGCCAAGCAAAGTCTTACTGGATAGTAATCCTATCAAATCCAACTGGATACTACCCTGTCAGGTAGCTGAATGGCCTTATCAGGAATGCTGCTACACAGTAGTAGATACAATGTAAGTACGGTGTTGTCCTCAGAGTAACATCTTTCATAAATGTACCCTCAAAGGTACAGTACAGCATAGTAGCTTAACTGGTACAAATAAAACATGGGTATAGAAAAGGATTTGCCTTCTAAGGTACTGTATTGTATCTGAAGAGGGTACAGCCTCAGTGACAGGTACTCTTTTAAATGCAAATCCATACTGTAGGCGAGCATGAACCTTTAGCCTTGCGTGGATACCTGTTTGCTTTTTGTGATTATAATTACTCAAACTTTCGTCACCTGCTCTCATTGTACAGGTGGTAATATCCAGTCTTTTCTGTGTTAATGGGACACATCTCAGTCTGGCTCACAAAATTGCAATTGGCTCATTTTAGTAACCTTTGAAAGTAACATAACAATATAATACACGTAACATGCCAAGGTGAATATAATTCGACATATTAAAATGCTATGACACATTAAAATGCATTGGTGAATCAATAATATTGAGTGGTTAATAACTTGCTTATCACTGATTTTGTGTGTGTGTGTGTGTGTGTGTGTGTGTGTGTGTGTGTGTGTGTGTGTGTGTGTGTGTGATTGTGTGATTATTGTAACTGTCCATACACCATCATTAATTAAGGAGTTAAACTGCACTAAATATAAATTAGGACTAAAAATAAATGCTATTCCACTGAACATTTAATAGAAAGCTTTGGTGTCCATTATTTATCATGAGTAGAAAATCAATGGTGGATTTTGTTCAGAGCAGTGTGTATTGCAAAAGCATGAAAAACAAAATAAATTGTTTTAATACATAGTATTGAACAAATTGTATGCAGCCATTTACATGGAAATATGCTTCAGTAGTGAGCTGGATTTATGTACATTCTTAGGGATACAAAAATCCAATATTAGGATCAGATATTGGTCCCAATATAAACAACATTAGCCAGATCAGGTACTAGAAAATCAGGCAGATGCGTCGGACTAGTTAATTCCCTTTAACTCTAAATTTAATTCTACATATTTTGCAAGCAGCTATATACCAGTATTCTAATCTTCATAACTCAGGATCATGGCCTGTACCTGGCCTGTAATATTGGCTCCGCCCCTAACATGCAATTTCAGGAATGCTGCAAATCAGCTCAGAGTACAAAGGAAGTGTTTATGGAGGACACCTAAGGCACTGTTACCCCATGTGTCCTCGTGTGTAAATGTTGTACATCACTATTAAAAGTGCTTTTATTAGTGCAGTATGTAAAGTACAGTTTATGATTTGGGACAATTCAATACGTATGTACACAGACAAAGACAAAAACATATCATATGATGATAAACTAGCTGGTAAATGAGCTCTTGACCACCAAGTTGTATGTTGCATAGAATTTTGGCCATGAATGGTCATGCTGTCATACTGGTTGACCAACTTGCTCTTGCTGGTCATGTTGTTTGTTTGGTCAGGTTCATCATACTTGTAGACCATCAGACTCAAACTAAAACAGTACCTACAGCATGTTGGCTAAGAGATAAAATGGTCAACCAGTATGACCTGATGAGGCTGTTTTTTTCAGCAGGGATGTTTCAGTGTATTGCTTGTTTTACAGCTATATCTCTTGCCTCCATCACATATTGCTGTATTAGGCTGTATTATGTTCTCCTGAGATAATAGTGAGAAAGATATGCCATTTTTCTTTTATTCAGTCGTTATATCGGATAACCTCAGGGTTCCAGTCATGTGTACTGACGTGTTGTGAGCTGATGTGCAGTGTTTCTGGAACTGCGTGTGTTTTTTAAATGTTTATTAAATAGAGGACATGTTATTTTAATGAAAGTGTTTCCAATACTGCATAGTGGTTGTGAATTTGCAGCACATTTGGGAAATGTAGCAAAGGCATTGTCATTTTGATTAATGTGTTTTGTGATTTTGCAGCTCATTTTTATTTTGCAGCATGTTGGGCTTTCTTAGCAACCATTGCAATGTTCAAGTGTAACTCTGAGAACCTGAGCTCTGCACTTTTTAGGCCAGTTACATGATGTTTTCTAGGCTTCACAAGTCAGGATCAGTGTAACATACTGACATTATACACGTATCTTTACAAACTCTAAGACATATCTAACCATTCTGGTGTCATGATTGTGTGATGAATTATTAGTGAATAATCCAGTTCAGAAAACTGCATAAATTCATTCATTTCAAACTGAATTAAATGCAAAAGGAGCCTTCCAGTTTATGTTCACTGCTCTGTCCAGGTGTACAAGCTGGTCCAGCATGCAGATTCCAAGTAATCAGCCAGAGGAGGCAGAACTAATTACGACAGTGATCTAGATATTGTGTTATAAATGAAAATGAGAAGGGAGGGACTTTTTTTGCTCGCACAATCTTGAAATTTCAGAATGCTGTTTTAGTCATAAAAACAAAATATATAATAAAATAAAATGCATAAATAACTATAAAGGGCATTCTGGGTTTTTTTTTGTTTGTGTTTTTTTTACTTCTGCCAAGTACTGTCAATTTAAACATATTCTAATCTAATCTAATCTAATCTAATCAAGCCATCATCAAAAACACTCTGGATCATCAATTTTCCAACAGGATTTAAGAGATTTGATTTTTGTCCAAAACCAAAAATGTAATAAATAAAAATAAAAAATTGTTGGAGCAAGTCATTTTATTTATCGAAACATCGTCAAGTTCATACAAATATTTAAATTCTATTAATATCAGGCCTAAGACCTTCTTAAAATATTTGCATCTTCTATAAAGAAATAGTATACAACATTATATATATAAACATATAAAAACTATGGTAGATATGAAAATATCCCACAAAAACATCAATGTTAACCTGAAATCATATTTCAGTCAATACATTTGTGAATAAAAGTATGTATTAGGGATTCTTTTGGAGGATTTGAATAGAAACATTTTTTCATTGTGAAGTGATGACGGCCAGCTGTGTATGAATACTTCTGTGAAAATGATTTGAAAACAGTAGCTTATGTAACCCTGGTGTGAGTCTGATCTTCTTGTTGTTCATCACACCATCTGAAATCCATTGAATACATTTAAGGCAATAAATGTGTTCACAGGTCATTTTTCCAACCATGCATGATTCCACTAATTAAATTCCAGTCCTCTTCAGAAAACGAAAAGTCATTAGTGAAATCAGGTGGTGAATACTGCTTTCACAAAGTACTACAGCTTTATGAGTATGGCTCTGTCAAACTGCCCTTGGGAAGCACATGTAAGATTAATCACATAATTAGGCTTTTCTTTCGGAGATTTTATTGTTGATTATCCAATCTAAGGCTCTTGTGAGTCATTTTTTGAGTTTGCCTGCTCACTGTTTTTTGTTTGATATGAAGATTTATACATCTTTACCAATATGGTGATTCATTTTAATAAGGTTACCTTTTTAAGGTTAATTCTTTAGGGATAATTCAAAGAGGCAGGTATACGGTAAGCGTTTCTTGGTGTGGCCTGCTTTAAACATACAACAAAGATAAGAGAAGGTTTGTGAATCTTGTTTATGCACATTTTAAAGGTTTCCATGCTCCCTACACACCTTCATAGAGTTCAAAGTTGTAATGGTTAACCCAGAGAATGCACAAAAGTGTGCAGGGCAGGAGTTGAGAAACACTGGGCTGCAACAGCAGAGGAACATGCTGGGTTCCATTTCTGGCTGCAATGCACCAAAAACCAGACAGTTGGTCACTGGAGGAAAAAAAGTAACCTGGTATGGAGAGTCTTAATCTTGGAGCCATACAGATAATAGTTAAATAAAAGTTAAAGTTTAAAGATCAAGTTCAAGCTTGATCCAGCCAATAGAAGATGAAACACCACTGGTAAAAAATATATATGTGTGAATATAATGATCATACTGTATATGTAAGTGATTACAGTTTGGGAAAAATGTACATTGGAAAGGAGACTCAGTTGGACCATCTGTTGGACACAAGATGAGATAGAGTTGGGCATGGAGGCAAACAGGTTCTCTTTGGCACCCTGCAGGAAATTTGCCCACAGATGTTGCAGCTGGGCCTGTAGATCCTGTACACTTGTAGGTTTCCAGAGGTGGCTTCACAGCTTGTTCCATAAATGCTTGATTGACAATCAGCTTCAAATTGACATTATCTTGATGAAAAAAAGCCAGTTTAAAGCCCTTCCATGTGAGGCAACATTTGTAGCTCCAGGATGTCCTGCATATATCACCACTAGGGGTGACCATCTGCCCAATGCAATGTCTCCCCAGATCATTACACCAGCATTTGGGGCAGTTTTTCACTCCACAGCCTAGGCAGGATTGAATTTCTCACCACAAGGCCTCTATGTCCAGACGCAAACCCAGTCATTATCAGATCCCAATCAGAATTTAAATTTGTTGCTAAAGACAATGCAATCCAGGGTTATTTTTACACAACACCATTTCAAATAAAGGTTACAGTGGCGTGGTCAGGAGGATTTAGATGGTGGGCACTTTTCCAACATAACCTTCCTGGTTCTGTGTTAAATCGTTTTAAATGGGCAAATACCCTCAACCTTTTAACTGCACTGTTAAGGCCCTTAACATTCCAACGTACAGATCCCACTCAGGTCCGACTCCTTGGATTAAAAGAGAAGGAATCAGCCGTTTCATTTACTGTATTAATTTTGAGGAAAATAATGCCGACTGAGAAGGGGAACAAACAGAAACACACACATTCACCCATAAACACGCACACAAACACACATTTAGACCCAGCCACAAGAACACAACCCACCCATAGTCCTCTAAACCTACACACATAAGGACTAACTAGGCTCACCTGGGAGCAAACCCCAGAAAAACTGTGCTCCGGTGTGCACACCATGGTTCAACAGGTGGAACCTGGAATGGTGTAATCTCCACACAGTCTTTATTACAGTGTAACACTTTAGAGCAAGCAAACCCACCATGCCTTGGCAGAGGAGTCAGTGAGTGGTGCGGTCAGTCCCCCATCTGTCTTTAATCCAGAGAAAATGCATCTCTGAGTAACTGAGAGATGTTATCTGTGGTCACAGAGAAGAACCCATCCTCAGGGGTCGCCACTATCTGCACATTTTGGCGGCATGACCTCGCTTCTAAATCATGACATTTCTCCTCCAGTCTGAGCAGCTCTTTAGCCAGAAACTCCACTTTACTCTGCAGTCTGACTGAATGATCAGCACATGCACAGACAGAGACTGCTCCATCTCACAGACCGTACTCATCACACCAGCCAGCTCACATCTCAGCACTGAGAAGTCTAGAGTTAACTCAGCCTTCATGCCATGAAGCTCCTCTCTGATCTTAGAGTGGTGATCATTTAAGATTGTCTGGATTTCAGTAACAACAGCGTGAACCAGCTCTAACTTTATTGTATCAGTGTCTGTGATGGAGACAGAGGCCCTACTGGTCTCCAGCCTGGGAGCTGAAGCAGGAGCAGCAGCAGGAGAAGGAGATGATGTTGGAGCAGCAACTGGAGGAGGAGAGGATGTTGGAGCAGCAGCAGGAGTAGGAGAGGATGGTAGAGCAGCAGCAGGAGGAGGAGGAGAGGATGTTGGAGCAGCAACTGGAGGAGGAGAGGATGTTGGAGCAGCAGCAGGAGTAGGAGAGGATGGTGGAGCAGCAGCAGGAGGAGGAGGAGAGGATGTTGGAGCAGCAACTGGAGGAGGAGAGGATGTTGGAGTAGCAGCAGGAAGAGGAGATGATGTTGGAGCAGCAACTGGAGGAGGAGAGGATGTTGGAGCAGCAGCAGGAGGAGGAGGAGAGGATGTTGGAGCAGCAGCAGGAGGAGGAGAGGATGTTGGAGCAGCAGCAGGAGGAGGAGAGGATGTTGGAGCATCACAATGCAATACAACCATAACATTAATGTTTCAGTATCCACATACTTTATCGATTGATTAGAACCTTAGAGACTGTGGGGTGGTGGAAGAAGATGAGTGTGTGAGTGCTGTGTCCTATAGATAAACTCTACTGTGACTCAAGAACAAACTGATGATCAATAGTCTTGGATCAGATCAATGAACATGTAAAATGCATATGTTTACCTGCAAATATATAGCCTGCATTCACTCCAGAACTG
This sequence comes from Acestrorhynchus altus, assembly GCA_034509495.1. Classification (NCBI taxonomy): domain Eukaryota; kingdom Metazoa; phylum Chordata; class Actinopteri; order Characiformes; family Acestrorhynchidae; genus Acestrorhynchus; species Acestrorhynchus altus. Next base: position 8,181,038 of record CM067519.1, on the reverse strand, counting down.
ACCGTGACTCACCCTAACTGCTTCTGCTCATTCAACATACTACAAAAAAACTGACCAAACCACGTTTTGTGTACTTCCACAGGCATAACTAAACCGGTTTCACAAGTATTTACTTCATTTGCACCACTATTATCTGCCATGATGGATATTATCTGGCATTATGGAAACCTGCTTTATTGTCTGCCTGGTTAGGGCCGACTGTCACACAGAAGCAAATAAAGTCTTGTAAAATACGTCCATACAGTTTCTCTGTGTCCTTGGTGCATTTCCTCAGTAATCATGAATGTTTGCACAAAAGGTTAAGCATTTCGGACAGTAGTTCATACAAACAGTACCATACGATGGATTACCAGGAAAATATATCAATAAACAGAAATATAAGTCCTTGTGTCACTAATTACAAAAAAGAAATACAAAATCAAATGGGTGACACCCTTAAAAATAGTGTTAACTACAAGTTTCAGGACAGGCAGAGGCCAGATTTAAACCACTGAGTGGAGAAACACTGACTTTCATTTCTGTCGAAGTATGCAAGCTTACACTCAAGAAAAGCATAAAAATCGAGACACAAAACATCACTGTATCTGTATAGTTTTGGTCGCTTTGGTGCAGATGTCAAATAAAAACAGTGCATGTATTTCTCAAAACAGTATGCACAAACAATCAATGATCAGAAAAGGCCTGTAATCGATCAAAATCCTTAGCTCATGTCCCAAAAGTAAGCATTTTTTTATTGAGGAATCAAACAGACCGTACAGTAGATCATCAGTACTATAGAAATTCACACAAAACCGCTGAGACGATGTCAAAATAATCAGAATAATCAAAAATAATTTGTGTACTGAGGGGAAAAAGGAAGAACATATGACTGAGATGGCACTGTGAGCCAGAGCATCTATCTCACCGAACATTGTTGGAATTTGGGTCAAATTTAGAAAGATGAAATTTAGATCGATGTATCTTATACAAGATCTCAAATTGTATGAGCTGTAGTCTAACACAACCACCCTATCCCACCAACCCTCAGAAAACACCAAACCCAATTCCTCCTCCCAAATGCCCTTACCTTGAGAGGGGGATTTAGTTTCCTGTTTCATAATACATACAAATTTTTGATATGAGTGACTTTTGGGAAGAGTCCATGGTCAAACCATCATCCCAAGGCTGGTCAGCAGGAAGGCATGGATAGTTTGAAAAACAGGCAGAAACAAAGAGCCTTACTTGAAAATAACGCAACATATGTGAAGAAGGCAAGTGGAAATCATTCAATAGCTGGGAAAAAAACTTTGAAATGTGCCATCTTTATACAAATTGTATACATATCTAATGCCTCTAATGCACCATGATTTAAACCAATGTCCCTCAGCAGTGGAGGAAACAAATGATTATGTAGTATAGGCCTTTTAGTGGATGATGTCAATTTAAAATGACATCTAAACTGAAACTAGCGTATATATGCAAAGTAGAAAGTACCAATGGATTGCTAGCAGATTTCAAAAGCTTGTGAGGTAAGGGAGATGTGATCTGTGTGGGTAAAGAGAATGAGTTTGTAGTCTGCACTATTGTAATTCTGCTGTATGAAGTCCCTTTTGTGCATAAGCAGACCAGTAGTAAAATTAGAAATTGTGAAGAGATAGCCCACCGTCTGAACTAAATCTCTGTAAAGGAGAATTTCTCACTCTTGGGGACTTCCCTTCCTGTACAGAATTTGTAATACATTGATCAAGGGATTTAAAAAAATCTTAGGTAGCATCAACGGAATGTTTTGAAACACCAAAGAAACCTGGGTAAAACATTCATCTTGATGACATTAATTCTAGCTATTAAAGATAAAGGAAGTGATCTCCATCTTTGTAGGTCTAATTTAAGCTTCCTCATTAGCGGAACAAAATTATTGTCAAAGAGGGACGGCAAAGGACGAGAAATATGAATTCCTAAATATCTAAGTCCCGCTGATGCAAATTTAAAAGGGATAGCTGACTTTTTAAGTGGGTAACACTTACTCTTCTATATATTCACTCTGTATCCTGAAAAAGAACCAAATCTCTGTAAAAGGGACATCATTGAAGGAAAACTACATAATGGATCAGTGATATATAACAACAAATCATTGGCATACAACGATAATTTTAGCTCAATGCCTGTTTGAGAGATTCCTTGAAAAGCAACAAGAGAGTTCAGTGCAATTGATAGAGGTTTGATAGCGAGAGCAAACAATAAAGGAGACAAAGGGCACCCCTGTGTAGTTCCACGAAACAGAGAAAAATCATCAGAACATACAGAACTGATGCAGACCCTGGCTTTTAGAGAGGAGTATAGTTATATATAGTAAGGATATAAATTTATCTCCAAGACGCCTTATTAGTTTGCATATTTTCAATTGCAATGACAATTTCCTCCAGACGCAAGCTTGATTCTAGGTCACCTGTGGTCTCAGGGTCAACAGTGGGAAGCACCAAACCGTCTACAAAATTCGCCATATCATCTGCTATGTATTCAGTCTCATATACTGTAGATTAGAATAAAAAGACTTAAAGATGGCATTGATTGAAAATGGATCTGTGCACATGCATACGGATGAATCCTCTATTTGAGGAATCAAACGAGAAGCAGCCTGTCTCTTAAGCTGATGAGCCAGAAGTCTAGAGGCCTTGTCACCCTGTTCGTAATTACTACGTGTATGAATTAGCAACTGTTCAGCCTCAGTGGTTGTAAGAAGATTAAATTTGGTCTGTAACTCAAGATGCTGAGTGGATGATGGGCTAGTTGCATTAAGTTTATCCAGGTCTGCAATCTTTGAAAGCAAATGTTGTAACCTAGCTTTGTGTAATCTTTTGGAATATGCCGAATAGGAAATTATCTGGCCATGCAAATATGCTTTAAGAGTTTCCCACAGCAAGGAGAAAGAGACAGTGTTATTCTTATTTGTAGCAATAAAGAGGGGAAAGAGGGGCGTGATCTGAAAAGACTATAGAATGTAATTAATAGAATTGAGTGTTATCCAAAAAAAACAATAATAATCAATGTGAGAATAAGACTGATGTGGATGGGAATAAAATGAAAATTCTTTAGTGGAAGGATTATGATACATTATGATAATATTAAAATATTAAGATATATGTTTATGATATATCTCCAAGGCCCAATGTTATGAAAATTTAAAGTCTCCACCCATTATTAAGCAATGAGAATTCAAAGAAGGGAGGGTATACATTTACCACCACAACTGTTAACTCAGAGGTGCAGAAAGGGTTAAATCAGGGTCTCTGCTCGAGTCCTACCTCAGCGTATGTACAGTGTGATTGCATTTATTAAAAATAATACAAAAATAAAGATCATATTTTTGGTAATGTGTTACTGATGCACTGTTAAATAGCTGACAAGAGTCAGGAAAGGAGGAGTCCTGATAGACGAAAAGACAACAATGAACAGACAAAACTGTATGAGCTTGAGCTTCAGTGACAATAGAAAGCAGATTTGAAGAACTGTCAAGTAGTTTAAAATAGCTCTTCATTTACCTGGAATTCTAATGATCAGAAACTCAGAAATGACCAGGAAATGAGAAAAAAATGTTAATCAACAAAGTGTTGGTGGATAGAAAAGAACACAGGAGAGGAACAAACAGGAACTAGTCAGCTTATTCTATATGTTACTATTAAATGTTTTTGACTGGGAATTGAACTTACTGTGAAAGATAAGATTATAATATAATAATTTCAGATATTACATAATATAATAATATCATAGCACTGTAAAATGCTTAACTAGAAGTATGAATTACATTATAAAAATAAAAGCAAATTAAAATTGGCAGGAGATTTAAGGTGCAGCACTTTCTTATGAAATTTATTTTTTCTTCAGACTCCGTGACACCTTAGATTTTGGGCTTCAGCTTCTGTAGGGTGGACTTTAGACAGACATTGGGCAGGACTTTTTAAATGCACTTGGCAACCCTGATCTCCAGTCAAATCCAAGACCCATGGGTGACATGGGTGTCAAAAGAAGGTGGAACATGAGCTATTTTTCAAAGAAATGTATAAAAGTCACTTAAAGTCAAGTTTGTTAATAAAATGCGTCCACTATAATAATGTTAACGTTAAAAAGGCTTTGGCACATTTAGGCTGAAATCATCTGTAGCTACTGTTTGTTACTTTGTTGGTTTTGTGGAGATTGTGCAGCTCCATCTACTTTTACTTTTATTGCTGATGTGTGAGACCTGTTTCATTTGCACTATGGCTGAAATCTGAACTACTTCTTTGTCAGTCATTAGTTGAACATTAATTAAGCATTATTTAATTAATGAATAATCATGAATTGAGATTTCTTGGGACAGTTGCAAATAATTTTGTTATTATTTATGCTGAACTGAACACACACACACACACACACACACATGCAAATGCAAAATGCTTTGCAAGTCAAGTGTAGCTAAAACCCTTTGACCTTGACCTGGCTTCCTTCCAAACACTAGCACTGACTGGCAGCATTGCTGAGTTTTGATCAGCCGTTGTTTGTCTTGGCTTTTCACTTTAGTATGCAGTTTCAGTGTACAGCCTGAAAGCTTCAGTATGCAGGTAAACGCTGAAGGCTTCAGTATGCAGGCAATGCTCAGGAGGGAAGGATGGTGCAGGTGCAATATAGAGCCACGCATGCCTTTTTGAACCTGAATTTAATAAGCCCGTGCTTTGCACAGAGATAGCTTGTAAATTGTCCCACATTTAGTGGCAGACAAAAAAAGCCGTAGCTCTTTGGTTTTCTCTTGTGATCACAGTTACTTTGCTTTAGCTGACGGATGTGCCATGAACAATGAATCATTGCCACCTTTACCATCTGCATCTCCGTCAACACAGCTTTCAGCATGATGCTGCTTTTGGTTTAATTCTTCCAGCTTTAGCAGGATTGAGCTTTGAACGGCATTTGAATTGTAATTTGAAACCATGTTTATTGTTGCATTCAGGAACAAAGATATTTAAAAAAAAAGGTCACAAGGTCTTCAACATATTTACGTAAATCCTCATGTTAACTACATATTTTTTTTACCTTGGATTATATGGACTGAATAGAACTTTATATCACAGAAATACTGTTGGAAATCGATCATCCAGAGTACGTTTAAACAGAAGATTCAGTAAGTTTGATGAATTATTTGTCATGATTAAATTGAAAAGTATATTTACTGTAATACATGGTCCAAATAAAGATAAAAAAAACAACCTGAATGTCCTTTATTTTATTTTGTTATTCATGTGTGAATCAGTATTATCGCTTCTTACAACTTTTATCCTGAAATTTGAACACTGTGTGCTTTTAATTTTCCTCTATAACCCAATATCTGGGTTAGTGGTCTCATCAGCCCCACCCCTCTCATTGATCAGTCAGTGTCTGCATAAACCTTTGGCATTTAAATTTGGATTTAATTCAGTTGGAAAGTGAATTTTGTGAAGTTGATGAGTTGGGTTACTCACTGATGATTCACACACGATGGTGAACATGGCTAGGATAAGTCTTGTAGTTTACGTAGTTTAAGATATGTGTATCATGTCTGTAGGTAACTGTAATCCTGAGATTTGAAGCTTGGATGTCACGTAACTGCCTGCAAAGTGAGGATCTCCAGTTCTAAGTTCTAATCATATGTTTCTATATATTTTTTATTGTTATTTTATAGTTTACATTTCCATTATATTCATTTTTTTACATGCACTAGTATATGCAGTCGTTCATTCTAGAGGAACATGTCTTCATAATAGTTAACAGAGGATATGATATGATGTGATCTTTGTGTTGAATTAGACATTTATGATGATTTGAAGGAGTACAGCAGTCACTTTTAATTCCAACAAATAAATTATTACTGTGTTCACATTCTGCTCACACTTTCTGCACTGTTTTTATTACTGCTCTACATAAAGACCCAGCCTACACTGCATAATTCCCTTTCATTTTCTTGCATGTACACATTTCAACAATAGCCAGTCAATCAACCAGCGAGTCAATTAGGTGCTTTGAGTATTCTCAGTTGGCCTGCTGAGTGGTCCAGCAAAAATTCAATACATCACTTAACATATTCAGGAAAGAAACAATAGCAATAGCTTATTTATTTTCTCTTTGGACCGTTTTTAATATATACAGGTGAAGTGGCTGGCAGTGGCAATGTGTATAATATGCTGATGATCATTATTGAGTCACCAGTACACCTCACTCTATGAGACTATTGAATGTCAAAATGTTTGTGGACATCACTTCTAATGAATGCATTCTGTATTGCCAATAGAATAGGACTCTGGAGCAGGTAAATCTGCCAAGCATTTCACAGTAGAAACAGTTACTCCAACAAAAGGAGAATAAACTCGTTTTTAAAACTCTTGATTTAAATATGTATTGGTGAAGGTCCTTCACCAATGAGTGCAAGGTGGATCAGCTGTGGATCTAGCACAGCAGATCCAGCACAGCTTACAAGTATCTAACCAACCAAGTGATAAAAAAAATAAGAGCAGAACTCCTCAGACCAGGCAACCTCCGTCTGTTACTTCAAGCTCCAAGAAAGTTGGTGGTGTGCCAATTTTAGCCACAAGGGTTAGAATGGGAACTCTGCACGGTCTGTGGTTACACAGCATCCTGTGATGAACTGTGTTTTGTGATGCATTTTTCCAGTAACGATCATTAAAAATATCTGACATTTGTCCCCAGAAGGGACAGCTTTCATTGCCCTCACACAATGATGAGCCTTGGGTGCCCAGTATCCTGTCTCCATTTGTCATTTCTTCCTCCATGGACCACATCAGTAGTTACTCACCACAGCTGACCAGCAGCTGACCATGGGTCATATTCCTCCCCTAACCATCATTAAAAATATTTGACACTTGTGTCACAATTGCCTTTCTGCCAGTTCCACCCATAATGTACCACCTTCTCTGTCCTTGTACCACCATGTGCCTCGGGTGCTCAACGTCCTTTCAGTGATTTTCACTTGCTTCACATCACAGCTGAGCATCCCATAAGCTTTGATGTTTTGGAGATGCTCCACCCGAGAGGTCTGACAACAACTGATCAGTCTTAATGGCAGTACTGGTTTCACTGCTGTATTACTGGGTATTAAGCAGTCACGGCTGACTGAGGGAATTCAGCAGCAGAATTCATAGCACAGCAAATGTGGATTTTCACAGGTATAATTGCACGTGATCAAGATGTGCCATGAGTCAGCACACTTCTTGACCATTGTTATAGAACAATGCAGACATTATGCCCGGTACTCTTGTTTCCTCGCACCTCACAAAAATTCACGTGGTAGATGAATTACCCATAATTAATTGCCACTAGTTTTAAGTGTGTGTCTGTGTGTGATACCGTATGCAGAAAGAAGCAGTCAGAACATCTATGAGCTGAATCTCAAGAGAATATGAGTCATGCAGCAAGGCAACGACCCTAAGCACACATTCAGAAAGAAGATAATGACTGATGGACTGAAGGTCCCTTAGCCGATATCAGCTGATATTCCAAGGACGCAGACTTGCTCTTAAAATTGGTGGGGACGAGAATCATTCTGTTTCAGCTCAAAGTTTGTCTTTTGTTTGATTATTTGTGCTTAGTTAAATTTGTCATGTTGTCCATACTTCATTTGAAATCAAGGCAAGTTAAGTTTGGACCACTGGTTCATCTTCTCACGGGAAATGAAATGCTTTGTCTGAAGAAAACCACAGCAGCTGAAGCACTGATGTCATTCTCCAAGCTCTTGACAGTAAAACAGCTGTACATTTTTGTATGTTCTCATAAAACTGCATTTTTTCATTTGTATTTTCTCATAAAACCAGTTGGGAGGTGTCACGTTTTCTCCTGTCCAACCTGAGGTGGTGGATGGAAGAGTATGGTTTCGATGGCTTCCGCTTTGATGCTGTAACATCCATGCTGTACCACCATCATGGTATTGGTGAGTTTTGCAACACTGCAGTGACAAAGCTTAGTCATCACCCACAGCTCTCCATATTAACAAAACATACATTACTTTCTTCTGTGCATGCCTCTGACAGAGACCATTGGTTGAAGACTGTTTCTGCTTAAACAGATGTTTGTTGAAGGACAGAGACATAGAGAATCTACTTTACAGCAGTAGAGTTGAGTGACAAGATACTGCTGTACCCTATTCATGATGTTACACTACAAGATTCTTTAATGGTTCTGAGTCCAGTCACAGTCCGCTTGCTTGTGTCCATTAGTTGAGAGTGGCAAGAAATGCAGGAGTCGGAGCTGGAGTGTTGGGCCGGAGCCAGAGCTAAAGCGCATTGTGGTTGTCCACCTAGAGTGTTGTCAGTGCAGGAATCACCTGAATAAAACACTGACGCACACAACCGGCTAAAATTAGAGTAAAAACAGTTCAGCTCTGCAGACTTAGCTCCACAGGCTGCACAAATGAACATTTCTGAATTTACTTTGCATCTCGTTTATGCCTCTTGTTTAACCCTAGGCTAATTCTGTGCAACATTTTCATAGTTTGACAGTTTGATAGTTTTATTCAGCAAAACATTTCAATGTATTTATAGGAGACAGTCACACATGCCAGATATTTTTATTGTCAGGAAATACTAAGCTATTCATTCACTAGGCTATGTCTTTATTTGAGATGTTACAAATTGATCATCCAGAGTAGTTGATCATTTTGATGGATTATTCGTAGTGATTAGATTGCAATAATAAATGGTTACAGTAACAGTAATGAAAAGGATATTTACTATAATAAGTTCAAAATACTTGACAGTAGTGCAAATAAAGTAAATATACCTCCTGAATATCCTTTATCATTTTTATTATTTATACATGTATGTATCAGTATTATCCATTTTCTGGACTTTAATTATGAAATTTAAAGGAAAGAAAGCACAAAAAAGAGAACATATAGCCCCTCTATTCTCAGTTTCTTCCATTTCACAATATCTGGCCATCTCTTGCTGATCAGTCAGGGTCTACGTGCATATGGACAGAGCAGTAAACATGCACTGGAAGCTCCTTTGGCATTTAAACTGGGATTTAGTTCAGTTGTAATCTAGTTAATTTGATCTGTTTTCTGGATTACTCACTGATAATTTACCACACAATGATGATCCCAACAGGATAGTTTGTGTAGTTTGTGTATAATGTCTGTAGATTATATCAATTCTGAGTTATTAAGCCTTGATAAAGGCATGTAATGGATCTCAGATTCTACGAGTTATATGAAAGGACTCATTAATTCTGCCGAATAATTCCAACCTAAGAGGAAGAGTTGTTATCTATAGAAATTATTGGTTACTATATAGCCTTTGATGTGCATAAGAAATGCACAAAAAATACTATTCTGAATGCACATCAGGGACATACCGATATGTCTTTTTGTTTTCATTGGGAGAATTGATATCTAACATTGCTGTGTGGTGTTGAGATAGACTTGCTCTTTATATGCTTTAAAGCAGCATCATGTAGAGTTTTAATCTTTAAATAACAGCTTCAAAATTATGTTGATGCTCCAGGGGTGGGTCAAAATTTTATTTCCCAACAGTAAGAAGGGCCCAGGAGCAAGAAATACCAGTTCTCACTTAATGCTCTACTAAGTGGTCAATTAAAACTATGAAAGTTTGACTGTTACACACATGAAAGTGTCAATTATATAAACAACTTGATGAAAAAACATAAAATTACAAAAAAAAATAAAATAAATTATGACATAAGCTGAGGTGAATCTCTGTTCATCAACATGGATATGGAAATAGGAGGTGATCGAAAGAATGTTTAAATTGAAAGTACTCAAAATTGGAATTGAAATGTATATTTTTCCCCATCTTAGCAAAAATCACTCTGGCCTATATTGGACTGAATACACCAAGCTGAGCCTGAGTTTCATCTGCCAGACTTCGGTTTCAATCTTGCTCCAGTTCTGACCCAAATGCTAGGATCACATCTGGCCCAAACTGCATTTGCTGAATATAATCCACATTTGGCTCAATTCCAGATGACTGATGACAAGTCTCAGCCGATGCTACTATAAATAAGCTTATGGCCTATGACCTATTTTTATGCTATCTGGGATGTTAGGTTTTTGTTTTTAAGGTTCAGGTTTGTCATTCATCACGTTTTGCCTTCATTATCACAAAATAAAACATTTACATATTTCAACCAACAGCATTTTTAGCCCTGCTCATTCACAATGAATGATAAGGAACTTTTCAGCTGGACAGCTTTCTGAATGAGGCACAAAATCGGGCAGCCAATCAGAGCTGAGATTAGAGACAGATAAAGAAAACAGCCTGGCAGGTGAAGTGAAAAAAAAAAACTATTATCTTCATCTACAGTGGCATCTGTCAAGGGGTGGATATATTAGGTGTGTGTAAACAGTCAGTTCTTTAAGCTGATGTGCTAAAAGCCAGAAAAATGTAAGGGTCTGAGCTACTTTGGCAAGGGCCAAACTGTGATGTCTAGATGAATGGGTAAGAGCATTGGTTTGAGACTGGTATGCAATGGTCACTACTACAGCCAGTTAACTATTGTCAAGGTCATGGTTGCCCAAGGTTTATTGAGGTGACCTGTGGAGGGCCTACCTCACAACTTGATGGACTTAAAGCATGTGCTGCTAATATCTTTGTTCCAGACACCTTCAGAGGGTTTATGGGGTTCATGCCGTCAGTGGTCAGATCTGTTGTGTCAGTACAAGGGTGCTCATGTAATGGCTGATCAGTGTCTATTATCAATGTTATTTCAGTTCATTTTTTGACTTTTTAATTTAGATCTTTTGACTGTGTAACCTTCGAATTGTCCAAAATGCTTACACACATCGATATTACAGAAATATACCTTTTACGCTTCAATAAAACAGCGTCAATTTATTTTTATCTTTACTTCTTTTTTTCCCAGGTGTGTCATTTTCAGGGAGTTACAATGAATATTTTGGCATGCAAGTGGATGAAGATGCTCTGGTGCATCTAATGCTGTCCAATTATATCCTGCACAAACTCAACCCAGAATGCATCACCATAGCCGAGGTAATGGGCTTTGGCCCATCCACTCTGTCAGCTTTAGGCTATCCACTGCAGATAAAGCAGATGGCTTGGGACTGTTTCTAACCATACTTTCTTTTCTACTACGCATGATCTTGGACATTGCTGCAAGTCTGCTGGAGTTGTTTTCCTCTGCAGGCAGTTTCCTGAGCAAGTGCGCAAAACATTTCAAACAGTACAGAATGTGCAAAGCCAGCTACACAAAAGAACAGATACGTGGAGTGCATTGTAACCAAACGATGCAATTATACATAGCCCGCTAGACTGAAATAAAGGCTATAACAGTTGAAGCGACTGCCAAGCAAGCCATACACTCACACACACACACACACACACACACACACACACACACACACACACACACACACACACACACACATATACACAAACCAGACACATTAAAGAAGTGCATCCAGAAGTTCACTGCTTACAGCTAAGCGTACGCTTAATAACCACAGTGCACTGAGGCTGAGAGAGTTGCTGATTTGGCTGTTTGCTTTTCTGTCTATTAGCCAGGATGAGTTGCAGCATTTTGTACCATCAAACAAACTTTGTGAACTTTGTGTTTGGTGACTTTTAATATGTTCGCTTCTATAAAAAATAATCACTGCAATACATATTTAGGATTGTGAGTCTTTTCCCAACCTGCTTGTCTTACCTTAATTAATCGAATAATGCACCTCTATCCTGAAGAATTATTTATATGTATGACATTAACAATGATTGTGTCACTTCCTTACAGGCTGGCCTAGAAGAGGCCTTTGTTTTTGCTCATTGACTGACAGAGTGATAAGATAGGATAAGATAAGATATAAGAAAAAGTATATAAGCCAGTCTCATGCATGGGGTTGGAGTCATTCTCCTGCATGGATGCCTACTAACATACTGCTGCCCCAGCAGACCACTCCATAAAAGATGGTAGATGCCATCACTGTGTCAAAGAAGATCCTCAGGAGTGCTCCCTGCACTCCAAATGACCTCAGTTTCCTCAGAAGGCGGAGTCTCCTCTGGCCTCTTTTGTAAAGTGCAGTGGTGTTGACTGACCAGTCCAGTTGGGTGTTTAATTGACTCTCTCAATAAGGTCCCACTGTGTTTTGTGCACCGGGGGGGTTTGTCCTCCGTATTTAACCCATCCATACAAACATGCACAGTAGTGAATTCACACACTAGGGGGCAGTGAGCACACATGCCTAGATGCACCTGGGGAGTAGCTGGAGAGTTAAGTATCTTGCTGAAGGGCACCTCAGTCATGTCCTGCCAGTTCAGCAATTCTAACCTGCAAAATTCCAGTCACCACCAGGCCAGGACTGCCCACACCCATTCCCTGGATGTTCACTTATGACTGTCCACACCAACACGTTCCAGCTTGTCCTTCAATGTCCCACGCTGTATGGAGGCACTGGAGAAGTCAAAGAATGTGATTCTCACAGCGTTCCGAAGATAGATGGCAGCATCATCCACCCTGACATCAGGCTGGTAGGCAAAGGCTGGTAGGCAAACTGAAGAGGGTCCATGCATGCACTCACCAGAGGAAGGAGATGGGAAAGACAAGCATGAGAAATCAGTGCCATCTGCCTGTAGCTTTTTAGATCATTTGGATGCTGCAGGTACAGGTACCATATAAGATGCACTGAAGTTACATTATGGAGCTGGCTGCCAGGAAATGGCTCAGTCATGTTAGTATGGTACCATGTTGACAACTAGAACATTTAATTGGAGTTCATTTTCCTCATTTATGGAGCTGCATCAAGATCTGTTCAAAACCAGTTCAAAGTCAGTTTGTGTGCATTGAGCTGAACTGTGTATAGAAATTCTCCTGAAGTTTAATCTGTGAAAGAACCTTTTGTTCTTCCTCTCATCTGAAAAGCAGCACACAGTGTTTACTGAGACCCTGTCTCAATTAATTCCTTCTCCCATATGTAGTGCACTTTGTAGGCTGTGAAATAACAGCACCTACACCTAAATAGTAAATGATCTGTCTTATCTAAAGCAATTTAAATTCAGCAAGAAACAATGATCCATTTAACAATCTATTACTGTAGTGCACTGTGTACAGAGTTTGATATGATTAGAACCAGGGCTTTGCAGGTAAGCGGTGAGAGTGAATGGAGAGTTTCTTTGTGAAGATGATACTTTAGGGGTGTTTCTGCACACCGCTTATAGTTGTTTTTTAGATATTTATGTTTATTAGCTAATTCCTGCATTGTCCTGTACAACCTCTCAGCTAAGGCAATCCAGCAAAACTAGGCTTGCTGGATTTCTGGTTTTACATTCAATTGCAATTGTTTAATTGTAATGGGTTTCATTCACTTTATCATAATTTTCTGAGTGTTCAGTTGACTTAAGTTCGTGTTTACTTTAGTCTATCCAGGGATGTTTGTGCGAAAAACAGGCGAAAAAGTGTGGACTAACATATCATTTCTTCATGTGAACGTTTTTGATGTTTTGAATTGTACACTTTTGCTGCTGTTCTGGTTAGATAGACGTTTCATGCATCCAGTATTAAACCCACTGGTAGACTAAAAGAATTGCTTTCTTTCCAGGGTTGCTCCAAAAATGTATTCTTGTCCACCCTTTCCTTTCCATCTGTTCCTTCCATACTTCAGGCAAACGTGGAGAAGTGGAGGGGAGAAAAGGAGCTGGATGAATTAAGCTGATCCACTTCAATATCATCAAATTTGACATTGATTATTGATGAGCTTATCCAATTACAGCATTTACTTGAAAGAGCTGCTAGTAGATATTCACAGCTGCTGCACAGAAAAGTGGATGTAGCAAAAAAGCAATAACCTGTCTGGACACAGCCTAGAGAGTCCACTGCTTCTTCTATTTGCGCTCTTGGTAGAGGAAATGTTTCCCAAAAGGATCAAAGCTTTATATCATTCATTATGTTAATTTGTTCTTTGATGCATAAATTGTGTTTATCTGCCAATTGATCTTTACTTGTTGGGGAAGATGCGCAGATTTGGTTGTACAAGTCTATTTCTAATACCATTTTTAAAATTTCATAAAAATTATGATAGGCAAAAAATTGCAACAATCACAGTAGCCAATGTAGCATAGCCTAGAAAAAATATTGTTTTTTGTAATTATTCATAGATAAAATTGTATTTTTGTCATTTGTGTGATTTATGTAGGACCCTCAGAATACAGAATACAATCTTGTTCCAATTATGCCATGAAAACATTGCAATTAAAGGTTATAATTCAAATAAACAGCATGCTTTTGCTGTTACACTTAAATACAATATCATACTTTGTTAACATTTCATCATATTGTATCATATTCTATTAAGCATTTTGAGATATACGTTTTCAGTCATATCACCCAGCCTTAGTTTCTGAGCAACATTGTCGCAGAGATGTTTGTGCAACCAGCGAGCAGAAAGCAACAGAAAGTAGCATTCTTTAAGCTACAGGGCAGCAGTGATGAGGAGTTTCTTTGCAATAAACTGGATCAATCACACAGGAGACGGATGAAAATGTTTAATATCCCAAAGGAGACAAAAATCGCAAATTTTGGATCCAGACGTAAGAACTTATTCATTGACATAATTGGCGTGGCTGGAGCTAACAAGGCTTTCGATGTAATGGTATTTATTCACTGTCCCAGTTGTCATGTCTCTAATGCCAGGTACAGTATGTTTACAGTAGCTGTCAAATTCAGAAGTGACAGGTTGTCATAAAATACTTGTCATATATATTTTTACGTTGACTTAGCTTAGTGACACACATAACAGGATAGGCTTCGCTCTTTCTATTCAAATCTTTTTTGCACAGACATTCAATTTACATACATAAAAAAAAAACAGGAAAGACTTACAGAACATAGCTGAACATTATTACTCTCTCTATCCCTTTAGACTGACATTTTATCTAAACGGCTACATAAAGGACAGGATTACATTCTTTTGTTATGTGCTGTTCTGTTACCTGTTACCTGCTGTAACTTTCACAATGACACACTATATCCTCTGTAGTGTAGTAGTTCTAGCTTTTAATTTATTTTACTTTCATATATCTGATGTTAAATATAATCTATCCATCCATCTAACTAACCATGCTCCTCAAACTGTCAAGAGGGGCTTGACCGACTCAACAAAACTGGGTGAAATTCATTTCAGCAAGCTATAATGTTTTTTTGTTTGTTTGTTTGTTTGTTTGTTTTTGTTTTGTTTTTCATGAAAGCACTTGTGAATAGCAAATTTAGTGGGTTGTTCATAGTTCATAGTAACCTGATGACTACATGATATTGGTAGTCAACTACTGCTTTTACATAATGTTATAGCAATACGAAGCAATAAAACAACAAAACCAGCTCCAGAACCAAGTGTATTCGATTACTGAGTCAAAACGAATTTACAAACAATTCAGAATCTCGGTTTTACAGCTAAATAAAGTTTCAATCTTGTATTGATCTTTGTAATCTTTTACTTCACAATGGCCCTCACGGTTAGGGAACCAGCCTTGTGACTGGAAGGTTGCTGGTTTTGTTCCCTGAACTGGCAGCACATGACTGAAGTACCCTTGAGCAAGACAGCTGTTCCTGGGCACTGTGGATAGTGCTGCCCACCATTCTGGACGTGTGTGCTTACTGGCCGCTAGAGTGTGAATTCATCAGTGTGTTTCATCGTGTGGATGGGTTAAATGCGGAGGACAAATTTCACTGTGTGCAAGTACAGTCTATACGCACAAAATAGTGAGATGGGATTAACAAAGGGATTTTTTTTGTTTTGTTTTGCAGGATATATGCAGTGAAAAGTAACACAAAGGACCTCCAAAAATGGGACAAACATATAGTTTTATTGCCACGATTCCGTACCATATCAGAGCATGCTGTTTACACGAGCAATTGAATAGCCTGCTAACCTCAGAAACCAGATAGCAATCACATCATTAGAGTGCGAGTAAATGTGCTCATTGCTGCATCCTTTGCAGAAAAGCATTTGCACTGACAGCGCCACTCTTTTCTCTTCTGTTTCCTGCTTTATAAAAAGAACCAAGGACAGAAGTTCATTGCTGGTTGGAACTCTTTATGCCCCCCCCCCTTCCTCTCCAGAGCCTCTCTAACCTCTTCCCCTTCTCTCCCACCAATTACTGCCCCCCCCCCTTCATTTTTCAAAATGGAAATTTCTTTTGATTCTCCTCTTCCACTTTCTCTGTCTCCATCTCCCAGTGCCTTTATTTAAAGCATTAACACCCTGAGAAATGGAGGTGGAATGGTGAAGTTAATGGAACAGTGATGATAATTGGGTAATTAGGAGCTAGCGGTTAGTGAGGAGAACAGGGAGCTCTCCAGGAGCACTATCCTGCACCTCCCTCTAGCTCTGCCTTTGGCGCTCCCACTCGCCCTCCGTTTTTTCTCTCTTCCTCTGTTCTTTCTTTCCCTCCTCTCTCTCTCTCCCTCCCCTCCCTCAGCTTCCCCTGTCTCCCTGCTTTTCACCCACCTTCTCCCACCATTACCTCTCCTGACTTGCCCCAAAGCCATGCTGCTTGTAATGAAAGCAGCCGTTGGAGCAGTTTCTCTCCTAATGTTCAAATTGGTGCAATTTTTGCCCATCTGCCCATGTGATTAATCAATAGGGCAATGTGCCGCACACACACAGAGTTAGAAAATTGCTGGGGGGGGGGGGTTCTTGGCTAGAGAATTTGCCGTCCTTTTTTGCATCCCACTGAATTTCTTTCTTTACTGTTTATCCACCCATTCTGTGTCTTTTTTTGTGTGTAAATGACATACAGGATGTTTCAGGGATACCAGGATTATGCAGGCTGGTTCAAGAGGGTGGACTGGGCTTTGACTATCGACTGGCCATGGCTGTACCTGACAAATGGATTCAGGTAAGTACTCAAAAATACTCAAAAAACCTGTGTTCCTATCTGGTCCAGCCTCCTTTTTGATCTTACTGTTGCGATTATTGATCATATTAATAAGCAAGTAATTGAATGAGTATTTGAACAGTTAATCAATTAATGAATGTTTTTAAAAGGGACTGGAACTAATTATCATGTCCCATGACTTCTGCCCTGTCCCATGAATGCAAAAGAGCACTATTCCCTGGTATTCAGAATATGTGTGAGAGGCTTCCTGCATTGATTGTGAATGTAACTCCTGCCAGAGTTGCTTTGTCTGATCTCACAGACAGTGAATCTGCTAGTAGTCCTCACCCCCTGTGTTGACCACTGTGGGTGGTAATGTCTCTTATCATGTATTTCTGGCAAACATGACTCTGTGGATTGAGGAATGTCAAATACTCAACTTTGAAAATGAAATTTCCATTTTCATCCATCCCCAGCTATCCATCTGGCACCAACACTCAAACTCTCTAAAATCACACCTTATCATTGGGTTCACTGACCAGTGTTCTACCTCACACTCAAGATAACATCTCACAATTTGTACATGTGTAATGTATGCATTAAAAAAGTGTTAGTGTTACAAGTGTGTTAATGTTGATAATGAATACTCTCATCACACCAAAGTGAAATATGGTGTTCCTCAGTGGTCTTGGTATTGACATGGTATTGACTTTCATTGTAATAGTCACAACACACCGCTACATATCAGCTAAACCAAATGAAGACCATTGTCTCAATAGAATAGCTAAATGTCTTAAAGAACTTCAAATCTCATTTTTGGTTTCTGTTCATTACTGCAGTTCTTACTAAACTACCTCATTTTCACCACATTACCACATTAACTCTCTTTTTTGTTTATCTCTCTCTCCCTCTCATGTCCTGAGCTGCCCCTGCTGCCTGGCTGAGGCTCGTTCATATCTGTTGGTGGTTGGGTGCTACTGCCTACTTCCCCCTCCCTAACATTTACTTATACCTTCCTAACCCTTTGTTTTTACCTTTCCCTCTGTTTCTCTTTCTATTTCTCATTCATGTATCAAGATGCCCTGTCCTGATTGATCTACCCTGACGTCACGTGCCCCTGTCCCTCACTACCCTGCTGTCCTCATTGGGATCTTCACATTGGCACACATTAGAGATTGCATTACCAGCTTGTGATTGTTTAACTTAAGGAGCACCACTGTTACATAGAACACAGTTCCACTGCTGCAGAGATGGTGCTGGAGGGTGGGGTTAAACCCCAGTTGTCCATGCCCGGCATTAGGCATGGTGCGAATAGAGTCATGTTAATCTGCCACAGAGAGTTCTACTCTATTGACAGTGCTTGTACAGAGAGTCACATCTGTGTCAGCAATGGGTGCAACTTAAGGTAACTGGATGCATTTATTAGAAGTGGTGTCCACAGACATTTGGACATATATATGTCCTTTTTTACATATGTTTACATACATTTAGTGGTTCCAAACTATCTTGCAATTGGATTTTCATGGATTTCATAGATTTTCATTACACGGGAGGGTCTCAAGGGTAACTGTTGTTTTCCTTTTTTTTTTTCTTTTTTTTTTTGGCTGGTCTATAGGTTCAGAGTGGATTGCATCATCAGAGCTTACAGTGGCTGTTTACATTATGTTTAATGCTAACTTTGATTGTCCTATTTATCATGAAATCTCAACAAGTAAGACATACCTCTTTAACTCTTTATATACTAGTGCAGGTGTTCTCAACCTTTTCCAAAATCTCAACGTTACAATATTTTTGCAATTTGTTTCTACATATGCCCATATGTCTCCTCACAACATGAGCAGTAAAGATGCAAAATGTGCATTTCTTTAAAAGCTGTCTCAACCTGCTCCTCCTGCATGCAGACTCCTAGAGGGGTGAGGCTAATGACATCACTGACGCAGGTATTGGGCTCTAGAGGAAACTGGGTTCCAAAGGTTAAGAAAGTTCTTATCCCTGGCTCCCTAGTTATCTGCATCAGGTCCAGGTCCCTGTGCTATGTTGTCTCAAACTGATAACATTAATTTGCCTTGTGTTACGTCTATGATAAGTTATTTGTGATTTATATTAACATTTATAGTTTTAACACAGATCTTTCAATTTATACTAAATCCAAGTTTTATGATTAAAAGTGCCATTACTGGCCCACTGTGGACTACTCTATCTGCCTGAGAATGGGCTGGTGAACCACTAGAGAGTGCTTTGCGGCCCAGTGGTGGTCCACAGCCCACAGATTGAGAAACCCTGTATTAATGCATCTCATAAAATCAGAATATGCTGACAAAATTATTCATGTTCATAATTTAATTTAAAAAAGCTAAGCTGGCATTTTTTATATCCAGGTAAAATGAAATATTTCAAGCCTTTTTTGCTTTGCTTCCAATGGCATATAACTCATAGATCAATAACAGAGAATAACAAATTATTAGATTTTTTTAAATTGAATTAGACATCAGACATGATGGATCAGACATCAGACATGATGTCAATTTAAATGAAATGAATATGAAATATATGAGCCACAATATTCTCATTTTTGAGATGCATGTATGCAAAAAAATGCAAATAAATGGGTGTTGTACAACAGTCTTTGTTTCTTAGAGAATGTATAAAAAAGAATTGAAATATGCATAGTCATTGTGCAAATTGCCACCTAATTACATTCATTGAGAACATTCATTTTATTTAGTGCTATTTTAAGACTAGTGTTTCATCTAGTAATCATGACAGTCCTACTTTAGATATGTCTCCCTAGAGAGTTCCCTGGAGTTCAAGCAGTTTCTGCTTTGAGCTAAAAGGCCAGACCCCCCTTTGATAAGTGGAGCTAGAACTGAGAGAAATGAGTGATTTAACGGGAGGGGATGGAGGAGTGGGGAGGTGGTGGGGTGCGAAAACGTGGTCATAAACATGAGAGGTAGAGACGGGAATTTATAGATTGGAGAAAATGTGGTTATTTATCACTGAACCCATAATAATGGTGTTTAATCTGCTTTGTTGTTGTGAGGTCATTTTCTTCTACTTTTGTAAATGAATTCAGCATTTGAGAATTTCTGCTACAGCTTTTTAGCTCTGTCTCATCTCCACAGTCGTATCGGGCTTAGATACAGTATGTACGAATGCAGTCTTGAGCATATTTATTTAGCCCTCCTTTGATGTGGAGGAGGGTTGTGACCCAGGGCCTTTATGAATGATAAAGGACATTGATTAATTTAGTTTGCTGTTTGAGTTCAGAGGTTCCTCAAACTCAGACAGTCGTCTCAGTTCATATGGTCACCCTGTTTTTCATTACTTCACATCCTCGTTTTTTCTCGCCCTTCTTTCTTTCTCAGAGCTCATCCTGCTTGTTGAGAACTGTATGAGGGCCCTTTACACACTTGAATGTTTCGAATGGGTCTTGACTCAAGGTTTTGGCCAACTATTTTGGCTGCTGCACAGCTAAAAGTTAGGATACATAAAAAGAACGGCTTCCATCCTATCACAACATGGCACTAATATTAGGTGTCCGTGTTTTACAGCAGCACATTCCAATGAAGATCGCTCAAATCATCTTACTGGTGTCACAAGAGCTTCTACCATGCCATGCAGTGATGCGAGGCAGATCAAAGGACTGTCAATGGCAGTAAAGTGTACCACGATGACACTGAAAATCAGAACAAATCTGCTAGACGCATTCTCAGAACTTTTTTTGTGTGTCAGGAACAACTGTTTGGTACATTGGTAATGTTTTGAGACCAACACTCAAAACCTATGTCTGCTCCTGTAATCACATGGTCACTCAGTGCTGTTGCTTGTATATGACATACAGCATGCTATAAAAAAGCTGAACACACGCACAGAAGGAAGTGTTGGACTGCAATGCTATTTAGAAGGAACAAAAGAATAAATATAGAACTAGTGTCTCTCAGTATAAAGCAACAGGCCAGACATCTCAACAGGGAATTGTAGAGGTTCGTAATGGTGTCATGTTATAATCCCTCCATTGCAGCTTTAATATTCTTTCTCAGTTCCTGCCGATTGTTTGGGGTGTATTGTTGGTGCACATCCAATAGCATCCCACACATTTTCAAGGACATTTTCAGGACAGGTCTTGCGATGCAACTGGCCATGGCTTAGTATCTGTGTCTAGCAGCAAGTATTGGATGAGTGTTGTCCTGTTGGAGTAGTGCACCAGAGATTGCGTTCAGAAAACGTAGGGCCACTGGTTGCAGGACCTCATGAATGTAATGTTGAATGAAGGTGCACACTAGACGTGTGACATGTGATCACAAACCCGGTACTGACCACGGTTCCTCCATACCTTGGTTGGTCATCTCCACCAAGACAAAAGCGTGGCTCATTAAAAAAGATTACATGAGAGACTCCATGACAGTCTGTACAAACAATGCATTGGTTGATTCCTTCTGGGTGAAGCTATTATTTTTAAGATTAGTGTAGTTTAATTTAATGTACTTTAATTTGTTAGTGTCTACCTAAGCAAGGAAATGTATACAGGGTAGGTTTCACAAATTATCTTATATTATAATAAAAGTCCTGAATTATCCTCACAACAATGCTCTAAAATCTGGTATAAAGCATTCCATGGACAGTAGCAATGGGCAAGCAATGTCCCAATACTTTTGTCCACATACACAAAGTATTTCTTCAGAAAGTTCAGTTACTTTGTTGAAGTTAAAGTTGAAATTCTTTTTTAAGTGTTATATGACCCGTAAGTTGTTCTGGACAAGGGCACTTTCTGGAATGTAGACATTAATATGTCAGACGTCCATAACGAGTACACAAGAATGATCTCAGAATGTTGACCACAGGATACAAACAGCTGCTCACTGTCAAGCACAGACATCCCAGGGTAGACGTTGCTAAATGATGGCTGTCAATGGTAACAGCAGGATAAATTCTTATGTGTGCTGAAGCATCTTAACTGCCGAGATCCAACCAAATGCCTCAGAACTCAGTGGTTGGTGCTTCACCTAGCAGCAGGACGACAACCCCAACCATGCTGCTAAAGCAACTGCACAATCTGGGCAAAATGCAGGCTGGTCATGACTGACCAAGTCACTTCACTTGAACCTCATTATGCTTTTATCTCTCATACTGAAGGAATTAGTGACTCTAAGAAGCCCTCAAAACAGTCAGGAGCTGAAAATGATGGTCAGCCTTTGGTGATCTGCAGGCTGCAGACTTCAGGCAGCCATTGATTTCAAACTAAATAGGCTACTAAAGGCTTAATTAAGTCCTTTGAAATGGGGCAATGCACACACAAATGGAGGTGAATCCTATATAGACCCAGTAGATATAGATCATGTATCCACTAGAGCTGTGTATTGGCAAAAATTTAACTTGGTACACAAGATAAGATATTGCAATATACTAGTGCATCTGAAAAAATACAATACTGAGTAAAAGTTTGTTTTTGTATATAATTTATTTCTTTAAACACACTTTTTTACATGTAATGTGAAATATTCCAAGCTTTTTTTATTAATACGTATAGTTCATGAATATCAGAACAGAAATGTCCAACTTCAGAAGCAAATTCATTTATACACTCAATACTAGGTTGGAGCTCCTTTACCACAAATGACTGCATCAGTACGGCCCAAGTTGCTTTGGTAGTGGCCTTCAACTCATCTGTATTGTTAGGTTAGATGTTTCTCCTCATCCTCTTGACAGTATCTCATAGACTCAGGCTGAGTTGTGTCATGGTCAGCAAACCATTTAGTAGTAGTTGCCTCTGTGGGTATCTCCATATAACTTGTCAGCAGATCAAAGCATGAAGTGCTCTAAAATCTCTTGGTAGACATTGAACATTATTGAACACCATAATGCCCACAACCATCACAGATTGTGGAAACTTCAGACTTGTGCAAACTGGACTTCAGGCATCTTAGATTCTATGCCCCTCCACATTTCCTCTACCCTAGGAGCTTGAGTTGAGACTGCATGTCCCTTGATTTACAAATTCAATGCAAATTTTACTTTTATCTGTCCAGTTGTTTTTCTCCTTAGCCCGGGTAAGATGTTGTTGTGTGTTGCAATTGAAGTCCCTGTCCTGGAGACATCTGTAGCTCTGGAGGCACTGACACCAGTCCACTCCTTGTAAAGTACTTTCAAACTCATGAATCAACTTATCTTGGCAAACCTTTCAAGGTTTTCCCATCACATTTTCTCCTTCCAGTCAACTTTACTTTAATATGTTTAGACACAATACTCCAAGAACAGCCAGCAATGACCTTCTGTGGCTTATAAGCAGCAATGACCATCTCCTGGACGACTGTGAGGTCAGCAATCTTCCCCGTTACTGTGGCTGTCTGTCTTTGTTTTAAGCAAAACAGTGGGAACTGAGTTTACAGTTGTAGACAAAATGTCTGCCATTTATTTTTCCATGTAAAATATCAATTAAAAATCCATGCTGCACTCTTTAGAATGAACACAGTATTTCAAAATTACCTCTTGTTTCTCTCTGTGTTTCTTTCTCCTTCTTTCATTCTTTTCTTCTCCCTCTGTCGTGGTGTTATTCTGCCATTACCCACTGCCCTTCTCTCATCAACGCTTTTCTGTGGTTTGCATTCGTTGGGGAATTGCTGGGCATTGACAGGGAGCAGTCACGCATCCCTCTTTCATGAGATTAAAATGTCTCACGCACCAAATCGATAGCACTGATTAAGGACAGAAGGGCATGAAGGGGAAAAAAGTGAAGGAAAAAGAAAAGGTCCACTATCTGTAATGAAACCTCACTAAAACCTAATGAAATCATTAGAAGGCATCCATAAAGAGGCCAGCTGTTGCATATCCCTGGGCTTATTCATTTCTCTAAATGAAATCAATAGGCTGATTAGCATTGCAGTTTGATCTCTGCTTGGGAAAGGAGAGTGGAGCCAGGTTAGTCATACTTGCAGAAGTGGAATAGGTAACTAGCCAGAGAAATTGAATCAAAGGCAACTGAGAAGTCAGGGTTTGTAGCTGTGCTGACTGGTTTTTAGGCGAGAGGATTTGTGAGTGTCATGGTACCGAAGGTACATGAGAAAACATGTTGGTTTTCGTGCTCTCCCAGGGACCTGCATTTGGTGAAATTCATAAGCAGACTGATTTAAACATTCATAGATGAGACTGTTCATTTTCCATTGGTTGCATCTGATAAGATAATACATGTACAAACAGTGCATAAGTATTAAGACTATGACAATTTGTGTAATTTTGCCTCTGTACACTAACACAATGGATTTGAAGTGAAACAAAATGTAACTTTTCAGACATAAAATATTGCATTGACAGTTTAGAAAGAGCAGCCATTTTTTTTATTTTCACAGGTTCAAAAGGTAATTGAGAATGATAAGCAATTTCATGGCAATAAAAGGACACAAATGATATGGACTTCATTTCAAGCACGGATAGATGCATCTGGTAGATTTAGAGGTTCATCTGGTAGAGAAGGAGGTTTGTCATTGTATTCGTCTATAATCAAGAAAAATTATTCTAATGGAACCCACGTAAAACACCCGAAAACCTTCATTGGACAAAATTAACTTGGAATTTAGAAGGAATGAAAGGCCTCATGATCACAAAGCATATTACATCATCTGTGAAATATGATGGAGGCCCTTTTATTGCATGGACACATATGATTGCCAATGGAACTGGGTTACTGGTGTTAATTGTTGACATTCAGTCACTGACAAAAAAATAGTTGTACCCAGACGGAATCAACTGATTGCAATGCACAACTGCACAACGGAGTCATACCAGACTGTCATGAAGTCACTCTGAATGACTGTGGTTATCATCAGTGATGAGTCTACAACCAGTGGCACTAGCTTTTTGGAATGCACACTCCGGAATGCTATTGCAACAGGACATGTTCGTATACTGCTGCCATCTGAAAAGCTTGCCTTGAAGACACATGGCCAATCGCATCACCAGATCTATCCCTAATTGAGAACGTGTGGGATGCTACAACACTACGACCCTACTGCAAACACTGCAGGAAGAGAGTTGGAATATTGAAGCTGTTTGGGATGCGTCACACTAAGAGAGATGCGTCACACTAAGAGAGATGCTTCACACTAAGTGAGTGAAGACAACTACGTGCTTCCTCTGATACACAATACTGGTAAAAAAAAAAAAAAAATTTTAGAACACACAATAGGGGTTCAGGGGCAGCACGGTGGCGCAGTGGATAGCGCTGTTGCCTCACAGCAAGAAGGACCTGGGTTCGATCCCTGGCTGGGGCGACCTGAGAAGTTTCCGTGTGGAGTTTGCATGTTCTCCCCGTGTTCGCATGGGTTTCCTCCGAGTACTCCGGTTTCCCCCACAGTCCAAAGACATGCATGATAGGTGAATTGGTGACTCTAAAATGGCCCTTAGTGTGTGTGTGTGTGTGTGTGTGTGCATGTGTGTGCCCTACGATGGATTAGCGCCCTGTCTAGGGTTGTTTCCCGCCCTTGCGCTCTGAGTTGCCGGCTGGGCACCGGCTCACCCGTGACCCTATTCAGGAATAAGCGGTTTGGAAAATGAATGAATGAATGAATAGGGGTTCTGAAACTTTTGACCGGAAGTGTGCTATATATTATGCAGTGGCATGTTTATAATTAAGAGATTAAATCATAGCACAACGACTGTCTGAAATTGATATCAATGCCGTGCTAAAAATGACTCATCACTGCACTGCAGAGCTGCAGTGTCTTTGTCTTGGTGGAGACATGGTTTAAATGCAACAATGAGCTCGATGGGTGGCTGTTCTCCCACTTGAACCTCTCTTTGTTTAGTAAAGATGCAGAGAACTCTGCGTCTATATTAACATAGGTTGGTGCATGAACTGTTCTATGGTGAGCAGACACTGCTCTGAGGCAGTAAAACATTTAACAATGAAATGTCGTCCTTACTCTCTGCCAGATGAAATTACAGCAGTGTATGTAATGCAGTCATTATGTCGCCCCACAAGCTTAAGCTATTGTAGCTCTCAGGGAACTGCATGACAGCACTGGCTGAATACATAGGTGCATTCTCCGCTGAGAAGCCATGATGCCAGATTCAAGGACAGTGATGCAGCAACACTTAGAGCAGCCAGAAGGAACCCGTTGATGGGCATAAAGAGGGCAATGTCCACATATGCTCTCAAGATCCTGTGTAACCTCAACTCAAATGACCCACAGAGCATGTGAAAGGGCAACAAGTGCATCACAGACTACAAGCGAAGTGATGCAAAATATCCAAATGATCCAGCACTTCCCAATAACCTGAACACCTTCTGTGTTTTGAGGCCTCCAACTCAACCATCCCTTGCTGGCTGCCCCCCTCCCTGGATGAGCCACCAATTATTACAATTACAACAGCAGAGGTGAGGAGTACACTGAAGAGGATCAACCCCTGGAAAGCCCCTGGTCCTGATGGGATATCAGGTAGAGTTATGAGGGACTGTGCATCCCAGCTGTGTGATGTCCTGACAGACATAATCAATACATCACTGTCCCAGGCCAGAGTTCCACCATGCCTCAACACCTCCACAATCATCCCTGTGCCAAAATCCTCTTCATTGTTGTGCCTCAATGATTACCACCCCCATGGAACTCACCCATGTCATCATGAAGTGCTTTGAGAGGTTGGTGATGAAGCAGACCATCAGCATGACTAGTCCATAGCTGATTCCAACACTGCTGTGACCCACCAGGCCCTCAATCAGCTAGAGAACAAGGACTGTTATGTGGCTGCTGGCTTCAGTGATGAAACAGCTGTAGAGAAGGTCCCCTCCATTGTGCACTTTGGAGTACACCTGAGCAACATGCTCACATTGCATACCAACACCACTGCTGTCATGCAGAAAGCCCACCAGCATGTGTATTTCCCGAGGAAGCTAAAGAGGGCAGGCACAGACATCCTCGGCTCCTTTCACACCTGTATGGAGGAGAGCTGAGCACATGCCTCACTGTGTGGTATGCTGACTGCGCTGTGCACTGTAACAGAGAAGGAGCTGTTGCAGAGAGTGGCAAAGTCTGCACAGAGTACCTTCAGCTGCAGCTTACGTCGTACCTGTGACCTTTACACCACCAGACGCAAGGAGAGAGCCACCTGCATCCTCCACGACCCCACCCACCCTGCACACAGACTTTTCACCCCCCCCTTCCTCCTGCAAGGAGGCTGCGCTGCATCCAGGCAAAGACATCTAGACTGAGAAACAGTTTGTACCCGAATGGAGTCACATGGAGAGTGTGTGTCTGTTCTTGGTTTTGTTCTGTGTTCTCGCCAACTGATAACGTTTAATCCGCCCTGCATTATTCTGCAGTGTTTATATGTATGTGTTTTAGTATGCTTATAGTTTGAACATGATTGATCTCTCAGTTATTACTTACAATATTATTATTATTTATTTTATTTTTTTTCACACAGACTTACAATTTAACAGAACACTAAAGAGTGCTTCACCAAGTCATAGGACAGTTACTCTCTTTAATTTTTAGCTAAAAAAGAGTATTCCTCTACAAGTGAGAATTTGTGTGTGTGTGTGTGTGTGTGTGTGTGTGCGTGCGTGCGTGCGTGTATAGAGAGAGAGCAAGGTGAAGGGGGCAAATGGGCCTGTTGTCTGTAATTACCAGTAGTAGCACTAGAAAACAGATTAATGTCCCTGTTGGCCCTTAAAAACCCCCTTTGCTTGCCACCACCACTATTTGTTTAATTTGTATTCAGGTGCTGCTTTGATTAATTTACTTAAGCAAATTATGCTAAATTGTCTAATACCCTCTGTACCTCCCTCCACCACCACTACCCCCGGCCCCCCAGAACTCTCCTCTGGTAATGCTCTCCAGATGCACAATTAAACACATAATGTACAATAGAGCTGATTTCATCTTCCTCTGTGGGAGGCAGGCACAGAGCGCCTTAGCAAAGGTTTTCAGAGCTGAAAAAAAGATATTTTTATTTTTCACATTCAGAGAGGGAGAGAGAGAAACGGAGAGAGGGATGAGGAGGATACAGTTGGAATAAAAATATGTAGTTTCTCTGGATGCAGGCTTGTTTATCAGGAATGCAAAGCGCTCGCTCTTGTCAGATGGTACACTAGTGATTGGGGCTTATTGGGAAACAGCATGTGCGGTAATTGAGTTAATGGCGCAGCGCCTGCAGTGCCTGCTCAATGCTTTCCATTTTCCCTTTTAAACTGCAGAGTTAGGGTAAAAGAGCCAGGTGATTATAGGCACAGGCCGTTCATGGGGTAGAAAAAAGACGAATGGCTCAGGCTTTCTACTCAGAATGCTGAGCAGCAGAGCTGTGAGCTCTATCCTGAGGCCATCATACTAACCCTGTTAGCAGGCGTCCAGTCTAGAAGCACCTGTTGTCCCTGTTGGTTTCAGTGCAGGTGCTCTTCAAGTGGCAGCTCATGCATGTGATTACTGATCAAGGCAGAGTGAACGTTCTTTCATCCTAGATTTCCTACAATGTGGTTCATACTATTTCTGGTAGTAGATAGCCTTCGCCTGTAAATGCTGCACGTTCCAACACTTCCCATTATAAGATGTGCCTCTGTTGTTACGGCACCTTTCTCTGCTCATTAACAAAACTGTTTCCTCAAGTCTTGTGTTCAGGTAGCAGATCCATGGGATGCATCTTCACAATGGCATCTGTCCGAATTCCTAGCATCAGCTGTGTGACTGTAGTCAGCCTGCCATCTGCTGGACCACTGAGAAACAACAAAAGTGATGAAGCAGTGGTTCATGGTAGGAATATGCAAAAGGACTGCTCTATATTCCTAAATATAAAAGTGACAAAGAGTCTTTATTGCCCGCACTCAGTTGAAAGGTTCTTTGGCAAGCAAAAAGTGGCTCTTCTGTGGAATCGCTTCAAAACACCCTTCGTCGTCCTTTATTTGTAAGAGTTCACTCTTAAAGTGCTCTATCTCTCTCCTTGTCAGGATGAAAAGCTTTGACCCTTCTGTAACTGCCATTCCAAAGCAGAGGAGATTGTAGATGACCTGTTACCAAACACTTCTGTCAATGTCAATTTATATAACTTCTATAACCACTAGAATAGGTGTTCTCAAACTAGTCCTCCGTGTTTTTGCACCAACTAGTGGAAATTCTTTGGTCCCCAGAGCACCAGTTTGAGAAGCACTGCTCCTGAATATGTGAAACATTCTTCTTCTTCTTCTTCTTCTTCTTCTGCTTCTTCTTCTTTCGTCTGCTCCCTTTAGGGGTCGCCGTAGTGGATCATCTGCCTCCATCTTGCCCTATACCCTGCTTCCTCTACTGTTACACCAGCCATCTCCATGTCCACCTTCACTGCATCCATAAACCTTCTCTGAGGTCTCATTTCACAATTCATTATCTGAACACACAAGATCGCAGTTCAGCTAGTTCAGTTTCAGATGCTTCTTACTACAAGATATATTCCACATGGTTTAGTCAAGGGGCAGTGCCCGTATTGTGCATGCAGGAGACACAGCATTGCTCAATGTGAATTTTCAAATAAATGACCTGCTCTATCCACACTTGGGATTACGCAGACAATTCCGAACATTCACCTGGTTTCCTGTTGGGATAAAATGTGGGTAATGTCTGATTAAAGTGATCTGGTCATTTGCGTTCATGCATACAGTTCATCTGGGCAATCTCTGGAATATTTCTGGGTTATGGTGGACGTATTAAAAGGGGCCCAACAATCCTTATGGTCCTCAAGAATCATGGTGAAATTTTAAGTCCAAACTTTTTCAATAGAACCATTAGAATTCTTGATGGTTAACTTGCTTTTTTTCTGGCAAACTAAGAAATTGTGTCCTACCAGTGCTAATATGATCAAGTTGTGGGTAGCCATGGCCTGGTGGTGAAGGAACCAACCAGTTTCACTTGGTGGACGGGTAAAATGCGGAGGACAAATTCTATATGCATGTTTACATGTTTACACACTCTGAATCTGATAATGGGGGCTTTCCATTCAAATGTTTCACAAATGTTATGTGCTATTACCAAATTATTTGGACCACAACAATTATGTAGAAATACTTTAGATCTGGGGTTCTCAACCTTTTTCACCCCTGGATCACCCATTTATAACTAGAAAATCACCCACAAGAAAACAAAACTCAACTTATGTCAAATTGTTTTCCCTTTAGTTAAATCACTGACACTGAAAACATGAGAATTACCATATTTTCCGGACTATAAGCCACACCGGAATATAAACCGCACTCGCAAAGTTTTTAAGAAAACCTGGAAAATAACATATATAAGAAGAAAAAGTTGCACCTCATTATAAGCCACATGGTTTAAAGCGTGGAAAAAAAGTAGCGGCTTGTAGTCCAGAAAATAACTTATAAAAAATATTGTCTCTTAATGAAAATATCCATCTCAAATGTCCCTCATAATAACAAGCAGGAAAGATGTGTTGCTAAGATTAGATAACACGTCTAGTTACAAAATGTGGTCTTCTTTTATTCTGCCTAATAACTGCTCGGCATTTTTGTGTTTTGATAACTCATAACTTGGAATTCAAACTGATCATTTGAGGGTTTGCATTATTTCATTTACAAAACTTTCATTACATACTTACCTTTACATTTGTGCATAACTATTCATCCCCCTAAAGTCAATACTTTGTTGAGCCCCCTTTTCTGGCAATTACAGCTGCAAGTTTACACTTGAGATAAGTCTGTATGAGCTTGCAATGAAGACCTTCATGGGCCACTGAATATTAGAGACAGGTGTACTCCAAGTTTAAGAATGCATTGTCTTTGTTCATGCTAGGTCTTCATGTGCTGATGCACGGGACTTCAGAGTCAAACTCCTGACTCCAGCTGTTGACTCTGGAAGTACAATTGTTTAGTCCTAAAACCATGGACTATGAGCTTCGTTTGAAGCCCTAATGGCCAGGCTGAGCCTGAGGGCTAGAGAAACTAAAACTGAGTAAGACAGAGTCCTCATAGCACCCCTTGTTCAACTCTAGCTCCAGCATTGCCATACCACCCCTTTAAGTATGGCGTAGCTGCGTGGTCTACCAGCCCTTTCCCTGCTTTTCTGTAAAGAAAGAGGAAGGCTCTGAAGGTAAGCCACTGTGCTTTGACATTCAAATTTGTTTGCACCTTTAAAGTTGTGCTGTTGTTGTTTTCCAGCAGGTTTTTTGAAAGCCTTCAAGGTCGGAGCGTGCAGTGGCAATAACTTTGATGTTCTTTGTCTTTCTTGTTGCTTTGGCACAGTCTGGCAGCTGTTGGCAATGCTACCGATTATCTTACCCAAAGATTGAGGAGTTTGACATCACATGATGGGATGCTCCTCAGTTCCTCGTAGTGCTTTTTTATGCTGTGCATTTCTTTGAAATGAAGAGGCCAAATCTTGTTACAAATACTGTAAAAGTTCTCAGATATACAACATATGTAGCTTGTAGATGCAGAAGTGGTGTACAGTATATTTTCCCTGGATAGATTCAGAGATATTGCTTCTATATGTCACTGTACTAGTCTAGGGGAGGGTGTTACAATCTGGCAAGCACACACACACACACCCCTGTTTGTGGAAGAAAATCCATGTCAAGTAGCGGAGTGGATAGACAGCTAAAAAATCAGACTCTAGCTTTAGATTGATTTCATTGATAGCTGTCAGACTTGTCAGACATCAGGCAAACAGCATCTTTCAGAAAGAAGATTCATCCTTCTGAAAAGGAGGGATTTGTGCTTCCCACTTAGCCAGTGTGAAGAAGAGAGGTCAGCTTTGTCAACAAGAATCTGGCTGGCCAAATTTGGCTGTGAAATTTGCACAGATTGGAAGAGAGTAATTGTAAAAATAATAATTATTGGAATTAAAGGAAGATCCAGGCCTTGGTGCTTATATAAGCTTGTTCCACATAAAGTATGTAGTGCATGTTTGCTTTGACACTTAATTTGTGAGGTAAATAAGATCCAGGTCTGCTCAAATATTCCTTTTTTTGAGATTTAAATACAGAATTTAGATATTTGTATGAATTTTACCATGTTTGGTCAAACATTCAGCTGCACCTACAGTTGTGTGTGTGTGTGTGTGTGTGTGTGTGTGTGTGTGTGTGTGTGTGTGTGTGTGTGTGTGTGTGTGTGTGTGTGTGTGCTTTCACATTTTCCTCTGTTACTCAATATCTGGATCACTGACATCATCAGTCATGCCATCACATGGACAGAGCAGTAAACATGCACTGAAAGGCTTCTTTGGGTTTTACACTTGGATTTAATTCAGTTGGAAATGAGTGAATTTTTAGCTCATTACTGGATTACTCTCTGACAGGTAATCATTTTGGGTAAGTTTTGTAGTTTGTCATGATATGTATAATGTCTGGATGTTACTCTGATCCTGAAATAGGAAGCCTTGACAATAGAGTGTAACTGTCCACAAAGTGTGGATTTCCATGGACTCTAGGCCACTGTTGAATGCCTATTCATCTAAAAGTTAAAAAGTACACTCACCCAAGCCAGATGTTATTTCCAGGAGAGCACTTGAGGTGTACATTTTTTACAGAAGTAAGATATTTGCATGAATTTGACCAAAGAATTTACATTGTGTCTTTTTCATTTTACATATCTTAGTTTTACAGCTTAGTGGCTATTTTCCATTTTAATGAAGAGAGTTCTGTTTATGGCCAGGTTTCCTGATACTTATAAATTCCAACTGTGGTATTTTCATAGTATGCTCTGAATGCATGAAAGAACTACTTTTGGTTTCATAAAGAACCATTTTTGCAATAGATTTAAGTGTGAAGAACCTTTAATTCTTCACGTCACGTGAAACTTCTTTATTCAAAATGTTTAATAAGGAACCATGGCTTCACTCAAAGAACCATTTGAAGCATCTTTATATTTTACAGGGAAGGAACAGACCAATGAATGTGTATGAAAACAATATGAAAAAATAATCTATTAAACGGTTGTTTTGGCACTGTATGCAGGTAGTGCTGGAAAAGGAAATCAGCTTCTCAATGAAGCTTTTCAGCAAAATTGCTAAATGCTGTGTTGACTCTGGACCAACACCAGCAGATTACAGTGGACCATGAAGACCAGGGGCATCAAACTGGGTCAGAAATAGGCCAGAGTGGCTACAGGTTTCATTCCAGCCAAATGGAAGCTCATATGATCTGTTTGAAGATTTGCTGACTGATTAGGTGAAAACCTGCAGCCACTCTGGCCCATTTCTGACACCCCTGATTTAACCATCAGACTGCTGATACTTCACACTGGATTTCAGACACCTTGGATTCTGTGCCTCCACACTAGACTCTTTGAGCTTGAGTTGAGACTCTAGGACTCTTGATTTTGAAATGAAATGCAAAATTTACTGTCATCTGAAAAGAGCACTTTGCAGGACTGGGCAACAGTCCAGTTCTTTTTTTCCCATGATTCAGGTTGTGGCTTACATTTACATTTATGGCATTTAGCTGATGCTCTTATCCAGAGCAACTTACAAGGTTACTCATATCACAGAGGTGTACCAGACTAGTGTTAGGACTCTTGCCAAAGAACTCTTATTGGTGTAGCATAGCATAGTTGCCCAGACGGGGAATCGAATCCCCAGTGTTCCACGTGGTGTGGTGGTTCACTGGTGGTTCATCTGTTGTGCCACACCAACCATGGCTCTAGATGCACTGACACTGGCCTCAGTCCGCTCCTTGTGAAGCTCTCCCAAGTTCTTGAATCCACGTTTCTTGACAAATCCTCTCAATTCTTTGCTGATCCCTCTTGCTTGTGCACCTTGTGCACCTTTCCCCACCATACAGCACTCTTTGTGGAGCGTGTAGATGATCCTCTTCCCCATGATTGTGGTTGCCTGAGCTTAACTATAGAGGGTATTTATACTGTTTAAAGAGAAATTCAAATACTAACAATATTTGTTCAAGTTTTCATCAAAATAGTGGGTTTTTCCATTACATGGGCCCTTGGAAGTTGCTTGCAAATTCAGAATTAAAAGCAAAGCTACTTTACGAGTCCATAAATTAAGAACGTTGTTAAATTATGATGCTGAAAACAAATCATAAAGGACTTGAATAACAGCCTTTGCTAATAAAATACATTTACCATACCATTTTAAGACTGCAGTGTTGTAAATCACCCACACATTAAATCTTTGGAAGTGACTATAAATGTGTTTATATTGCATCTCTGTTTTGTTGTTCATGTCTGACTAGCTTTTGGATTTTGGTCAAGGGCAATGAGATAGTAAAGCAGAAAACAGAGTTAGCATGTAAACAGGGCCTGATTAAAGCTCTGTGTTTGGTGTTTCTCCTCTGGAATTCATAGTTCTTTTGTAGATGGATGAAAAAATATTAAACAGATTAAAGTGGAGATTGTCTAGACATTTTGGTTTTTGATGTTGGAATCTAACTCAACAATGACTGCTCGAGCAGGGTGGGAACACAGGGTGGGAACACCAGGGTGGGAACACCAGGGTGTGACAGTGAAATTCGCTTCATCTGGGATCTCCTCACGTAAGGTTTGACTGTTAAGTGTTTTTGACAGACATGGAAGGGTTCTCTGTGCTTGTCTGTGACTAAGACCATGAGGGAAATTCATGAGGTGTTTTGCCGTCTTAAAGGATCCTTTTAATGTTTTCTCTTTTTTCAGTTTGTTTCTGTCAAAGTGAGTTCCCTCCTCTCTTAAAGTTTCAACACTCTTCACCTTTGGTCAATCTAAACCCAAATTAGCCCTAATGACTTTCAGTGCAGGGTGCATGGCTGGAGAAAAAGTGGTTGCTGATTGATTCACAATTATTGAAGAGAGAGAGAGAGAGAGAGAGAGAGAGAGAGAGAGAGAGAGAGAGGAGAAGAAGAAGAAGAAGACGACGACAAGAGAAAGCACAGCTCATTTGCTCGTCAGTGAAGCCCCAGGCGAAAGCATACGTGGGTGGAGATGTCTCTAAGCTTGAGCAAAAAAGATTGAGGGGTGAAGAATACGCGCAGAACACACCAACTGTTCCAATCGCCACACCATGCTGGACAGTTTCCTCTGAGGAGGCAAGCGCCACTTTCATCTGTGAAAGAAAATGGATGTTAGAGGAGAGATATAGAACCTGTAGCCTTCCTTCTGCTTATGGAAAAGGCAGTCAGCAGTTTTAATGAAATAATGTGGTATAAATCCCAGCCATTCTTAGGGGAGCAAAGTTGGAGCCAGGAGCAGTGTTAATTCTCCGTAAAGATCGCATTATTTGTGTGCTTTGGTATGTAGTAACAAAAATCAGCTATAATATTAAACCCACCTGCTGAATATTGTCGTCCTTGGCTCATGTGCAAAATCATCATCTGCCTCACAACTGGAGGCACATCTACCTCTGAGGCAGAACAAATGCAATTGGTACAGACACAAAGAGTGGGCGGAGTTTTCCGCTCCTCAGAGCTGTATATGTGGATGTATTGCATGGAAGGTGTGGAATTCAGTTTATATGGTGTTGGTTTCTTAGAAGACTGCTTGGAAAACCATCTAGCTTCAAAGGCAGCATTCCACACTATCTATACAATCTTTATGGCATTCCAGCACAGAGAGAACCGTGATGTTCATGTAACAGTCTCACTCTAAGAGGCATGTCTTCAATTCTATTATTTAAACACAGCATTACTTAATAATGCAACCAAAGAAAATGCTGCCTTAGAGGTTAGTTGTCCAGTTTTCCAGGTAGTTTTCTGAAAAATCAACAAACAACAGTATCTCCAAATAAATTGCACATATTTCATCCACATATAAAGATGTCTGAAGCTCTGCA
Organism: Acestrorhynchus altus; assembly: GCA_034509495.1. Classification (NCBI taxonomy): domain Eukaryota; kingdom Metazoa; phylum Chordata; class Actinopteri; order Characiformes; family Acestrorhynchidae; genus Acestrorhynchus; species Acestrorhynchus altus. Next base: position 8,145,481 of record CM067519.1, on the reverse strand, counting down.
TACTGTTTATTTTAATTGGTTATTCTCTGAACCAACTTCATTTGTTCTGCCTCACAGGTACCGCTGCCGTCAAAACCATTTTAACAGTGATTTTGCAAACAAGGTTCTCCTTGTGCTGGGAAAACAACTCTGACTTGTCAAGGCCTGGACTCTAGACACCTGCAGGCTTCCAGTTGTATCTGGCACTAACACTTCAGCAGCAGATCCTTTAAGTCCTGTAAGTTGTGACGTGGGACTTCCATGAACCGCATCAATGAGCACTGAGCACTAGCGGTTGTCCTTCCTTGGAGGACGTTAAGTAGGTCCTGACCATTGTGTACCAAAATGACTTCTAAGGCCTGCCTAATGTTTTAGAGATGGTCTGATCCAGTTGTCTAGCCACAAAATGTGAGATCAGGGTATAATAGTCGCTTAAAGTGAGTTTCCTTCAAAGACCAACATTCCAAGCTTTATGAATTCCTTGACTCCTCAACTTTGACCAGTTTTAATTTTGACTTACTTCACTAAGGAAACACAGACATACAGAGATTAAACCAATTGAACTGATAATGTTACAAAGCAACCAGTATAATTTTATTACCAGAACTTTCAGAAGGTTCAACCTAAACCTAACCATAACCCTCACCTTATCCAAATCCTAAACTTAACCTACCCACAAGTCCGTCTGTCCATCTTCTTCCGCTATACCCGGGGCCGGGTCGTGGGGGCAGCAGTCTAAGCAGGGATGCCCAGACCTCCCTCTCCCCCGACACCTCAGCCAGCTCCTCGGGAGGGACCCCGAGGCGTTCCCAGGCCAGCCGAGAAACATAGTCCCTCCAGCATGTCCTGGGTCTACCCCGCGGTCTCCTCCCAGTGGGACGTGCCTGGAACACCTCGTGCCTGGGGAGGTTTAACCATAATATAAACATAGCTTAAACTTAAAGCCTAATCCTAACCATAACCATAATACAATGTGAAAATCATGACATTTCTGCTTGAATTACCATCAGTTCATTCCTCAGGTTCCATAACGGAGAAAAGCAGCCTGCGGTGGCAATTCTGTATGGTCAAATCTTTTCTGTTTACATGGCAACCTGACTTGTATGTATTTGGCAAAAGGGCACAACCAGTGGATGGGAGCTCACTGTAAATAATAATATATATGAAATATTAGTTTTTGTTAATTAATTAATTAATTAATTAATTAATTATATTTTTTTTAAATGAGTGTTCATGTTATGGACTCTTTTTTGAAAGGACACATTATTTATTAGGAAACTATAAGAGAACTAAAGTTGAAAGATTATAGAAGAGGTCATTCTCTCTCTCTCTCTCTCTCTCTCTCTCTCTCTCTCCCTCTCTCTCCCTCTATTGACAGAATGAGGGAAAGGGAGCTGGGGTATAGAAGAGAGATTGAGGGGGACAGGGAAAGTGTATGCAGCCGTGCAGGGGTGCATTGATTGGCTTCTGCTTGCAGCTTCACTCTATCGATTGTGCCCCCTCTTAAAAGGCTGCAGTTTTATTAAAAGGTTTCTTGTATCTGTCCCTCACCTGTCGCCTCTAATGATGGCGAGTGAGAGATGGAGAGCCGGGGGGGAGGGGGGGGGGTGTCTGCTGATCGGCCTGAGACACAGCTCCATTTCACTGTCCTGTCTGTCTCAACAAATCACTCTGAGTGGTGCTTTTGGTTAACTGTTGGAGTTTAAAGAAAACATAAAAGTCCTTTTGACTAAAATGGAAGGAAACGAGATTATTTGTCATGGTTTTATAAAAGTTCATGTTAATTGTGCATTTTTAATTGTACAAAATAGACTTGTTACTTCAGTTTTTGGAGCTGTTAGTGCTTGTTGTTAGTTCTCTCCTCCAGGATTATGACTGTAACATTGACCGTGATGATCTGAAAAATACTTTTCTTTTCTTTTTTTTTACTATGTTTAAACTTTGATCTTCACGTCTTCTTTTTATACACTAAGTCAGGGCAGGGGGCAGAGCAGAGTAGATAAGGAGTTGAGAGCAGGGGTCAGAGCAGAATAGAGGATGAGCTGAGAAGAGGAGGCGCAACAGAGTGATAGAGCAGAAAAATGTTTTAAGAAACTTTAAAACTCAATAAAAACAATATCACTCTTTATCGCACAATATATTGCCTTGATTATGCAAAAAATTAACTGTTTAAAGCATGTGATTATTAGCCTTGTAAGTCTAGTGCAAATCTAAAGAATCTAAAATCTTATCAAATCTAAATCTAACTTCAGACACTGTGAAATGTGTCCATATGATTTCCCAGCAAACCGTTGTTATAATTTTAGTTCTAAGAGCATTCACACACTGTAAGTCAATTGAGCTTCTATGCCAAAGTAAAGGCCGTGTCAGTTCAAATTAATCCTCAAGGCAATTTTCCAGCAGCTTCCCCCTCAAATACAAAGAAGAGCAGAGAGAAAGTAGAATGACAGACGATACTCAAGGCTGTGGAGAGTTTTCACACGATGCACTCAGTGTGCAAGTGCGCGTGTGCATATCTTCTTCGTGCTGACCTCTGGCAGTGATGCATTGTGCAGGCATCACCCTCAGGAGTGAGCCCACCGCTCCACATCTCAGACCATAACACTTCACACTCTCCTTCTCTCTCGTTTTCCTCCCACTCGCTACTCAGAAATCAGTAGAGAGCCAAAGTGGGGCTCGGTATGAAAAAGAACTGACAGCAGCGCATCTGCTGGGGAGCAGCACTTAGAAGCGAAAACAAATATTCCCCACCAGGTGTTCCTCCACCACCTAGATGTACGGGTTTTATCTGCTTTCGTGAGGTTGAGGCCTTGAGCTCATGAAGCTCATATCCTGTTCCTGTGAGCTATTGTGGACTGCTCAGAGTGCACATCTGCTGCCCTCCATGTCCCGCAGCAAGTCAAATGCTATCGGCTCATCCCAAAGGAGTTTTACACTCTTCCAAAATGTCCGTTTCGTCCTCTCCTCCGCTTAGACACTTTCGGAGTGTGTTAAGGCATTGCTGAGGGAGCGGCACCTGCAGCAGTAGCTGAACCAATGATCCTGAAATGACCCATTCCAGTGCTGAACATTAAGAAGTGGTTTGGCCACAATGTACACGCTTGAATGTAATTGTATCAGGCAATGCTTGGTCATGAAAGTTTGTTTCAGTTTTGTAGAGGAAGTAATGTGAGCTGATAGTCACTAGATGCAAATTACAACTTCTCTGGCATTTCCCATGAATTATTGATCCTCGACAAGCCATGATAGCAGGTGCCAGATGGACATGAAATTCTCTTTCCAAAGTTGTGTGGACATTTAACCTTCCACGATCCACAGTGTCATGTGCCTACATGGGAGGGTGGCACAGTGGCCATCAATTGGTGCTTAATGATTGTGACCAGCAGGATCTAGCTAGAATGTCCATGTGAACAGACAAGCAACTCTGGCAGAAATCACAACCACATTCAGTGCAGGAGGTCACACGCATATCCCACGGGTCAGTGCATTGTTCTTTAGCTTCCAGAAGAAGCAGTGTGGATCCTGTTTAGAAATGCTGATTTACTGGAGCTGTAAGGGCCAAAATACTCTGTGTGCCAAGACGAGCAAATCAAAAACCCAGTAAAACTGGCAAGATTCTGCAGGATAGGATCGTCAAGAAACATAGTCAATAAACGTCATCTTTATTGAAGAGTCGTATGAAGGAAACTTTAAAGTCACGTGTGAGATAGTAGGCATAGAGGCAGACATAAATGCAGGTAATTTATTAACAAAACAAGGAAAATAGACAGGCACAGAAAACAAGAGCAAACAAACGAAGATACGAGACTTGATAACTAGAGTGACATGAACACTGAAAAAAATCACAAGAAACGACAAACACTCACTGAGACAAAGGAACTAAAATACACAGACCAAAAACAAAACAGAGACCTGTGTTAGAAAGCATGTGGCAAACCGAAACACAACAGAATAATGACAGCAAGGGACTGACAGGGGAGTGGAACAGGACAGAAATGTGACACTTAAAAATTGAAATGTACACAATTTGCTCTTACATAAGAGACAAGATGTTTTTTCTCCCAATTTGGAAGTGCCAATTACCCAACCACCCTCTCCCACTATCCTCCCCCTGTGCTTCACACTAAGAGGGTGAAGACAAGCATGTGCTTCCTCTGATACACGTGAAGGCAGCCACTGCTTATTTTCAAACTGCCACCACTGTATAAATGCTGGACAGCCAACCCCAGAAAAGGACCAGGTTCCCAGGACTGACACAGTTGCTAACAGAAGCCCATGTCAGCCAGCATCACACTGGGTGTGATGTGAGTAGAGAACATAGTGCTAGTGCATTAGACCACCCGATATTTAATGGTTTTGATTTTTGATGCATTTTATGTTGCTTCATGATCCCAATTTTAAACCATGCTGAGATGCTTTTGGCAAATGCACACTGCTCTAGTGTTGTGGTCATCTAAATTGGTCTCTGCAAATCAGTGGTCTTGGGCTTGTCTTGAACCCAGGCATTTCATCATGAGCCCCTTTCCCTCGCAACACCTCTCTGTTTAATTAATGAGCTTAATCATAATTATATTTTAATTTCCACGAGTTTTTAATTAGATAAACTGTTGGAGTCTAAGCTTCTATGACTTGCAGCTTCAGGGAAGAAGCAAACTTCAAACCCTGAACGTGTTGCAGGTGATTGGCTGCATTTGGCATAAGTATGAATTGTGTAAATCGGAATTCATTGCTGTAATGCAGTCACTGAGCCACCTTCAGGTCTCCAAAGAGAAAGAGACAGAAGATGAGAGGGAGCGATAATGAAGTGTGGGACGTCTCAGTGGAAGCAATCTTTACCTACAGCTGTATGCTGGGATATATCGCATGTTGGATACCATGCGTGCCCCACAGTGAGTCCTGTACAGAATAATATTGTGTTTTTGCCTGGAGCTGGCCTGGGGCCACTACTGTGACTTCCACAACCAGTCACGGCCCGAGAGAGTAGCCTCCATGCGCTCAGCTCATCATTCAGCTCCCTCGTATGCGCCAACAGGAACCCACCAAGCCCAGGCCATTCCAGCTACCATGGAAACACAAGACCATGCTCTTTAGAAGTATTTTCTGGTGTTGGTCCCTCAGTGCCTGCTCACTGCAGTGTGATGCTTTGTGGGCTGCCTTTTAGTCTACACTTTGGACACTGGATCAGGTGGTCCCAGGGCTGGTAGTTTAGACTTTTGTGGTACCTGAGACACTTCAAAATGAAGTACAATCAAAAATGGTTGCTCATGGGACTGAAGTGTCAGCCTTGGAGCCCTTCACAAGGCCCCAAGTTGAGCTTCTTGTTATTCCATTTGCTTTTGTTGTTGAGGGTCCACTAAGTTGACAGTCCCTTGTGCTTTCAGTTGGTGGAATTTGTAGAACTTGTAAGAAGGATGGTTGAGTTGTTCTCTTTCAAGCATATTGAGGTGCTGCATGTTACCTTTGAAAAGTTTGATGACAAGTTTCATATACCTTGCAGAAATGTGTGAACCTCACCCAGTCTTTGGACTAGATAGAGAAGGTGCTACAAATGACATAAAATGCAAAAAAATATTGATGATCAATGAATACAAATAAAAATGCAGAGACTAAAAATGGTCTTACATTTTGAAGGTGGTGTATTTCAAAGATGTACAGAACTGGAAGGAGATGCTGTTCTTTGATTTCAGATCTTAAAGGAAGTGAAGGATGAAGACTGGGACATGTGGAACATCGTTCACACACTCACTAATCGGAGGAGAGGCGAGGACACCATCTGTTATGCTGAAAGCCATGACCAGGTCAGCTCAGACATCAATCAAAACACTAGTTACTGATGTAAACATTACTAATAGAAATGGATTTACCATAGTTGTGTAGATGATGTAAAACTGTTTTAAAATCTCAGGAGTGTATTATTGCTTATAAAATACTAATAATTGTATAAATTCAGATAAACAAATACAGTAGCCAGAATGGGTTGCCATGAGTGGGTTTAATATCAGAACTCAGAAATACTTTATTAATCCCAGAGTGAAAATGTAAAATGTAAAATATTATAGCTGCACCCACCTATATAAAAAATAGAGTAATAATAATAACAATAATATATATATATATATATATATATATATATATATATATATATATATATATATATATATATATAATTGCACAAATGAAGCATGATGGTTCATAGAGGTCACCCATTAAGGGAGGAGTTATAGAGTTTGTTAGCCACAGGTAAGAATGACCTCCTATGGCGCTCTGTAGTACTTTTTGATGGGATATTATTATTTTTGTACTGAATGCGCTCTTTTGTCTCGTCACTGTTTGGTACAGAGGGTGGGAGTCATTGTCCATAATGACCTGCAGCTTAGACAACATCCTCCTCTCTGACACTGCCATCAGATAGTCCAGCTCCACTTCCATAACATTGCTTACCTTACGAATGAGTCTTCTGGGGTCTGCCACATTCAGCCTGCATCCCCAGCGTGCAGCAGCATAGAGGATAGCACTCACTAACACAGACTCATAGAAGATCCTGAGCATCATCTCGCAGATTTGAAAGGACCTCAGGCACCTCAGAACATAGAGGTGACTTTGGCCGTTCCTGGAAAGGGCATCAGTGTTCTTAGCACAGTCCAGTTATTGTCAATATCTTCTCCCAGATACATATAGTCATCCACAGCGTCCATTAAAAGAACATAATACATAATAAATCTATGAATCAATGAACAGTTTTCAATATTGAAAAGAATACTGTTTCAATATGTGAGCACTCTTTAAACTTCTTGGCTGAATTCAAAAATGTGTTGCTCTTCTGGCACCGACCCAACATTTAATGTGTGTTTAGGGGTTGAAATACCCCACACCATATCCAAATTTCAAGCTTTCTAGCTAATGATATAAGATTATGATACAGAACTCTTCATTCATTTTGAGCAGTGTACCAGTTCCACTGGTGCTTGTGCAACCATCACCAAGCTTAACAGTGGTGCAGATGCAGTGTTCTTGGCATTTATTGCCTCAACTCTGCATCATCTGATCTGATTGTTTTATTGTTAATAAATGTTTGAAAAAAAAGTCCAGCGTTGATGAATCACCAACTTCATGCTCAATATCTAGACTTAAATCATTCTAGTTTGTTAGTGAAGTTTCCATAAGGAAAGCTGAGGAGGTCACCTCTACGCCTCATCTTCTTCTTAGGCACTGGTTGGGGACAAGTCATTAGCCTTCTGGCTGATGGATAAGGAGATGTACACCAACATGAGCGCACTGATCGCCATGACGCCTGTCATAGACCGTGGCATGCAGCTGCACAAGCTCATCCGACTTCTCACACACAGCCTTGGGGGTGAGGGCTACCTCAATTTCATGGGTGAGTGTCATTAACTAGGCACACACACACACACACACACACAAACATAAACTCAGGAAGTTTAGCTTGGGTAATGCCTCTCTAATGGCAATGGATGCACATAGAAGTGTGCAGCACAAATGATGAAAGTCGTGGCTTCAGGAAAGCTTTTCTGACATTCGGTGTTTTAATTTTTAATGCTTTTAATGCTTTGCACTGTGCTATGGTGGGCTTGAGTGTCCCTGTTTAAATGATGTTGAGTAGCTTTCATAAAATAACTACATACTACTTCATGGGTCTCTACAAATCAGTGGAATTAGACTTGCCAAGCCTGCTGCCAGTCCCAAAATCCAGTCTCCCAGCATGGAGAAGGTAAAGGAGGATTGGGTACATGTCTTCAACTCAGAAGATGCAAGGCCTCAATTAAAAAGGCGTGAAAGTGGGTAGCCTGTAGGGTAGGTGCAAGGCTTTGATAAACTGTAGGCCAAAATAGAACACACCACAGCTGATTCAAGATACAGGTGCCTCCAGAACCTGTGTCCTGTGTCCCCAGCATACCCACACGCCTTCGAAAACACTGGGATGGGCAGCTCTTCAATGTCGGCATTATCAGTGACTCTCTGCTATCGCAGCACTTGATCAGCAAATGATCAGAACATTATGGGGTTGATAACAAGCATGTGCAAGAGGATTTTAGTAAGGAGTGAGGTTAGAAAGCAGCCAGTGAGAGGCTTTTCTGCTGTATGTCACCTGTAGGGAGCAACATTTGGAAGGTTGCCTTCTACTGATATCACTGATAATAGAGGAAAATCCTCAATTTCACCATCTGTCACACTGAATTTCAAATTACTGCTAAAAGACTACTTAAATAAAAGACATCTTGAATCAGTAATATAAATCAAAATATTACTTGGTCACAATTTGCAGGGATGAGTAACTTCAGTAGATTGCAGTAGTAAATTTTACAAAGACAGATTATGATTGGAAAACAATAATACTGTTGCTGTAGGCATTTGTATTCATTATATTGATCCTCTTTTAATAATTCACCAAATTACAAGCATTAAGTGAAGAATTACAGTAGTCATGTGATTGTGATAACCCAACTTTTATGCATAGAAGTCACAGGTTTATGTTTGTCATATGTACTTGTATTTGTTGAGATTGTTTACATTATTAAGTACAGTCATGTACATTTCAATGCTTTGTAGGTACATAGTTCCAAAATGGTAGCATGCAAGGTCAAACATGTACCTTTATGTTTTGTACCTCAAAGTATAGAATTTTTTACCCTTGTGTACCTTCTGGTTCTTTGAGCAGTGCCTTAGCAAAACCACTTTTGTTCCAAAATGAAACATAGGTGTGATAGACATGACCTTTAAAAGTCCAATTTAAAGGATTTCTATCTAGAGTTTTACTCAAAAGCCTTTTGAAACGCTGTTATTTGTGTAGAAGTACTAAAAAGTAGATCAAAAAAAGTGATTATGGAGCACCACTTTCCTGCATGCTGTAGGATTTTCCCTGCTGTAACACTCCCTGTACACCTCAGGAAGGGCTTGTTAAGTAGTTAATTAGTTTTGGGAAAAGGGGAAACTCCAAAATGTGCAGACCACTTCTGGGCCAGAAATGCTGTCTTAAAACACGAGCTTTTAAAGTTTGTTATGCTCTGTTGTGTTGTTTTTATTGCAATTGAAGCATGTTTTATTTAAAAAAGCTCAAATGTGAGAGGTGTATCCTACATAGTCAGCAGCAGACCAACATAATGAAATGAATTCATGAATGAAAGTAAATACAAAACAGTATAATGAGCTTGTAATTGGCAGTGTGAGGTCACACAACTTACTGAAACTGAATTAAACAGGATCTGTTAAAGTTGGATCTGTTAAAGTTGGATCTGTTAAAGTCTACAATTAAAAAATCTACCCTGATTTAGTAACACAACAAACATTCATGCTATATCTGCTATTATTTGATAATATTACTCACCCCATATATTTTTGAAGCCCAATTAAAAGTAAGATAACATTACCTGAAAATACATTTCTGCAAATTATCATTGTTTAACATCCAAGAGCAGTAATAGCTAGTTTTAACAGAGAGAGTAGATGTAGAAAACACTGATTTCTGGAACCACTGGAGAGTTGAGTGTCTGTCTCCAAATTACATCAGGTTGCAACAGCGACATAGATTTGCGCTTAACATTGTTGGGGATGAAGGATGCAAGTTGAGGCTGGGGGAAGGGTGGGGGACACAAATGGGGACACATCAATCTGTTTATTCTAATTCTATGACCATGAATCAAATTAGTTGGGGGGGGGGGGACCTTTCAGTTCCCACTGAATATTGGTGAGGACACATCACCTGCGTCCATGTTAAAACTGGTCCAAAGTTACTTTGCAAATGATGGAAAATGTTTGGCCTTGTTTGTAATAAATGTCTCAAGAGGAGATTTTTGGTCATTATATTCCACAGCAGTTATCCATGCGTCTTAGTGTCAGAGGGCATCAGAATGATGCAGAGTTCTCCTGTCGAAGTTACTAGATTTTCTATGGGGGTTTGGTCTCTGAACTTCTCACCTTTTCACAGCTCCGAAGAGGTGATGTCTGTACTCATTTCAGTTCAGCAGACTGCTGATGTTAGTAACAGACGTAAGTAGTAATAGGGCGCAAATGTAACTGTAAACTGCTACAGAAAAGTAATCCAGTTACAGATACATTATAAAATATGGAGCAATTAATTGCAGGATTGCATTCAAATCTCTTTGGCAAGGAAAAAGTCCCTCACACCAAGAGAAAGAAACCTTGGGAGGAACCAAGTGGTGAAGTAGAAAGCCAGGTCAGGTCCTAGATCAGTCAGGTTAGGGCATCTGGTGATCTGGTGAAGAGCCTGTAAAGGAGGTAGTTTTGGTAAGAGCTGTTTGTAGTAATGAACAGAAGCCTGCACTCAGTGTAGCACAGAGCAACAGCAGGACAACCGCCTGTAAAGAAGGGGTTAATCAAAAGCCTGTGTGAAGAGAAATGCTTTCAAATGGGATGAGAATGAGTCCTGAACAGTAATGTAACCGAAGTCAAACAGAATTAGTGAGAAGAATGGAGCATTAACGCTAAAGGTAAAGCAAAAGGGGGAATCGTTTAAAATCACCATTAGAACTCTTTAACATCGATTATATGGACAAAAGTATTGGGACACACATCTTAATAACTGAATTCATTCACTGTTATTAAGTCAAAATCAACCACCTAGCCATGCAGCCTGCCTTTACTAAGAATAGGTGAAAGAATGGGTCTTTTTAAAGGTTTAACGAATTCCAGCATGGAACTGTATAGGGTGTCACCATTGCAACAAGTCAGTTCCTGGAAGAGCAACTATGAGTGGCATTATAGAAAAGTGGGAACAAATGCAACTCCAATACTCTGCTGACTCAATAAATGTTCCAGAGTTCCAGATCTACTGTTATAGCTGCATTTGGGGACCAACTCCATGTTATTGCCTATGGATTTAGAATGGGATGTTATAAAAGCATTTGTACTTGTAATGGGTAGGTGTCCCAATACTTTTGTCTATATAGTGTGACATATCTGTCTCTCTAATCACATTTTATTCAATATATTTGTGGTATTTCAATTTTTTTTTTATAAAGAATGTGACTCCTGCTCTTTCACCTTAAACTCCTGTTTGGTAACACAGTGTGAAAGACAACAAGAACAACAGCGCCCTTTGCTATCAAATGTGCCACTGCTCCTGGGAGCGTTGAGTTCCCAGTAGATGTTATTAACACTGATCAACACCACAACCTTTTAACAACAGATTAACAACTACTTGATAATCACACATAATGCTGTAACTTTTCATAACATAGCTCATTCTGAGCTGAACACACACAGTGCTCAGTCAGACCTCCATCATGTACAAATTGTGTGTGTGTGTGTGTGTGTGTGTGTGTGTGTGTGTGTGTGTGTGTGTGTGTGTGTGTGTGTGTGTGTGTGAGTGTGTGTGGGTGTGTGTGTGTGTGTGTGTGTGCTAAGAGTTCGCTGAAAAGCAGAGAGCATCCAGGCTAGGTGAAGGAACATCAGCACCTTGAGCAAAGTCTCTGCCAGCAAATAGTAATTAAGTTAACGGTTTCCATGACAACAGACTCCACATCTCTGCATGGCAAATAAAGCCACTTTGGCGTAATTGTCAGACTGAGGTGATGTTTGTAGCCATGGAGTCAGGCAGGTACGGGTGAGAGAAAACAAATAGAAAAGTATGAATCTTGGTGCAGCCACGGCTGGGCTACAGCGAGCGACAGTCAGCTAGATCAATGGGGTGCAGGGCGTTTAGCCTGCACTAAGCGAGAACGAATTGTTGAAGCAAAAGAATCAATCTGACATGACAAACTGAAAGGCCCTCTAAAAATATTCATTTACTCAAAGCCAGTGAGAGGACAGGGCAGGTAGAGGTTAAAACTTTGAAAGGTGTGTGTTAAAACACATACGCCCATGGTTGTAGTCTGACACTTCTATTTGCCTGAGTCAATGTGGTCCCAATGCAGAAAAAGGAAATTCCAGGCATGACAGGATCAGAGAGTATCCACCATCATTTATAAGCTATAGTTTGAGAACCATCTCCAGAATTTGGTGGATTTTGTGCAGCGTGAACAGGGTGCCTGACTCAAATAGACAACAAAATATGGTGTCTCAAAACAGTGGTCTCGTGGCTCTTCTTCTAAAAATATTACGTATTTCTATTTAAATCCTGAATAAAAATATTGATAAGTAAGTCCCGAGTTCTGTTCTGTTTTTTAAAAGGGTGGTTGCAACATTGCAACTAATCTGTCCATAGTTCTGAACCCTGAAGACGATTTGCCAATTTTTTAGAGCCCTTTAAAATCATGTACAGTAATTTAACCTGGAGGAGATATATGTCTAAACCAGTTTTATAAATCAGCATATTACCTGGATTTTGTCCTAAAACAATCCGAGTAATGTGTGAGTGAGCCCAAGTATGCATGGGTAAGCTAATGTTCCAGAGAATTTCCAGTGCCATTATGACGTGTGGAAGATTCCCTCCAGTGAGTACAACTTTTGTGACATGGAAAATCTCTGTCTGTTCGTTATGTGAAAGTTAGTCGGGATAATGTCCTGACCTGATTCTGTGGACGTTTCCTAAACATTTCGTTTAAAACTCATTGAAACTTTTATTGTTTAAAAGAATCCAGAGTTAGATGGATGTTTGGCAAAATAGGAAGCTATATGAAATATGAACTCACTGGGCACCGTATTAGGATGATTACAGTCATACTGGGTGGGGCCGCACTTTGCTCTCAAACAACCTCAGTCTTTTAATAAACGTATATGTGCATATAGACCCACTGTGTCCTACACCTTCTACCCATCCACAGAGTGAAACAGTGTCCTGCCAGTTCAGGGAATCAAACCTGTAATCTTCAGCTGGTTCTCTAACCACTAGGCCACGGCATGGACTTAATGTCTTGGATTCCATGTGATTTCCATCCACCTCAAGGTTGGACGTATTATGAGAAGCTTTTCACTCACCTCAGGCATATAGAGTGGTTATCTGAGTTACTGTACCCTTTCTCTCTGCTCATCTATTCGCCTCTGTTCAACAAGGCATTCTTCTTGGCAGAAATGTCGCTCATGGGATGTTTTGTCCTTTTTCACACCATCCTGAGTTAACTCCAGAGTCTGTTGTGCTGAAAATTCCAGAAGATCAGTTCAAGCCATTGATTCCACATCAGTGGATGACTCTTTTTTTTGTCAATGAGTTGCGTAAGATTGAGGAACCTTTTTGAAGTTTAAAGGACCTCTACAAAGTTTCTCTCCCGTGGATTTTTTTTCCCCCTTAGAACTGTACATCCAAGCCAAGAACTATTGAGGAACCTTTATTCTTCAGTGAGTTCATATATAAGACATGAGGCGCACCGTGCTGATATCAGCACACCAACTCAGCATGGAGTTCAAAGTTTTTTTCTTCTTCTTCTTCAATACGTTTTCTAACCACCGTTTGATCTTAAACTGGTGATCTTGTCAGTTGTGTTCTGGTGATTCTGAATCATCAGGTGGTGGATTTGAACTAAACTTCTGCGCTGCTGCAGATTTCATATCAGTTAATGTTAGCCAGAAGGTGAAGGAGATTAAATTATTGAAGAGCAAGGTCAGCAGAAGAAAGTGAAGGACTGAATGATTGCTCTCAGTGTGTGTGTGTGTGTGTGTGTGTGTGTGTGTGTGTGTGTGTGTGTGTGTGTGTGTGTGTGTGTGTGTGTGTGTGTGTGCAGGTGCCAGGCCAGACTTCAAATCAATCACAACTTTTGCTCTGCGATGTCCACACAAACACATCGATCCCACTCCTCCATCTAACAGTCCTAATTAGCATGAGCTGCTACATTAACAGGAACTCTAATACTGTTTTGTACTGTACAGCAGCCTGTACCAGGGGTCTATGTGTGATTTATGAGAGCGGTGGGGGGGCTTAGTTAACTCCTTGCTAAACATTTGCCCTCAGACGGGGGCTCTCACCTTGTCTTTTCGTCTCATTCTCTCACATTAATAAGATCCATGTGTTTATACATGAATTATGGATGACCATTATTAACAAATTGTGGAGGAAAGTTTAGTTAGAGGGACTCCTGATGGGTTTAGGCGTGTCTAAGTGTGGCTTGGCGGTCTACTGCACTAGCACTATGGTTCGAATCCTGGGTCGTGCTGCTTGCCATCAGCAGCCGGAGTCCGAGAGAGTAAAATTGCCCATGCTCTCCCTATGTGGTTAAAAGGCACTCAATCCCCACATCACACCCAGTGTGATGTTGGCTGGTGCATCTCTAATGCTCTGCCGCTGCACTATCATGGCAGTTATGTGCGGAGTCAGACAAAGGAGCTGCAAGCAGAGTGTGGAAAAACTGGTGGGGAAAGACAGCAAAGGAATGCCAGGGGAAGACTGGTTACCCTGAATAACTTGGGAAAAACAGACAGAAAATACTTCCCAAACTAAAAGATGAAGTTACTCAAGGGAGGCGAGTGCTTTGTGACTTCAAAGTTTCCTTCTCCTGAAGGAGGAGAAGGACAGGAGAGAGAGAGCAAGAGAGAGGGAGAGAGAGAGAGAGAGAGAGAGAGAGAGAGAGAGAGAGAGAGAGAGAGCACTCGAGGAAGGAAGAAAGAGGTGAGGGGAAGAACTAACACTTTCAACCCTTTACAAAGAATAGAAATGGAAAGGGAGCATGAGATTTCCTACTCAAGAAATTATTGGCTTAGGCTCAAGTATCGGGCAGAAGGTCCAATGGGCAAACTGTTAACTCTTGAAGGCTATATAGCCCTGCTGCCAGTTGCAGCTGGTCAGGGCTAATTAGCTGTCCGACGCCTCCCCCTAGCGCTGGGAGGAGGTCTCACCCTGGAGTCAACCCTTAGAATTTTCAAAGGCTTGCTCCAGTCTTTTTTTTTTGCTCAGTTATGGAACTTTAGAGTCTTGGTGTGATTCACTTACAGAAGTTCCATTCCTGGATATAGGTTTTCAACCATCCTGATGTAGCGCATTCTGCATTTCAGAAAAGCTCAGCGGAAAGTAACTCATGAAATATTCTTAACTGAAGCGAAACTGCCGCCACAGCACTTCAAAGAATGTTTGGTGAAAAGAGTGAGAAAATAAAGTAAGGTGTGTTTCTTTGGAGGAGTGCGCTCTGGAGGACACTTCTCTCGACTAATAGGCGCTGCAGTAGAAGATCAGAGAGCCTTTGGCCTGACAGCATGCAGCATGACAGTCAACAACTGGAAGCAGCATCCTGATGGGCTTTAACTGAATTTGAAAGAGGTGCCACTTTGTTTACAACGCGGGGAGGACTTCAATTGTAAACTGTGAGCAGGACATTTATTTATTTATTTGCTTCAAGCATAGGAATCCTGAAAAAAAAAAAAAAAAAAAAAAAAGAAGACATTTGTTGTCATCATCTTTAAACACTCGTCTTGCAGTTGTTCATTTGTTTTTATTGTTTTTTTATTGACTTCCTTCACTCACAATTCTTCCCCTCGTAACAGATCCACATGCACTTTGCAACCACAGCAACAAGATTCATTCTGCTTTTAGAATCTTTGTGAATCAACGCCTTGAGCTCTGCACTTCATTGTACTCAGTATGTTCATCCAAAAAGGTCTGACTTTCATACACTATTGCAATCCATCCATCCATCCATTTTCTGAACCGCTTATTCCTGAATAGGGTCACGGGTGACACGGCAACTCTGAGCGCGAGGAAGGGAAACAGCCCTAGACAGAGCGCTGGGCCATCGTAGGCACTATTGCAATGTTTACATGGAATAGAACTTTCCGCCATCTTTCTTTAGCACATTATTTACTGTATGAGCAGCTACACATCAGTGTTTGTCTTTAATGTCTTTCAGTTTGAGATCAGTTTTGGCAAACGTGATGGTGCACGTCCCATACACTGATGAATGATTTTAGTCATGCTGGTCAAGAGCTGGTTAACCAGCCTTCCACCACTATAGAAATCACATGCTTATGGTATAATGCATTATAAACACACTCCATCAATTATTCCCACATTATAGTGCATTAATGCATTTCTGTGTACTGTCAAGTCACACACTCATTTGTATAGAGTTATGTATGTCAGACATGATTTTGCAGGTTTGTGCCAGTCATTATAATGTCATATAATGCCTTATAAATGCATTATCAATAGTGGATTCATAGTAACACTTCCTGACATACACTGACATACCAAATAAATGCTTAAATGTAAATGTGCATATAGACCCACTGTACTTGTGCATTTAACCCATCCATGCAGTAAAAATACACACACATATGAATGAATTCACATACTAGTGGGCAGCCCTATCCATGGTGCCTGAGGAGCAGCTGGGTTGTTAAATGCCTTGCTCAAGGGTGCTTCATGTCCTGCCAGTTTAGGGAATCAAGCCGGCAACCTTCCAGTCACAAGGCTGGTTTCCTAACCAACAGATTAGGGAATACTTTAACCACCAGAATACTTAGTTAGATTTCAGATTAACTCATTTAGATTGTCTTCTTATCATCTTGCTACACAAAATAATTATCAAGTGCTTTAGAGTTTGCACCTCATCCTTACCTGGTAAATACTTATATATAAAGGAGCTTGAGCAAGACATATTGAACGAGTAACTCTAGGTTTTGGATGTGTGCATACATGCTGGTAGGTGTCCGTGATTTCCCCCATGTTTGTTATTAAACAGTGCTCACAAAGCACATAAAGATATGAAGCGTCATCCTAAATCTGACCTCTACACATTACATCATGAGCGTGTGGCTGAGCAGGATTTCATGTACAGTATGCTACACTCCCATACACAGTAACTGTACGCAGATGGCTGCTGGGGCCTGAATTATTTACTTAAGACTGAATCCAACCATCATATAGAACGTTAAATATAAATGTGGATCTACAGGCCAGATGGAGACACACACACACACACACACACACGCAGCAGAGCAGATGGCGAAACTGATGTGTGCATGTCTGCTCTGAGTTAATGTGTGGCTAGAGAGCTCTGTTTTTCTCCATGGGGAGCAGTGGGACATGCACACACAGCCTGGTCACCACTTCCATTGCAGCTCTCTGCTGTATGACTGATGAAAGCTGGGCCTGACTGTAGATGCCTTTTAACGTAGCCACGCCCACCTGAGGCCAAGAGTGCTTCAGAGAACATCACGCTTTCAGTTAAATTGAAACTTTTTCAGACTCTGTCACGCTTACATCTATCTTGCACAAAGGTCACAGAGAGGCTGTGACTTCTATTAACGGCTCAAGTGGTTCAAAACATCTCATGGCAGAAAGCAAGAATACCTAAAAAGCCACTTTAGAAACTGGAATATCTGAAAAATAAGATGCCATTGATTTGAAGTATGTTTTTGGAATGTCCTTTTTTTGAGATTCAATGGGAATTTCACAAGATTCCAGCCAAGGTCTTTGCAGTTTGGAAAGAGAGTATCAAATTGCTCTGTATTTGTCAAAGTTTACTGCAAATGCCCATCATATAAGTTCCTCCTTGTCGTATAAGACCACACTGATTCGTCATTGCCTGAGGGGAGACCTTTAACCCTTAGAACCAGAGAGCCAAACTTCGCAGGCAGTTACATGCCATTTTCTTGGCTTTAAATCTCAGGATTACATTCACTTTCAGACATACTACACATATCATAATAAACTCTGTTTGTATGATGAATTATCAGTGAGTAATCCAGCCCTGAAAACAGCTATTATTCACTTGTTTCCAACTGAATTATATCCCAGTTTAAATCCCATTCAGTGCATGTTTACTACTCTGTCCACATGTAAATGCTCACCCTGCATGCAGACTCACTGATCAGTGAAAGGGGTGGGGCTAATGACATATTGATCCAGATATTGGGTTATAGTAGAGAATCAGAAGGAAGAGGCTCACACAGTGTTCAATTTTCAAGAATAAATAGAATAATACTGATATATCATAAATAAGAAATAATGAATCAAAATTCTTGAATTTCCACTTCATAAGAAATTCGAAGCTGGAAGTAAATATTTGATCAAAACATGGTCGAATTGATATAAATATCCAAATGTTTACATCATAAATTTGATGAGCCTAGGATCTGAAGATAACAGTATCTGGCATGTCTCCCATAATGTCTCATTTTGTTTATGTGCTTAATGTTTTGGTGAATAAAAGTACATCAAACTATGAAAGCATCCCAAAATTAGCCTAGATTTCTAAATGTTAAAATCCAAAACCTCTAACTTAATTAAACTTAAGTTAATTTCAAAACAGTGGTTATTTAGGTTTATACATATACTGACAAGCCATTTGTAATAATCTAATCTGGTGGGCCATTGCATTTAACAATTGGTCAGCCCTAGTACTGATATGAGGGATTAACAGGTCAGTGATATGTATAGGACATCCTGTGGCCAATTGCCAAATTTATCACCAGTTGAGCATTAGGATGGTGATCATCCAACACCCTGACCTCACTTATGCTCTTGTTGCTGAATGTAATCAAGTAGAGCCAGTTACTTAGCAAAAAAAATACCCTTGATTTCAGAAGAAACAAAGAATGAACAGGTGTCCCAATTATTTTGTCCACATAGTTTATAAAATCTAAAGACATGTTCTGGTTGTTTTAGTTACACTTATTATTTATTCATGGGACACTAACAGCTCAGTTGTCTCTGAAGGAAATCATGTGTGTTGCCTCACATGGCTTGTCTTCATCAGACCGCAACACTTGCTTGGCCTGCCATGTTACCAAATTCATTACTAATTCAGCATTTATGGGACCAACTGTGACACCGACCTTGGCAACCTAGAAGTGTGCAGGATCTACAGGCCAAGCTACAGTATCTGTGGACATATTAATGGAAAATTCACTCTATGGGAAACTGTGGTGTGAAACGGTGGATGAGTAATAGTGAGGATCATAACCTTCAGAGGATTGTCAAGAAAAGCTGATTTAAGAACTTGGGAGAGCTTCACTAGCAATAGACTGAGACTGCTGTCAGTGCATCCGAAGTCTTAGAGTGTCATCTAAAGCTCACAGAGTCTAGAGGAAGAGTGGAGAGGTACAGAATCGAAGTGTCTATTCCCCCAGTCTGTGATGGTTCAGGTCACCTGCTAGTGTAAGTTTTACCAAGTCCAACATCAATGCAACATCTACCATGAGATTTTAGAGCAGTGAAAAGCTTTTTGGAGATTCTGATTTCCTTTTCCAGCTGAAATCAGCACCTGCCCATAGTGCCAAAACTACTACCAAATGGTTTGTTGACCATGATATTACTGTGCTTGACTGGCCAGTCCACTCTCTGGACCTGAACCCCATAGGACAGTCTGTGGGGTTTTGTGAAGAGGACCATGAGAAACACCTGATTTAATAATACAGACTAGCTGAAGGCCACTATCAAAGCAGCCTTGGGAATAATAATGCAGCAACTTGTGGTAACGAATACCCAATACATGGACATACTTGTCAGAAGTTGGACATTGGAATAAATTGAGGTTAGGGTGCTGATCATCCAAAACCCTAACCTCATTTATGCTCTTGTTACTGAATGCAATCATATCCTCCTAATAATGCTTCTATGTCTTCTAAAGCCATCTATCGGAAGTAGATACAGTTACACCAACAAAAGAACATTAAAAATAAATCCTTCAGTGGTCCCCTGTTTGCCTGTACTCTGACTTGGACTTAGTTGACCCCTAATTAAACTCATTTGAACCTAAATCCTGTCTAGTCCTGTTCCCTTTGAAGATGGCAATTTGCTAAAACAAACCACTCCATTTCCAGTTCATTGCAAAATCTGTTAAGAACATGACTTTTCTTTGTCTACTCAAAGTTGAAAATCATGATTTGGGAGCTTCTTTGCCCTCAGAAATGCAGACTGGGCAGAGTGTCTGCTGGCACTGACTCCACTTTGACTCCAATATCTGGAAGTGACTTTACCTCAGACAGTGGAGGCAAGAGGAGGTCTTTTCTGTCTTTGGCTTAAAATTGACATCGAACTCAAAGAGCATCTAATCTCCACCTTGCAGCTTGTTACACATGAAAGAGATGAAGAGGCAAGAACGGAGGCCCATTTCTTATTCATGAGTTCATTTGGAGGGCTTTTTATGCAAAGTGTTTAAATCCCATTGCTGCTTGCCAGGATCTCTAGGCCCACGCTAGTGACCAAAGAGGAACTTGACTTCAAACATCACAACACGTCAGATCAGATTATGGGCTTACTGAAATCTTAAAAGGGAACTCTGTGTGTATATGCATGTATGTGTGTGTGCGCGCATGTCCTCAACAACAACTCTAGACCATTTTTCACAGCTTACCTGTGTTGCCTAATTATTTGACAAATCTTCAGCCTGTGATATAGTTTGCTTGTTATTCGATCATATTTCACACAGCTTAATCTTTCACTGCTGGATTCTAGTTTTTCTGCCATAAGGGCAAGAACCTTCAAAGGTGACCTCATATTAAGTCTTGTTAGATGGAGCGCAATGAATTGTCAAGGCCATGCAAGCCTTGTTTTTACTGAAAATGGTATAATGAGCACACTCTATTATCACGTGCTGGACCTAAGCAGATCAGCAGCCAGTATATTTTCGAAAAACAGATTCACCGTTGCCATGGACATGACATCTTTCATGTGTCTGGCAGTGGAGATGTTCATGCTTTTTATGTGGGCAGGAAAACCTGGAGTAGCCATTGCCATGGTTGATTTTTAATTGTGTACATTTCAAGATGAAAGATGTCAATGAATGAAGTAAAGTAGTAGGAATGTGTGTCAATTTGAGCTTTCTAGTTTAGAAACTAGGAAAAATGTTTCATTTGCAGTTAAATTGTTTAAGTTATTGTTGGTGTGAGCAATAATGCTTGGAGGGAAATGCTTGGAAGATTGCTAGAAAGGCAAACCAAATCCACTGTTTAAATACCAAAATACATTCAGGAAGATTTAGCAGACTCTAGCATTGGTGCACTATTCTACTGTGCAGCAATGCCTGCACAAATATGACCTTGGATTATTTAGTATCAGAAGTTTTAAAAGGGAGTCTAAATAAGCCTGATACCTTTTGGAAACAAGTTCTGTGAATGGATAGAGTTATATAATAGAACTTTTGGCAGAAAGAGTTAATCACACAAGGTTGATTAATCACACTTTGTTCATGTGTTGCAGCCAGTGACTGAGACTTTTACTGGTAGAGAGAAGAATGGACTCAAAGCTAAAAACAATGCTCCTCTGTGGCATTTATTCTCTTGTCTTGCACTTTATTTTTGTAAAAAATCATGATTGGGACACTGTTGTAGAGATCACCACCATATCAGGACCCAAATATTATCAACACTCTCATGCATCAGGAAGGCAGCTTGAATCCATACTATACAATGACTAATCTCATGGCTAAGCATCATGTCTTTGAACACCATGACACTGGACACATCCCCTTACCTGGGCTTGTGAGTAACTCCCCAGAAATCTCCTCAAAGCAATTCTGGACAACTGTACTGGAATATCTCATTGTAGGGGTACACAAAGGCCTGCAAATGGTCACCAAGCAGTAAAGTGTAGTGGACCCAGGTCAGTGACTTTCCAGTGTTGACAGGAGGAGGATGGGTTCCTCTCTTGAGCCTTGGTTCCTCTCAAGGTTTCTTCCTCCTAAACTGAGGGAGTTTTTCCTTGCCACTGGTTGCCTACTGGCTGCTCATTTGAGGCTTGGACCCAGATCTACGTAAAGCTGCTTTGTGAAAACTTCCTGTTGTTAAAAGCACTATATAAATAAAATTTGATTGAGTGAGTGACTTGTTTGGGCAGAACAGTGGTCCCTTCCCATGTCATGAGAACCACCATCAGCCTGCACAGTGCCTTTTTGACAACTGGGGTCAATGACTTCATAGGATATGTATCACATAAGAATCCTACCATCAGCAGTTGGTAAATAAAGCAATTGTTTTTGTTATGTATATATGACTATTATCCCTTCTCAGGACAGTGATGTCATTAGCCTTGCCCTCCCTCACTGATCAGTTGGAGTTGGCATGCAGGTTGAGCATGTACACATGGACAGAGCACTAAACACACACTGACTGGCTGCCATGGCATTTAAACTGGGATTTAATTCAGTTGGGTACAGATTCATTTTAGCTGTTTTTCAAGCTTGATTTCTTGCTGATATTTCAGCACACAATGACAAATCCATGCTAGAGTAAGTCTTGCAATATGTGTGTCATGTCTGTAGATTACTCTCATTCTGAGATGTCAACCCTAGAATACTGCCTGCAAAGTGTGGACCTCAGATTGAAAGAGTAAAGTTAGAAATTAAAAGTGGGCACAGATGCCCCCAGCTGTGGTCTGATGTGTCCATCCAATGTATGATCTCCTCTGGTTTCCTGTCACTCTCTGTCTCATGCTGAGCTTCAAGCCACCCACACACATAAAGCCTGCACCACAGAGCCTGCATAGTAGGGCCATGACGGCCTGCATCGATCTGACCTCTGGGAGACGCTCTTTCAGCCTTTGATCTGTCAATCAACACCTAGTCAATAGTGAGAGGTAAACATTTCTGCAGGTCTATTAAAGCTCACTTTCGACAATATGGAGTGGATTCTGGGGTGTTTCAGATAGAGTGGTCGAGGGGAGGGGAGCTAAAAAAAGAGCAGAATTGCCTTGACCCCGTGTGAGTGGCGGCTCCATAGCTGAGAGTTGCATGTGGGAGAATGAGGCTGCAAAAACAGGCTAAACCATGTGGCGCTTCACTTTCAGCCCCACTCTTTTGGAATGCCGACCCACAAGCTGCTGTTTTCTAGCGCATGAATAATGGAAGGCGGTCTTAATGTATGGGCAAGTGGACGGCTCTTATCGGCATGTCTGTATTCAAACCAGGGGCTGCTGGGATGCACAGCGGAGGGAGATGAGAGGCTTCAGGCTTTTGGTCATCTCTGCTTTCTCTGCTTAATTATGGAGTCAGAGCTGTCACGGTGCTTTGTGCCGACGTCTTCTCCGCTCCTCTGCTCTTAATCTCTGTCCTGTCTTTTTCCAGCTGACACATAATATGACTCTATCAGGGAAAAAAAAAAATTCGCCGCATAATTTCCCCCCACACATAAGGTAAAGTTCAAGAAGAAGCCCAGGGATTTGATGGCTCTGATGCACTTCTCGCCTTTCCTGTCACTTTGTTTATTCTCTGCTCCTCTTTCTCGACACAGAGTCTTTGCTTCTGTTGGAAGCTTTGAAGTACTTTTTTTGTTTTAATCAGCCATGCCGAATTGTCTTTATCTGAGCACCACTTGTTATCTGGAAGGTAAGTGTAGTTAAAGGTGGCAATTAAAGCTGAAACACTTTCGGATGCTGTAAGGTGCTACGGTGGTGCTGAAAAGCAGCAATTCACATTGTCATCGGAAAAGCCGGTGTTTTTGCAAAGCAGCTTTTTGTTTTAGATCACATCTTAAAATTCATGGTATGCAACCCTTCTTTTCTTAGATCATGTCACCCAATTTACTCTGTTCTTTTTGTTAGATCAGATCTTTTGATTTTCTCATTTTCATAAGAAGGTTGAGAATATTAACTTCAAGGGTTGAGGAAAATAAAATTACAGTCTGCAGAACTCGAATCAAGAATCTGGTAAAAGGGCTTCAAAGCACAATTTCTTCAGCAGCTCAGCACATTAGGGCTGCAAAAATGGAATATTTTAACAGTCAAATACTATCTGTACATCATATATTGATTCCTGAAAATGAATATTTGATTATTTAGATTATTAATGACTCAACTAACAAACAGCCCTTTTGCAACTATTAGCTCTTTAAAATTAGCTTTAGGTTAAGATATCTTAGCAGATAAGATGATCTACTGACAAAGACAGTCGTAAACAAAGGACCGTACACAGACAAGACTAGAAACACCTGGGGATGACTTCAAATGGGCAGGGCTACAAACAATACACAGGTGGGAATGGGGCAGAGCTAGGGTGGAGACAAGACACCAAAAGCACATGGGGAACCAAAACAGAACAATGATAAGAAGGGACAGACAAGGGAGCCAACACCAGGGCATGTAAGCCAACTCTTCCCGATGTAGAGGGACTGGACAAACAGGAAATACATGAATAGACATGAACACAAGACATGTCATGACAGGACCAGCGGTGAAACAGAAAATGTGACAGGAGATTGAACTTTAGGAACAGGAAACATGACAGGAGACTTGACACTAGACTTGATGGGAGACTGGACCTGGGAAACATGGGACACATGAGAGCAGGAGACTGGACAGGAGAACCACAAGAGGAGACCAGTGACTTAACCTGGGGAACAGAAGGTCTGACATGGGCATGGAAATAGGCATCGACATAGACTGAAAAATGGACACGGACATGGGCTGAGACATGGACATGGACATAAGCCCAACAAAGACAATGAGGGTACCGCAGGCACTGGAGCTACGTCTGGCACCACAGACATTGGAGCAGATGCGACGGATGACACTGCTGATGACAACATCAGATGCAGCGGATGACAGAAACAGATGCAGCAGATGACACCGCTGACAATGTTGGAGCACGGGCAGCTAGCACTGCCATAGACACTAGGGAATGGGTGTTGGGCTTGATGGTAGCATGAATAAAGTCGAAGATGCTCAGAAGGTCCCCCAAATCTTGAAGACCCCCATGCACCACATCCCAGCTAGCCAGCTAACAGTTTTCCTTTTTCTTTTTAAAGGAGCACAAGGTGAGATTCTTGGCCCCGCCCCCTGCTTTCCATAATTTGCACCCTCCTCAGAGCTCCTGACAGCTGACATTGTAATCAGATACTTGAGACAACGTATGTTTTTCTCTTCACTGTGTGTCAGTGGTTTTAATGTTATGGCTGATCAGTGTTTATTCTGTTAACAAACAAATCCATTTACAAATAGATGTGTTTGTTATCACTCATTGTCTGTATTTCTGTTTTAAGGCAATGAATTTGGTCATCCAGAATGGCTTGATTTCCCCAGGAAAGGAAACAATGAGAGCTATCGCTACGCCCGCCGTCAGTACAACCTGGTAGACACTGAGCACCTGCGATACCGACAGCTTTACGCTTTTGACCGCAACATGAACCAGACAGAGGACAAGTACGGCTGGCTGAGCTCTGGCCCGGTAAAACATGTGCAATCACTGTGTGCATCCATCCAGACAGTGTCCATTTACAGACAATGTATGGCTCACCTTGCTGGCCATCTGTTAATCAGTGGGGAGCTGTTCATCATGGATAATTAATGAGGTTTCAGCTGCAGACCTGTGTGATCGGTCATATATGCCTTTTTCTCTGATGTAGGAAGTGGATTTAAACTTGTGCGTCCATGGACTCCACTAAGTGACTGCTGTGTTCTTGTCTCCATAGGCCATGGTCAGCACTCTGGATCAGGCTGATAAGGTCATCGTGTTTGAGCGTGCAAAGCTGCTCTTCATCTTTAACTTCCACCCCAGCATCAGCTTCAGCCACTACAGAGTAGCAGTTCAGCACACTGGGAAGTATCCTTTCATTTCTCTGAAACAGGGATTTCCTCTGCTAGATGAAGGGCCAGGTCAGTTTCATGTGATGAAGCATCTCGCTGTAGGTGCCACTAAAGTGTCAATAAGCCATCAGTTTTCAACTACCATATAAGTCCAAGTCTTTCATGATCTGATTAAAGTGGTCATATAAATAGCAGTCCAGTTTAAGAAATTGTAAATCTAGAATTAAGATTAAGAAATCCGAGAGCTAGATTTTGGCTCAGCAATCCAATTTCATAGTACATTTTTTTCAAAACATTTTTACATTTAAAAGAATTTAAAATTCTTTTATTCCACTACAGAATGATGTATGTTTATATTGCTTGATGTGGAAAGAACATGTCCATCCATTTTCTGAACCGCTTATTCCTGAATAGGGTCACGGGGCAGCCGGTGCCCAGCCGGCAACTCTGAGCGCAAGGGCGGGAAACAACCCTAGACAGGGCGCTAGTCCATCGTAGGGCGCACACACACACACACACACACATCCACACACACACTAAGGGCCACTTTAGAGTCACCAATTCACATACCGCACATGTCTTTGGACTGTGGGGGAAACCAGAGCACCTGGAGGAAACCCTGACGAACACGGGGAGAACGTGCAAACTCCACACAGAAACTTCCCAGGTCGCCCCACCCGGAGATCAAACCCAGGTCCTTCTTGCTGTGAGGCAACATTGCTGGAAAGAACATCTGTTTGGGTTTTATAGGACATTTACATCACATCTTACACCATGAGCCTATTGGTTGTTTGCAAAGCAGAAACCTGATTACTGTCTCACTCATGTAGACCTGGTGCATCCCATTATCTGAAGTGCAAATATATGCATTGATCAGTTTGCTGACAAAATCATATTATTGAGTGTGTATCACTCATTGTCAACTTCAGGTCTTTAAAATGAGATCAAAAAATTATAAGAAAAAAACAAAACATTTCAAAATGTCATGTTTTACAAATTTGCCAATCATATTAAATGCCGTTTAAAAGTCAATCCCAGTTTTTTCTACATTTACAACTGGCTTGAGTGGATAGCAAAGTCCATGTGGATTTCCTGGACTTTGGACATAAGAAGATCAAATTGAATAATCTGAGTTAAATTTATGCACATGAACTTCCAACGCTGATGTGTCCACTTTCAAAACAAAGTCCAGACCGAAACAGAGCGGTAAACTGGACCAATTACAAAACTGTTCTACATTCACCCAGTACAGAAGCAAAAGCCTTCTGAGGATAAGTGCAATGGTTAAAAAAAGGCTTATACCAGATAATGGACAATAGCTGACCAGAGATATTACAGCTGCCCAGGCGTCAACATGCCACATGGAAACCAGTGAAGCAAGCAGGTGCTAAACAGGAAACACTGTCCAGTAAAATTTAGGAATGATATGCTATATGATTCTATACTAAAGCAGCCAGTAAGAGAGGTGATTTCGTCCTCACAAACCCTCCAATGAAAAATCAGCATGTTTTATTTCAGGTTAGAAGGACATCTGAACATCTCCAACATGATAAACACATTCTGTCACACATTATACATCAGTTACAATCATCCCATCAGTAAAATGATCTCTTATCTCCTGTTCAACATGTAACACGTCACCCAAAAGGTTCCCCAGTTTTGGCCACTTGGGAGTAACACCTAGTTCCCCTCATTTCCTTGGGAATCCCTTGGAATTTCCTCCATCAATTGGCAAAGGGAGAGAGAGGAATTGAACGATATTTAGACTGGCCGACTGACTTTTGCTGATTTGTTCTTGCTGATTATCTCATCTAATTAGTTTGGACAGCTACTTCACTAGCTGACTAGCTTTCTCTTCTGGTAATGTAGCTAAAATTAGCTAATGTTATGAATGTTTGGGCCTCTTTCCAGCAGTGATCCCACTATGACTTCATCCCAGCAGAGGGCTGTTAATCCAGAACCTGAAAAGAACCTGAAGTATATGAAAATGCTGTTAGTGTTGCTTTTTAAAAAAATATTGGACAATGTTTTTACCTAACCTTTGAGCCGAAAGCCTTGCTTTGAAGCTCTCTGTGTCTATTTTTAAGCAGTCAAAACAGATTTCTTGAACATCACTTTGATTCTTCTTATGCTTTATTTGGTGCATTGTAATGGCTTTTGCTTGTACTGAGATGGGAGGCTTCTGATGGGGCAGGCATCAGGTCAGCTCACCCTGTGGTGAGGACATTAGGCCCATAGTGGGAAGAGATGAGGACACTGTGTTGTTAAACAAGCCCATCCTGCAGATACGACATAATACTGAGGATTTTTAAGCCACTGAAGTCCTTTAAAAAGTCAATGTATGAAGTACGCACCAGTTAGCAGTGACTAGATGGAGTATCAGACCTTGAATGTGTATGAAAAAGAATATTTAACAGACGAAAACAAGAAAGGAGAAACCGAAATAAGACATTCCAACCTAACGAAAGCACTAAGCAGTACCAAAACAAAGGTTCCGTTTCAATACTGCTTTTTTACGTATCCCCGCAAAATCCCACTCAGCACTAGGAAGTGCATCGCTTCTACATTATACAAGCAGCCAGTCACAGCACAAGGGGAGGAGAGAACAATGATGAGAGTTTTCAATATGAACACACTTCTGCACTTTTGTGGAGAAGATGAGACGTCCCTCTTGTTAAACATTTTCTCAAAAATATGTGTCATATTTGGAGAAAAGGAATGAATGCAGGTCTTTTTAAATTGCAGAAGACTCATATACAAAACAGTATGGCGCCTTATGGTTTCTGTGATGCAGAGAAAAGATGGTAATGAGCTTATTACGTCGGCCAACATGCCTCTGTCTTTGTGCCCGTACATCAGAATCAGAGTTACTTTATTAATCCCAGAGGGAAATTGCAATCACAGCGTGTAGCGTGGCAATAATGTTGCAGAGACTACCTTAAGGTACAAATGCCATCAAACACCTCAACATTAACTAGAAAATCCAGACGATAACAGCACCCCAAAGATTTTTATAAACAGAGCATTGGTTTTCCTGTGGGTTTTGCCCACATGATATAGATGAGACATGAAACAAAACTTGAATGAGCTCGAGAGCTCGGTGAGTCTGCCTTTATAACAGAATCATCTATATAGTATCTAGTTTGTGGAGGATTTATTGTTGGTGTGTAGAGTCACATTGCGCTACATTGCCAGAAAACAAAAGCAGTTTGTTTTCTGTTAAGTCCTGTTAAGTCCTGATTTCTGTTCAGATGATTTCTGATAACTCCTTTGTTGTAAAAAGCACAATGTAAACGAATTTTGACTGATCGGTTGATTATAGATTTGTTTTGTGGCTGTTAGCACATTCGCTCTTTCGTTGTGGGTGAACTTCAATCATTTTTAAAAATGTGTGTACCAAAGTGCTGCCCTCTTGTGAAGAAACAGTTACATTAAAATACAGATTTACAGATACATCAATGTGTATTTTTATCTCAAAATGAAGCGTTCTAATAATGGATCCTTACTGAACTAAATTAAACATTTTTTCATGATACACTAATCTTCTGAGATGCAATAGTATTTCCATGTTCTCACAATGTCTCCCTAGGTTTCCTCCATTCCTCCATTCCATAAACATAGATATCAGGTGAATTGGGTACTCTAAATTGCCCTGGTGTGTTAAATTTAAATACTATAGAAATAAATATAAATATAAACACTTTATTTTTTCAATAATCATTAATAAATAATAATTTTGAGAATTGAATTGTAGTTGATTATGCATATTTTTTTACAAATACCATTTTATATTCTCTCATTGTTGTTTTCAGAATTTCATTTTGTTTGCATTTGTATTTTTAGTTTATTTTATTTATTATTTTATTACTATAAATGTAACTTGTTCTACACAACCAAAAACAAAATGACTCTGTAATTGTTTTTAATATTATCAATTATCAGTCACGCCTGACTGGGCTAAGATAAAAGCTCAAGTGAGTTAACTAGGTAACCTGCTTTTTATTTCACTTTATTTATCTTGTTTTAATTTAAAGTTTGTTGACAGTTAATTAAGCAAAAATGCAAATTTAAATTGACATGCATTTATCTAGTGCAGGGATCCCCCGTCATAGCCACAGTGTGCTGGTGTGATGGCTGCAGGTTTTCATTACAGTCATCCAGAAGCACACCTGATTCCACTTGTTAAATTGCTTGGTCTCAGCATTCAAACACTTGATACAGTTATATGAGGTCCTCCTGGTTCGTAGGCAGACCTGCAGCCACACCAGCTCTTTGCAGATAAGTTGAGAGTGATCCCTGATCTGCTGCATCAGTGCAGCATTCCTGCTTCTTTCTCATGTCTGTAGCTGGACACAAATGTGTTGGTGTAGAGATAGATGTTTGAAAATGTCTTGTGAGCTGGGGGTCACAAAAAGTTTCAAACTCCCCAAGCTCCACTCACAGATATACTAACCTTCTTCATACTCACCAGAGTAAGCACTGCAGACTATCTTCTGCATTCCTGCATGTCAAACCCCGAATTATCCTTTCATATTTGATTTATGGAATCACAAAAAAACTATACATAAAATGAAATGAAACAATGACATCAATGAAATGTAATATATTATTCAAACTACCACAGGTCCTGGTTGGGTGGCATGGTGGCTTGGTGGTTAGCATGTCCACCTCCCAGCTCTGTGGTCTTGGGTTGAGGCCCTATCTGAATGGATAGAGAGATGGATGGATAGAGTTTCCATGCTGTCTGCATGGGTTTCCTCCATTTGAAAAACATGGATGTCAAGTGAATTGGTGTTTCTGGTCTTGGTGTTTATGAATGTGAGTGAGTGTATGACTATATAACTGTATGCCCACTCTGACCTGGGTCAACCCCCCTAATGCTCAATGGAGTCATCCAGGTGGATGGTCTCCAGTAGAGAGTACACGGTGCACAATTGACTGCTGTGTGTGTTGAAGGCTGAGTTTGATTGAGAATTGTGATGATTGTAAGCATCCTCGAGTACGTAGACAGGCACTATATGTGTAACTTCTTTCATTTATTAATTCGTTTAAATTTTATAGTGATTACATGTGAAATATTTCAAGCCTTTTTGTTACTTTTGATAAGTATGGTTTACAACTCCTGAAAATCACAAATCTAGTATCTTAAATTATTAGAATATTTCATCTGATTAGACAGAATAGGATGTACTAAACAGAAATGTCCAACTTCTCACAAGTACGTATATTTATATTCTCAGTATTTGATCGGGGCTCAAGTATCATAAATGACTGCATCAGTGTGCTGTGGCATGAGGGCAATCAGCTTGTGGCGCTTATTGAAGCCCAGATTACTTTGGTCTTCGGCTCTTCTGTATTGCTGGGTTAGATGTTTCTCATCTCCCTTTTGAAAATACCTCATATGTTCTCTGTTTGTGTGTGTGTGTGTGTGTGTGTGTGGGTGGGTGTGGGTGGGGGTGGGGGGGTTAAAATAATAAGAAGAAAAGAATAAACACCTTTAAAGCTGGGGAATGGTTAAGGCAGTTTCTCTTTTTTGAGAAACATTCTTCAGCCTTAGAGAAAAGGATCAATTTGTGCAAACAGCAAGAAGCATTTTGTTACTATGTAAATATTTTGATACTGTATTATATTTCCCGGTGTGACAGAATAGCAACCTTTTCTTGTCGGTTCCAAATTGGTTCAACTGCAAACCAAAAACTGAAGCTTACTCAGAACTGAACTCATTCCTGAATCAATCCTTAAATGAGGCTTCGTGGTTGTCATCAGTGATGTCATCAGTGACAACACAAGCATGAATGTTTCAACTTAACGTGCCCTGCTCTCTTGACACACACTTCAAAGTTTCAACACACTATTGAATACAGTTCTGTTTTATTCAATTTTATTCAATTTAAATTAAATGTTCTAATAATTTT
The DNA here is from genome assembly GCA_034509495.1 of Acestrorhynchus altus. Lineage (NCBI taxonomy): Eukaryota > Metazoa > Chordata > Actinopteri > Characiformes > Acestrorhynchidae > Acestrorhynchus > Acestrorhynchus altus. Next base: position 8,114,227 of record CM067519.1, on the reverse strand, counting down.
TATATATATTACAGTGTTATGTTACAGAAACTGTTGGGACAACAATGTTAAAATAATACTGCTATGTTACAGGACATAACCAGTTATGACAACCCCTCCCAATCCCACATAGCTGATGTGTGTTGAGTGTACTGATGCCCAGTGGCAGCAGCCCAGTCTTCTAGGTAGTTGTTTCATTTTGCCATACTTTAACCTCTTCGTTATCCAAGTACAATGGCAGTGCACCAAGCAATGATTGTCCAGCTTTCCATGGCCGTTGCTTCAGGTTTTTCTGACCTGTTCCATTACCTTCTTCCTAGTCCTCTCTCTGCAGGGGAGCAGATGGAAGGGCTTGAGAAAGGGGGTGGATGGGTGAATACATAAGGATTAGAAAACCTGAGATTTAGATCAATAGTGCAGTTGTACATAGTGGAGCAGTCCACTACTCCAAATGGACCACGGAGTGCATCATCAGAGGGGACATATTTCACAGATCCCCGTTCCAAAAAAACTAAAGATGTTTTCCAGGGAGACCTTCGAGAGTCTTCAGGGGGTTTTTCATAGCTCCATTGCTTTTGGAGAGCTAGAGCTGGGTCGATAATGTTGCTGTAGTGGAGCTTTCTTTAGGAGCCTTCTTTTCATTGTTTGCTTCACCCCATTTCCCCTCTCATCTCTCATCTCGTCCCTTCTCTCACTCTCTACATCCCTCTCTCTTTTTGTCTTCAGTTGAACTCTGCTTTCATGTGCTTAAGAAGCAGGCAGAGCACCTCCAGCTCAGCAGTGATCTTCATAGCTTTCGACAGGAAACTCTTGCCTAGCACTTCACTGTTAGGCTTGTGTACACAAGGGACTCCAGTCATTTCTATATTTGACAAAAGGTGCTATAGGTTCATGATTTTAACCACTAGAGGTTGTTCTGCTGTTCTGTTCGTGTGTTATTTTGTAATTATGCGTTAAGTAGTATTTACATTTGATATATCCACCGTTCAACCAGAACATTCCGTCACTGTCCATTTTATCAGCTCCTCTATAATTACAGGGTGTAGTCCATCTGTTTCTCGGCACACTTCGTTAGATTCCTTATACTGTCTTGCTTAAAGAGACACTTGATTCCCTTAAGGGAAATCATTTAGGTTTCTCCACTCCAATATTCTATTTAATCAGACTTCATGCAAATCATAAAGTAAGAAATCATTTCAGTTGAGTTCTTTTATTGCAGAGATGTCAGTCAAGTACCATGGCAGAAGATCTTAAAACCATTTACAGAATACAGAGCTTTCATACATAATGTGGGCTAGTTTGAAGGGGGGGGGGGGGGGGTCAACTATTCCTCTTTTTATTATATACCTTCACCTATATGGATATGATTATATCCATGGGATTTGTCACTTGTCTATCAATTGAGATAATTGTATCCATGGGTTTTTTTTATTAACATATCTGTGTCATGCTCTTCTTGGTACAGGTCGGTACTGATTGTACTCCCCAGAGATGCTACTAGCTGTCAAGGTTGTCATATTCGTAGGCCTCACTGTGATCTGCACTACGCAAGGCTCGTGGAATTTTCCGTGCTCCACAGACACCATATTAGGTACACGTTTACTTGATGTACGTCCAGTGTACATCTCCTTATTGTATGTCCTGTTCTAGGTATGTTCCAGCCGATTTGCCCTTATCAGCTAATTGGATTAGACCCCTCTGTTCTGAGTTTCTAGATGTTTAAGTCAAGCATTCAGGTTCTCATTTTTCTAGTATGCTGAATCAATTCTATGTATATATTTCAATCCATGTTACAGTTATCATTTTAAACCCACAATACCATGATCTTCAATGGTCAGGACTCCACGAAGCCACCACAGGGCAGGTATTATATGGATGGCGGTTCATTCTCAGCTCTGCGGAGACAGAGGTATGAGTATGGATCAGACAGTGTTTAAACTCTTCAGTGTCACTGCTGGACTGAGAATAGTCCAACAAGAACTATCCAGACAACATTATCCTGTGGGCAGAATCCTGTGAGCAGTGAGACTAGAGGATGACCAACTCAAACTGTGCAGCAACAGATGAGCTTCTTCCTCTGACTTCAGGGTGGACCAACTAGGTAGGAGCAAGTGGACAATGAGTGGATACAGTGGTTAAACACACCAGCAGCTTTGCTGTATCGGATTCAATCGGACCAGAGCAACACTCACTAACACCACCAACATGTCAGTCCCTGCAGCGCTGAGAATGGCCCACCACGATCATAATACCTGCTCTGCTTTGCTCTGAACTCAAGGATGTTAAGGTTTGACCCTCGTTTGTTGTAGTAATGTGCTCTACACATTTCCAATATATGCTCAAACATTGCTTTGGGGGATTTATCTACAATTAGTGAAGTCAGGTACTGATGATCATTAGTTCTGGATCACAATCTCCACTCCAACTCCCAACTTATCCCAAAGGACCATTCCTGTCTATTCTATTGTGAGCAAGAACTACTTGGATCTTACTGAAAAATCCATAGAATTACACAGTGATGTTGTTGATGGGGATAACTGTTGCTTCTAAATATATACCACCAAGATTTTATACCTTGGAAAATGGAAACTAACTGCATATGATGCCACATGGGAGGATGTTTCAACATCAACAAGGTCAACAAGGACAACAATGGCTTCTCAGATTCAGCTTTCCTTTAACAGTGCACTTCTTCTCTGAGGTGTGAAGATTTAAAGGCTTAATTCATATTAGCTACTGTTTAGCAGTTTAGTAAGGAGGAGCCAGTTACCAACGTCTGGGCTTGCAAGGGCACTATATGTCCAAATGTTCATGGACACCCATTTTAATGAATGCGTTCGATTGCACATGTTTAAAAGTATTGCCAATAGAATAGGACTCTCAGGAGTACATAAACATGAAGCTGCTGGCATCATGCCAGTCACATGCTAGAAAGTTATGCAGCATTGGCACTGGTATTGTCAGCTTATATCTCTGCTCTGATCTTGATAAATAGCAGTACATACGGCGCATCCAGAAAGTTTTCACAGGGCTTCATTTTTTTCTGCATTTTGTTATGACAGCCTTTTCCAAAATGGATTAAAATCATTATTTCCCTCAAAATTCTACACACAATACCCCACGATGACAAAGTAAGATTATTTTTTTTTAATTCTTGCACAAACCAAGCCATGAAGCCTAAGGATTTGTCTGCAGGATTATATTAAGACACAGATCTGGGCAAGGGTACAGAAAAATGTCTGCTGCATTGAAGGTCCCAGTGAGCACAGTGGCCTCCATCATCCATAAATGGATGGAACAACCAGGACTCTTCATAGAGCTGCCCCCCTGGCCAAACTGAGTGATCTTGATACGAGGACCTTAGACAGGGAAGTGAACAAGAACCCAACTGTCACACTAACAGAGCTCCAATGTGGAGATAGGAGAACCTTCCAGAACAACCTTTTCTGCAGCACTCCACCAACCAGGCAAGATAACAAAGGAGTGGGTTGTGAGGAGGAGTTTGAGAGGTTCTTCAAACAAGTAAATTTCCCAGAAGCAGTTGTGCCAAGCTTGTAGCATCATACTGAAAAAGACTGGAGGCTGTAATTGCTGTCACAGGTGCTTCAACAAAGTTTTGAGCAAAGGCTGTGAAGACTTCTGTACATGTTGTTTTTTGATGTTTCATTTTTAATAAATTTGCAAAGAATTCAAACAAACTGTTCTCACTTTGTCATTGTGGGGGTTTGTGTGTAGAATGTTGAGGCATATGAATATGAATTTAATCCATTTTGGAATAAGGCTGTAACATAACGTGAAAAAAGTGAAAGGCAATGAATACTTTCGGGATGCACTGTATCAGACTCGCTCCAATGGCTGGATCACTTGTCAGGTACAGAGAATTTTAAATTATGAAAGTCTTCTTTTAGCTACAGTGCACCAGCAAGCTGGAATTTATTACATTAGTCTCTAAAGCTTGGCTCACTGAGGTCAGTTAACCATTTCAAACTTTAGCCACCTTCAGACAGACTGTGACTGCTTTAACTTTGAGTCATTTATTTTTATTCTTTAGACTTTTTTATTGTAGTTGCTTTTATGTTTCTTAGATCTTAGTTCATTTTTCTCATTTCAAACTCATTTTAATTTTATCATTTACTTTAACAATTTGTATTCTTACACTGCTTTTTGTATTTTATTTTATTTTAACTATGATTTTTCAATGATTTATTGAAAACCAAATTTTATTTGGTTCTTGTGGTAACTTTATTATTTATTTTTTTATTTAATGCATTTTTTATCCCTTTAAATTAAGATATTTATTTGAGAATTAGATGCTATGTTTAAATGTGAATAAACTTCATTTATTTTTTCCTTATTAATACTAATTTCAATTTTAGTATGATTTTTAATACTATTTTCTTTTTTTTTATGTTCTTAATCCCTTTGGAATGTAAATGCTCAGCTGCATTGCAAATGAGGGTCACCCTCAATGTACTGATTGATTGATTGATTGATTGATTGATTGATTGATTGATTGATTGATTGATTGATTGATTGATTGATTGATTGATTGATTGATTGTCCATTCAGTATTTTGGGACGAGTTGGGGAGGTGGTGAGGTAGTGATCATCCAACATTCTGACCTCACTAACACTCTTGTCACTGAATGTAATAAAATCCTTACAGCAATACTCCTTAATCAGGAGGGCAGTAAAATTGTTACTCCAACAAAAGCAGGATAAATTCTCTTTAATACCTTTGATTAGTTTGAAACAATGAAGCAGCATGTGTCACAATAATTATATCCATGTTCTTTGGCCACATTCCTTTTAAAGTGATATAATGCACTGCCAGTGTGACCAGATGAGATGCAATTTTAATTTCCTGAGAAAAATAGAGCATCAACACATTCATAGTTAATGTAACCAATGGTTTCTTGTGATTTACAGCTCTGGGAGGCCGTGATTGAGGAACTGTGGGAGTTCCACACAGTGGAACAATACTAGTAGGTGGTTCTCACATTAATATGTGAAGGACTATATAAACTGCACTCTGTAATACTGCAAGAAGTAGTCTGTCATCTACGGGGGACACAGTTGGGACACACAATCTGATTGGTTGAGATGTGTTCCAACTGTGGCGTTATCTCGCTACAACAGCAGGTTCTTTTTCACCAGCACTGTATCACTGTGCAAATAATGGCAGTGACATCTTTAGTAACATAAATACCCTGAACAAAAGAGCAAAATGGAAGTAGATGGATGGAGACCCCTGGTTTTGGACCAGCTGCAGCTGCTTAGGTGGAATTGCCATGTTAAATAACAGCATGGCTTTGATGAAATATGACTTCATCACTGCTACTGCTTTATCACACGTGTGCTGTTAGTTCACAATAACACTGTCCCTCTTGTGTTTTATTGCATTAATATACATACGCATGCACCAAAACTCATGCATGCAAAAGTGCTCGAGGGAGCAAGAGAGAGAGAGAGAGAGAGAGAGAGAGAGAGAGAGAGAGAGACAAACATGGTTGAGTGAACTGATTATATCCGATCATAGTGTGTCCTGGGTTTTATACACCTGACCTTTCATGTGGTCAAGTGAAATCCGAACATCCACTACCACAAGGTGTAAACAGCCTCTATGAGGTCCCCATTATAATGAAGTGCTGCCCAATGAAGTGCTGCCCACAGTTTTCACATACATGGGTCACTCTTCATTTTAATTGGCCTTACACCATAAGCATTTCAATTAACTCTTTGAGTTAAAATGTGAGTAACTAACCAATAATGCATGAATTTTCTCGAGTCTTTGGCTTATTGTTTTGTATGGTCTGTGAATTATTCAGTAGTTACCATAAAAACTCATTTACAAGCTAGAAGCTCACATAAGGCCCTCAAGGTTTTAGGGGTCAAACTGCAGCTTAGTTAAATTCAGTGCTGTTTTCAAATTAAGCAGTTAAAATGTGCTCGTTAAACATGACCACTAAGCAATCATCAGCCTTTTAGCCTTATTATTTGGAATTACTGTATGGATAATTCACAAACTGTAAACAGCCTCTGGCCAGCTTGTGCTCCCATGCAATGTGTGGGTGGTTTGAAGCTTGTTTCTAATGCACTGTGAAGAAGAAGTGGGCTGACATGAGGCCCAGTTTCCCCCCACTTGCCCCCTTGCTTCAGAGGGCCCCAGGCCTGTGGAGCGCAGCCGGAGATGAGCTGGCCCAGCAGCAGGCCTTCCACCAAGGCCTCTGTTAATCATGACCTAGTCATAGAGTGTGCCTAGCAGGGAACAAAGACACCCTTCAGCCAGGACCACCAGCTCTTCTTCCAGCTCCCACCGTTGCCCTTTCTGTGCCCCATCCAACAGGAGGCAGCCAGTTGCCTGCACCACAGACCAACTGACTTTGAAGATAGGTTAATCAGGGTACCGTTCGGACTGTCAGGTAGTGGAATAATAATACAGACCTCCGTTGTGCTTCTTATGCAGCATTTTTTTTGTTCTTGTATGTTTTGTTTTGTATTGTTTAATGGTTATGCTTATCATTAGAACACTGGCTTCAGCTACTATCCAGTGTATTTATTCTGTTTCAGGGTATTTTTTTAAACGCTGTTTCCTTTTCCTTTTTCTCACTCCAGGGAGATAAACCACATGGAAAGCACAAAATGCCACTCATTCAATCAGTGTAACTTTTCTTGATAGGCCAGCTTTAAATTTACATTAGTCTAACCACCACATTTTCCACCCCCAACCCTTTGCTCTGTCTGCTCTGCTGTAGAAGAATATAGAGCGTGTGAAACCCCAGTAGGATATCGCTATAAAAGCTGGACCTGTCAGCACTGATCTGTCTTTGAAATGTGCTTCACTGTGTGTGTGTGTGTGTGTGTGTGTGTGTGTGTGTGTGTGTGTGTCCTCCATCCCCTCATTATTTCCCATCTATAATACAGTAATGCCATAGCAAATTTCTTCCAGCCCTACAGAACTCTCTCTCTCTCACACACACACACACACACACGCACAGGCCTCAGAACAAATGTGAGATCTCTCTCCCAGAGCTGGATTTCTTTCATATCTCTCTGCCATTTACTCCTCTCTCCTTCCTGTATTTGAGCTGAACGTGGGCTTAGCTACAGCTATAGATCAGCGGCACATAGTATCAGCTTGCTAATCCATCAAGAGGTGGTGGATTGAAGGTGGTGGTGGTGGGTGGGGGGGCTTGGGAGCTGGGAAAAGGATCAATCATTTCTCCTCCGTGTGAGATTATCGACCTCTCTGGGTCTCAGGGGCAGCACAGCTCCAGCGGGGGCTTTCAGCCAACGGGGCCGCTCGATGGGAACGTGGCCGGGTGATGGGGGTCTCTGATAGCTTATCACAGTTGGGCTTTCAGCAGCTGGACAGCCAGACCCAAAGGGGGGTGATCAATGGGGCACAGAGAGACGGAAGGGTGGTGTCGCTCTGCTCCACCGTGACCTGAACAGCACTCTTAGACCTGCACTCTTAGAAGTCTCAGACGTGAAGAGTGCATGAGACGTTTGCAGATTATTGGTTCGATATTGTAATTGCACTGTATTCTTGCACTCCAACACACTTACTCTCTGAGGCTACTCTATTTGGGTGGGGTTTCCATGTTTTCCCTGTGGGTTTTATCCAGGGACTCCCTTTTCCTTAGTCATTCCAAAAGAACATGGAGATCAGGTGAACTGGCAACTCTAATTAGCCTGGTGTGTGAATGAGTGTGTATGTGTGTGAGTGAATGTATGTCTATATGCCCATGATTGAGATTGGCACTCTGTCCTGGGTGAAACTCACCTAGTACTCTATGAGTACTTAACTCCATAAAGACTTTTGTTTCAACACGGTCTAAACGTGTGGAATCTCTAGATTCCAGCCTTGTCTACTAGCTAAGGATGTACTAAGTAAACAGCGAAGCACTTTTGTAAGTCGCTCTGGATACGGGCGTCTGATAAATGTTGCAAATGTAAATGTACATGTAAATGTAATGTCCACCAGGTGGATGGTTGTTTCTGGTAGAGGCTATTGTGTTGGTGTGTGTTGGTTGAGTGCTGAGTGTGATTGTGAAGAGTGCTGATTGGAAAGCATCTTTAGGTATATATAGAAAGGCGCTATATAAGGGTAACATATATAACCTACATATATAACCACTGTTAACATATCATAATCCAGTCTGACTGACCTCCCTGACCATTCAGCTCCCAGTTCTGTTGAAAGACTTCAGTCAAAGCACTGTAGGATTATACACTGAAATATATTGGAAAGATGTCCAAATAAAATTATTAACTTATTGATGTGTGTTTTGGCCTCAATGTTTTAAATATCAGTTTTTGGTGAAGAAACACAGTCTCTGAACATGTCCACAACCACTCAAGGGTAGAGACTTGGGTCAAGTATAGCCCATCTGATATAGCACACAAGTTTATTACGTTTAAGTGCAGCTACATTATTACCTCTGTTCAAGCCTTTGTTCTTTTGTTGTTTTTTTTGTCCTTCAGCTCTTTCTGATTTTCTGGCTCATTATGTTCCTCAAGCTGCTTTTCCCTGAATTTTGAAGCCATTCTGCTAAAATGAAGCCATTTTGGCCAACATTCAAAATGTTGTTTATATGTCAAAAGAAGTATTTATTCCGCAGATTTTTACTTCCAACCCGTGAAAAATGACGTATATCTATCTGATGTTTCATAGAGATCCTTGTTTAAACTGTTGCAGAGAGGAATAAGCTTGTTTCTAGACACAGTAACCTTGAAGAAAAAATCTCATGCTAGGAAACTCTGTATCCGGGACAGCCAGGCTTAATGTAGAAACTTTTCGCTCTTCATATATTATGTATAAAGCAGAAGGCTGCGGTGGGTGAAGGGCTGGAGATTATGTAAAAACATGTCTTTTCAGGCACACATAGGGGACTGTAAACCACTGGAAAGTGAGTGGATGGAGCTGGAGCAAAGATCAAGCTTAAAAAACACTCTGAATTAAATATTAGAAATAGATCGTGAAACTGGCTGAAAAATTGTGGGCACATGTCTCCGACTCCTTCTGTAAATGCAGGGGGAAATAGAGATGCCTGCCAGCTTGTTCTGAATCATTTCTCTGATGCAGCATTAAGGGGTTCCCAGGTGGCATACCTGTCTAAAGCCTTGGGTACACTACACAGTTTTTAAAGTCATAGCAGTTTGTAAACAGACTGGGTATCTCACACTTCCCGAGTTGTTCTGCTTTTTATGAAAAATGAGAAAACATCCATTGCACAAAATATACCTTGCATTACCGAAGGGACGGCATTTAAACATGGGAGAACAACTGTTTACTGTGGTGATTCTTTGCGCGGCTATTCAGACTTGTTATGTTAAAAATATAAAAAAGGTGTTTGAGGTTGTGGGTGGGAAATATGCAGTATGTATTGGAGGCTCCAGCTTAAATGGTGCTGCTATGTTCTAGCATCAGAATGAAGATGCTGTGTCACATTAAAATTAAATGTGGCGTTTGTTGTTTATCTATGTCCTGTGTATGCCTTTCATTGGCTGTTAATGGGACCAAATTTGACAAATTATGTCAAAGCCAAGGTTTCATATTCTCTGACTGATCCTCCTACATCTTGAATCACACCTTCCATGCAGTTCTTATTGAATGCTTCCTGAGGTCTGTAATGAATATGATGCCTAGTATCATTCACATAGAGTGAAACAAGATTCATCTGACCAGATAACATGTTTCCAGTGATCAGTAATCCACAGTGTAGACATGCTGTCTCTTCACCCACTTTAATTAGCTTTGTGAGCAAAAATCAGCAAAGGCCTCTATATGTCCTTAAATAAGTATTGTCAATAGAATAGGAATCTCTGCTGCAGATAAACATGAATCTATCAGCACCATGCTTAATGTCAGGCATGGGCTAAAGGGGTATAAAGCCCCCCGACATTGACCTGTGGAGCAGTGGAACTGTCTTCTCTGGGATTAGTTAGGGAGTTGGGAATTAGGTGGTGTGGCAGTCATCAAACATCCTGACCTCACTGACACACTTGTCACTGAATGCAAACAAATCCACACAGCAATGTTCCAAAATCTAGATGAAAGCCTTGCCTAGATAAGGAGTCTCCTATCAATATTTTTGGGGGAATAAGAGTATGTCACTCTACGCTAACATACCGCAAATGTGGCCTAAGTGTTCAAGTCATATGTTTTCAGTAATTTCACTGGTGTTGCTCTTTAAGTCCCTCTGTGTCTCAGAGGAAGCACATACTAGACTTCACCCTCTCGGTACTGATAGCATCATGTGATGGGAGTCTTAATTGGGGAAAAAAAAAACTACTACTGGCTACATTGAGGGTACGTGAAAGGCCATGTAAGTAAGATTTATTTTAATTAATTCTTCTTTAATCTCACAACAGTTGCTGCAAAAGCTTTTGTTCTTTGTGCTTTTGTGTGGAGCATAAGTAGGACATTTACAAAAGTATAAGAGAATCAAAGATTATTTCAAAAGAAATCAAGGTGTTACAGTGTATTCTCACTTGACTTGTGTGGGGGGAAAAAGAAAGGCAACCAATTAAACGTGATCCTCATCATAACTGCTCATAGAATTCATGAGTGGGCAGATGCTGCAGCCTTTTGGAACTTTGCATAATTAATCTGCTCACTCATACACTCCCTCGTGTGCTGCCTGTCATATCTGTCTGTGCATGGTCGAGCTGTGTGTGTGTGTGTGTGTGTGTGTGTGTGTGTGTGTGTGTGTGTGTGTGTGTGTGTGTGTGTGTGTGTGTGTGTTTAAGAGGGAGAATAGAGAAGAGTTAAAGCAGAGTGGAATTGACAAACAGAGTAGTTCAGGCTCTGCGGTTTGGCCTAAGGGGCAGTGGAGGGAGAGATGAAAATAGTTGGAGGACTTTAGGCCAATGACCCAAGGGTTGTGAGTGTTTCCAGTGTGGTGATTCTACCGTGTGAGATCTGTTGTCATGGGCTGGGCATCTGTGTGTGTGTGTGTGTGTGTGTGTGTGTGTGTGTGTGTGTGTGTGTGTGTGTGTGTGTGTGTGTGTTTGACGGAGACCACTGTTGTGTTGTTTTGCGCTTGATGGTTTATGGGCCTCACTGGAAGCTGAGTTGCATGAACCTGTCTGAGTGGGTGTGTGCGTAAGAAAGTGCTCAGCGAGGCAGAGCCGTATGGGGGCTCACAGAGCGGATCAGGACCCCTGCCAGACAACCAAAGTGAGAGGGGAAAATCACTAGAGCACAGGGATGTAGATGCAAGACTACACACAGAGAGAAGAAGAAAAGGAGGAAAGAGGGATGCCTGCAAAGACACGTCATTTTTTTTTTGTGTGTGTGTGTGAAGATGCTGCAATTCTGTGCAAAGCAAAGTGGGGTGTGTAACTAGAGTTGGCTAAGTCTGCTCTTTCAAAGTCTGTCTTCTGTTTACTGGTTTGAGCCCAAAATACCGGCCAAATCCCCAATTTTGCAGTGGGAATCGGTCCAATTAGCCATTGGTGCCAGGTTGGACAAGCTTTACAAAACTCAAAAAAATCCCATTGAACCTAATAAATCGATGCTGTTTTAGATTCTTGACGTAATCTCGAGTTTCCAAAGACACTTTAAAACACTGGAACTGTATTGAGTCAGTCTGTCATTATCTTATCCACTTCTTCCTGAATAGGGTCACGGTTGATCCAGAGCTCACCTGGAATCATCACAAGGCAGAAGTACACTCTGGATAGGGCACAAGTCCATTGCAGCGTACACACTCACATGTAGGGGCAATTTAGCATGGCTAATTGTGGGAGGAAACGGGTGCACCTGGAGGAAGCTCACACAGACACTGTGAGGACACGCCAAACTCCTCCCAGACAGTGACCCAAAAGGGAATCAAACCCACAACCCCTGGAGCTGTGTGACACACGCACTACCTACTGTGCTCCCAGACAGCCTGGGACTGTGTTGTAGCCACTAATTAAAACTCGGCAAATTTAAAACAACAAATTTAAACCACCATGCTAACATTAGCACGATTACCCTCAATCTCTCCTTACAGTGTGACCATTTCAATTAATACAGATATCATGTCATTTACAGCACTTGGCTGATGCTCTTCTCCCTGTGACTCACAGTTTAATCATATTACAGAGGCAGGCAAACGTAGTGCTGGAAACCTCGCACAATGAGTCTTATTGATATAACTGTGCATCTGCCCTGGCAAGGAACTGACACCTCAGTCTCAGTACAGGAGGGAAAATACACAGAGATGTTTTCTATCGTGCTACAGCAACCCCCTATCAGTGAAGCCATATGCCCCACTATTGCATTTCAAATTAGTAATGCACTCTTAAGGATGGATGATGGCCTGACAAGTCTCCTTGGCACAAAAATGTTTTGAGGCCTCCCTAACTGTCACTCATCAAATACCAGAAATAAATAAAATTATTATTATTTTTTTTAATTCCTGAGTGCATTTCAGGTGTTAGATATTATTTAATAATATAACATATAACACAAAATGCATTTACACAGGTTTCTGTCCCTTTTAACCTGTTTACACCTGGCATTAACATGCATTTTGTATACGGATAATATCTGGATTCTGTTTACACTTGTAACATAGAATGACCGTGCTTTTGTTTTTCATTAAAGAGGACAGCTGGACACATGGGCATCTGCTGTGGTTAGGGTGTTGTGGCTGGGGTGCTTCAAGTAGGCCTTCAAGTGGGGTGCTTCAAACTTGTAAGACCATAGCAGTGTGTGTTTGTGAGGGTAAGGAGGGAGTTAAATATCTTATCACAAACCCATATACCAGCACTAAAAAATAGCCTTGATAGTCTATATTGATAAACCATCTTTTGTTTAATTTCATTATGACCCTCTCCTTGTCTCTACACTCTACACCACATAGTGTACCAGCTTCACTGACCATACAGGATCACTTTGTAGAACTATAGTTACAGACTGTAGTCCATCTGTTTCTCTCCATGCTTTGTTAGCCTTCTTTTACCCTGTTCTTCAGTGGTTGGGACCCCACAGGACCACCACAGAGCAGGTATTATGTGGGTGGTGGGTCGTTCTCAGCACTTGAGTGACACTGACATGGTGGTGGGGTTTTAGTGTGAGTTGCACTGGTACACGTAGAGCAGACACAGCAGTGCTGCTGGAGTGTTAAATCACTTTGTTCACTCACTGTCCACTCTATTAGACACTCCCACCTAGTTCATACACCTTAAACATACATGTAAAATCAGAGATAAAAGCTCATCTGTTGCTGTAGTTTGTGTTGGTCATCCTCGAGGCTTTCATTAGTGCTCACAGGACGCTGCCAAAAGGATGCTGTTGGTTGGACAATTCTGGATAGTGGACTGTTCCCAGTCCAGCACTGCTGTGTCTGATCTACTCATACCAGTGCAACACACACTAACTCACTACCACCATGTCAGTGTTGTTGTCATTTTAGAGGTAATGTGCTGCTCTCCAGTATCAACAACACCAAATTCTCCTAAAGTATTATTCATTCATTCATTCATTCATTTTCTGAACCGCTTATTCCTGAATAGGGTCACCGGTGAGCCGGTGCCCAGCCGGCAACTCTGAGTGCAAGGGTGGGAAACAACCCTGGACAGGGCGCTAATCCATCGTAGGGCACACACATGCACACACACATTCAGGGCCACTTTAGAGTCACCAATTCACCTATCATGCATGTCTTTGGGGGAAACCGGAGAACCCCCACACGAACACGGGGAGAACATGCAAACTCCACACAGAAACTTCCCAGGTCGCCCCACCCGGGGATCAAACCCAGGTCCTTCAAACCCAGGCAACAGCGCTACCCACTGTGCCACCGTGCCGCCTCCTAAAGTATTAATTAATCTAAAATTTCTGAATAGCTTGGTTTCAAGAGGAAGATGTAGAGGCCTTCTAAAAGACCATTTCAGAATTTGCACACAAAATAGTGTGACTAGCTTAGACATGGAGAAATCAAATGACAAAGCAAACAGTGTAATTATATTACATGAACATACACCTCAACCTGAGCCTAAACTTAACCTACCACATACCCTAACCATAACAATAACCATAACCTAAATTCAACTCTCACTAAACCTAACCCTTACCATAACCCTAACCATATTCCTAATGGAATCGTAACCCAACTTAACCACTAACCATAACCATAACCTAAACCTAACCTAACCCATAGGTTACATGTGAGCATGTGATGTATACAAGCAGCCTTTTGACCCTGAAGAGGAGGTTCCTGGGACTTACAAACCATTTGTGAGCTCTGATTGTGGTTGCAGACATTGTAGGGCTTAGTTCTTTGCCTTCGGGTTGAATCTCTGCTGGTTAAAACTGGCTTTGTTGCTTTGTACTGGTTGTTGTGTTGATGCTTTGTTCTTGTTTGTTTGTGTCCTTCATTTTGCCAGTTTGCATGTTTGTTTTTCTCCTCTAGGAGGGTAGAACAGGCAATATGTGTGTACTCTTTGTTAGATATGGTTTGGTATGGTATGCTGTTATGTGTATTTAAAACAGTTTAGCATAGTCCGGTTTTATTGTTTTCTTTGCTTTGGTTCTGTCCACGTTCTCTCTCCTCACTATTTGTTGTGTGTACTCTTTGGAGATTTTGTGGTCAGTTCCGGTGTAGGTACTCATATAAAGGATTGTGAATTACTCTATACTTACTGGCCATTGTCTAAGGGTTGTGCACTGCCTCACCTATTGCGGTTCCTCCACCTACACAACATAGTTACTGTTCCTACTATTCCTTTAAGCCAAGATCTTAACAGAGCTTCAATGGGGCATAACAGCATACCATATTTGTAACCTCAACCATAACCTAAATTCAAGATCATCCTTATCTTAACCCTAACCATAACCTAATCTTAACCTAACTCTTATCCTCATCCTTATTCAAATCCTAAACTTAACATAACCCTTATAAAAGACATAACTATTACTATCCTTGAGTTTTCATACATTAATTCCTCCATAACAAAGTAAACACTTTGGCAACACTTAATTCTCAATTCTTCTTCAAGTACACAGCAGGCTGAGATGTGTGTATTTGACAAAACAACAACACCTGAATGGGACCTTCTTGTGAACTGTAATGTGTGTTTAGTATGTGTTTAGTATATGTATGAATCTTTGTGATATGTTGTTTTTCACTCTGTATGTAGGAGATGGCTGGTACTGCTATTAGCTCTATTATATTTATTAGCGATATTTTTAACAGTAGGTTATAGAGTCCTAGAAACCACACAAGCAAGTCTGTTAGAGATTTACTTCTGAAGATCCAGCAATTCTGTGCTATGCAAATATCCACTACTGGCAATGCGTCTGTCTTCTGTTTGCCAGTTTTAGTCATAACAGCAGCCAAATCCCCAGTTTTACAGTAATCTGTGTTGTTGTTGTGGGTTTTTTGTTTTTTGTTTTTTGTTTTTTTGTTTTTTTGGCGTGACTATGTAACTATCATGGCAGTGAGCTGAAATCATCTCACACCTATGCAGGTACTGTTTGATTCTCTTCTCAGTGGTGTACAATTAATCATAATGGGATTGCAGAGATATATGGAAGCTGTATGTGGAAGGGGCTCTGTTGATTGGGATGGTAAATTAAAGAGCTGGAAAGTTTCTCTTTTAATGAGTCAGTGTGCCACCTGCCTTTCATAAGCAGTACCCATAGGAAGAGTCACATTTAGGAGAGCAGCAGGCAGAAATTAGCAGCTTTTCAGCCATAAACCTTCTAAAGAGCAGGATTTAATGCACAGTGTGTTTTCATTGCTCAATATCAAATCATATTTATTAGCATTTGTAAATAATCTCTCTCTCTCTCTCTCTCTCTCTCTCTCTCTCTCTGTCTTCTGTCTCTCTCTCTCTCTCTCTCTCTCTCTCTCTCTCTCTCTCACTCATGCACTTTACTGAGCAGAAGGATAATATTTTGTGGGTTGAGGCTAAAACCCAACATGAATGAAGTTACATTTATATAAAGCCTTTCTATTCACCCAAGACACTTTACAATTAGCACTCTTCACAATCACACTCAGTACTCAATCAAGCACTCTGCAACCACACTGGCAGACCATCCATCTGAGGACTGCATCAAGCAGTAAGGGGGTTCACCCAGGACAGAGAGCCAGTCCTTATCTGGGCATACAAACCTGCATTCACACCAAGGCAATTTAGAGAAGCCAATTCACCTGATTTGTATGTTTTTGGAATGTGGGAGGAAACCCATGCAGACACAGAGGAAAACATGGAAACTCCACCCAGATAGGGCCTCGAACCCAAGATATTCCCAAGACAAACCCAAGGCTGGTAGACTGGAAACATGCTAACCACCAAACCACCATACTGCCTAGAAGTTATATGACATTGTTTAAAAAAATAAAAAATAAAAAAGATTAAATCTAAAAAAAAAATAACATCAAACAAAGCTACGTTATTGATAAATAACTATTCATTCATTCATTCATTTTCCAAACCGCTTATTCCTGAATAGGGTCACGGGTGAGCCGGTGCCCAGCCGGCAACTCTGAGCGCAAGGGCGGGAAACAACCCTAGACAGGGCGCTAATCCATCGTAGGGCACACACATATCCACACACTAAGGGCCACTTTAGCGTCACCAATTCACCTATCATGCATGTCTTTGGACTGTGGGGGAAACCGGAGTACCCGGAGGAAACCCACGCGAACACGGGGAGAACATGCAAACTCCACACAGAAACTTCCCAGCTCACCCCACCTGGGGATTGAACCCAGGTCCTTCTTGCTGTGAGGCAACAGCGCTATCCACTGCGCCACCGTGCCGCCCTTGATAAATAACTAATAAAGAAATAAATAAATAAATAATCTAATACATGGTTAGATATGATACAAGTAATAAACAAATTTAAAAGTTAAAACAAGTATGACAATAATATGAACAGTAATAAACAAATAAATAAATGAATTAAAAAGAGAAAGAACCCCCTTGGTTAACATCTAGTCAACTAAGCACAAGAACTGAACAGTCAGAATAAACTGATAGAAAACATCTTCGAAGGCCTGCCCAGGAATCGACCCAGGTTCTTTGAACCAACTAACCAAGATTACTTCGTACCAGAAAGATGGGAATAAAGAGTATGAGGAATAAAAGGAAGGACTTATTATCTCAAGCACATTATCTGTCAAACATGGTGGAGGCTTCATTGTATTCGTTCAATTACTTGTGAGCTGTTGGAAATGGAGATACTTTGTTACAAATGTCTGTGATTTTTCTAAGTGATTATTGCAATTTTGTTAAACCCCTTGAATTAAAACTGAAAGTCTGTGCTTTCAATATGTCTTAATCGTTTTATTTCAAATGCACAGTACTGTAATTTTTCTTCCATCAGCCCACTTCATGCGCTCTCTGTTTGCAGTGCAGTGCTGAGCTGCTGTTCTAACAGTAAGTGCCAGTGTATCTGAGTCATTGCTCTAGCGCTGTCATGCTGTCACTAACCCAGGTACCTGTGTGTGGAGTGCAATTCTGCTGCCCCAGCAGTGTGTATGCAGAGTAATGCATTGTAACGTTCCCCTGATGGGGGGTAAATGATGTTGTAGCTAATGATTACTCTCACTGGCAGGGGGTGCTGGGTTGCGCCATCAGCTCAACGAGGCAGGAAGGGATGAAATATGTGTCTTCCACAATCCAGAGAAAAAAAAAAAACCCTTTCAAATGCAGCAGGGACACACAACAGCTTCTTCTGCTTTTAACCCTACTTAGTTCTGCTTCACAGAGCGTACACACTCCATCCCCCTGTTGTCTCGAGGTGACAAAAGGACCCTTCAATTCGCTTCAGTAGAATTAAAATGTGGTTTGTTGTTGGTTTTGTGTTACTTTTGTGTACAGCCGTGCCATATCCCAGGGATCCAGATGTACAGATGTTATGCTCCACAGTGTTGTGTGTTGTGCTAACTGCAACGGGCGGTCGTTCATAACTATCAGATGGATAGAGCTTTCTCAGAGCTGCTGCGCAGATGAGGGATGTGCTGTCTGAAATTGTCTGAAAAAGACGGAGAGACTGCTGCGTAATTGTAATTATACCCTCATTATTAAAGCTTAATGAAAGATGGTGTTAGTTATTAGACCTATAATTATGTGTTTGCTACATATGCTTTTGAAACCTCTTGAAAGGGAAGTAATGATGAATGAAAAGTACTGATGAGCTTGAGTGAAAAATAATAATAATGATCATCTGTCAGACTCATGCTTTATATCACATGACAAATCTCTTGTGCGCTTGAGATCCTTAGCCATAATTCTCCTCAGATACAAGATCCTGCTGAACTCTGATGAGGTGCAGTATGGTGGGCATGGGCGAATCCAGGGTGATACAGAGTTCTTCACAGAACCAGTGGCCTTCAAGAATCAACTCAATTCATTTCTGGTCAGTTACACTTCAGTTATGTTTGTGTGAATTCTAAAATGTTAGGCATTCACAAGCTATTTAGTGACCAATTCACAAATGGATTGGATATTGAATTGAATTCAAATTGGAGTAAATCTGCTTGCAGTGGATTTATTTCAAGTGCAACCAGAATCAGCATCTTCTGTGTGCTACTATGTACTTACTGCTGCACATGAGATGTACAAGGCTTTAGGTTGGACACACTATGCTTGTTTTCCCCCAAATGGACACACAAACTTATTCACAGGTTCTTTCTTTTTGTTATTCCTGAGAAACAATAAGACATGACCTGGCTAACACGTAGATATGACTTACTCTTGGTCTATATCCAAGCATTTTCATCTGGTCCACATACTACAATGAAGGATTGTGCAGAATTTAGCCAGATGATTCCCTGAAGCTATATTTTTCTGTGTGTGTGTGTGTGTGTGTGTGTGTGTGTGTGTGTGTGTGCATGTGTGTGTGTGTGTGTGTGTGTGTGTATATACAGAGAGAGAGAGATTGTGGCTGTTCAGGGTTTTGCAGAATTGTCTGCTTACCCCAAATGAAATTGATCAGTCAAGGACTGCTTGCTGTTTGCTTTATTGAAGTTATACTATATGTCTTATATCCACAGAAAGCTACATTTAAAACATCTACCAAAACATCTGTACATGTGTGCTCTTTCTTTTTGGAGGGGAAACCCCACCCCAGAACATCCTAACCCAGATATGCATGATGATAATGATTGAATTATAAAGACAAACGTCAGACATTTTGGGGCAACATTCTGAAAAGATGGTGTCAGGCAGGGCAAACATTTCTTGGCTGAAGTAATCTGGACCGTTGGAGGTAGTCAAGCTTATGTAAACTTTTATTTTGAATTATTATTTATAACTCGTGCTTTAAATTGCCAATATGACAGCAAGGAATGGAACAAGGCAAAAGGAATTGCTGCTGGCAAGTCATGAATCTTCCTATTCCTAGAAGATCTTTCGTAAAGATCTTCTCCAAAGAACTGCTACAAATGTTGTTGAAAAGCTCAGGGTTGATTCCATAAAGGAATGGGCTGTGTAGTCCATAACTTCACCCTGTGCCTCAACATTCAGAGTGTTTTAAGTGCATCCCTTTACATCGACCTCTGATTTTTAAAAGCTATTTGACACCATTCACCAGGAGAGCTTAAGCAGACCATTAGAGCATGTCGTTTACTAAAGGCTAGGAGACTAAAGCTCTTAAGAAAAGTTTTATGCTTATGTGAGCATAACATCTTTATTAACAGCACTCTAAAGCATCTTCAAGTGAAGTGTGGCACCATGCAAAGTCTTATCCTTTGCCACTACCAATTGCTTAGCGCATCTGAGAAATTCAGGGGTTCATACTCTCATTCATGGACCAATGAATGAGAATGTAGATTACATTTCAAATGAAACCAGATGCTTGTCCTCCAAAAAACTTGGACAGGCCCAACAAGAATGTTTTATTAGACGCAAGAATATCAGCTACATTTCAGGTTACTGCTGAACAGCAGGCCCTTGAGTACAATTAAGAGTTTGTTTACTTGATCGGCTAATTAGCAATGATTATGGTGCCAGAAAAGACTTCAAGGCCCAGATGAATGAAGCCAGAGGTGCTTTCAGTATGTCTGATCCATCTGGACTTTAGACAAAAAAGTCTTAACTCAAACTGTTTAAGCATGTCCTCCTTAAATATACGCTTCTACAAAGATCCTTAGTAACAATGACTAGATCTTAGCTGGTCACACATGTCTTTAAAATATAACCATTTACACTATCACAGAGAAAACCCATTCAAGTGTTGTTTACTATGCTCAAGATGTCAATTTGATGTTGCACATGTCCTTAAATTCTACGTTTTGATGAAAACCACTAGATATATACAGATATTCACAAAGAGACTTGTGTTGAAAGCTCATTTATGCTTCGTTTACATAGAAAAATATGTCCATTTTAAGTTTTGTTACCATCACTGCCCATTTAAGCCTCCTTACACTGACATGCACACTGAGAAATACATGCTGTTTCTGAAAACAGCAAACATGGTGATGGTGGATGAGACTGTGAAAATGTACTTAATATAAAAAATTATGAGGTAAAATAATTCAGACTTCAGACTTTCTTTTTAATCATGTGCAGGGATGGACTGGCCATCAGGAGGCCCTGGAAAATTCCAGGGTTGGTGTTATGGGTGTAGTAAAGCGGCCTTGGGGGATTGATCAATGGGGACTCCAGCCAACTGTCAACTGAGCAAACCAATCAAAGGGGACCCCTGTCATAGAACACTCTGTCCATATCTGTATCTGTATTTAGTGTTGAGATTTAAACTGCACTCTCAGTGCTTTCTCAACGAATCAAGAAGAAATACTGATTTTTAACCATTAATCTTAGTGTACAATCAGCAGTTTTGACTGTGCCATTGAAGAAACACTTGTTTTCTTAAATACTTTTCAAGTCACTGATTACATTTTTTTAAAGAACCAAACACAGTATCAGAGTGTTTGCAATGTTGTTGCAATGTTTGCAAACAAAACTTTGGTACCTTCATTGTTTGTAGAGTGTAATAGCCGGAGTCTGCATGACAAATGTTGTGGAGAAGAACTGATGCAGAGAGACAAGTGATGAAGTAATGCGTGACTCTCTGTGGATTCTAATTACTACACATTGCGTTCCATGACACACCAAGGCTGCTAGACATCACAGCTAAAGGAGATTAATTTCACGGTGGGGTGTACATGCATGAGCAGTAGTGAGGTGCTCGTGCTTTTTTTTACCACTAGGGTGACAAAGATCAATAAGAAAAGTAGTTAGTCATTGTCAGTGTAGATTAAATACTCATTGCCAAAAAAAAGTTGCATAGATCGTTGTACCCAGAAGTGTTGAATTGCAATGTTTTCGTAAGGAAGATAAAGGTTACCAGGGAAATTTAGTCTCTTGGTATGTATATATTGAATATTAAGATGGCCATAACGATCAGGATTTAGTTGGTTGCATTTTGATTGGTTATATGAATTGTGCATGGCCTACATACATACATACAGCTATTTATAAGTACAGTTCTAAGTAAATACAGGTGAACAGGAATTACCATATGCCTGATTTCAGTGCATAATGGCATTTTTTCCATCGCCTGTCTCATTTACTCAGTGTGAGTAATCAATGCATAAATTCATTCATTTTCTGAACCGCTCATTCCTGAATAGGGTCACGGGTGAGCCGGTGCCCAGCCAGCAACACTGAGCGCAAGGGCCGGAAACAACCCTAGACAGGATGCTAATCCATCATAGGGCGCACACATGCACACACACATCCACACACTAAGGGCCACTTTAGACTCACCAATCATGCATGTGTTCGGACTGTGGGGGAAACCGGAGAACCCGGAGGAAACCCCCACGAACACGGGGAGAACATGCAAACTCCACACAGAAACTTCCCAGGTCACCCCAGCCAGGGAACAAACCCAGGTCCTTCTTGCTGTGAGGCAACAGCGCTATCCACTGCACCACCCAATACATAAATTGATCATAAAAAATACTTTGTAGCCTCATTTAAAAGCTCATTGTTTTCAACTCTTACTAGCTCTGCATTTGCAAGACTCACTAATATCTTCAAGCTGCAACCTGATATGAAAATGGGGCAGATGTACAATTAAAGCAACTGAGTCTCGTGCAGTGATTCAGCAGTAAAAGGACCCTGCCAGTCCTCCCACCTAGTGACAGTATGTCCATTTCCATCCTTGACATCTCCACAGCGCTCCACGTGTGCGTTTTATCTCCCCTGGTCGCCTGGTGAATTCAGTCTGCGTAATTCCTTTCATGAACATTTCCTAAGCAAGATCCTTACATCTTTGCCCTGTAAAGACTTTGATTTAATTACAGTACTTTTGATTTATTCTATTTGAAAGCCTCTTAAGCAGCTCTGCACTGGAAGTAGCTGCGGGAAACAGGTTGGATTTAGGACGAATGTAGAATGACTCACGTTCTCCAGGCTTTGGTGGATTTTTTGGAAAACCTGTTCTAACAAGCAGGGACAGAATGTGAAATAGAATGACAAAGGCCTATTAAAATGTCTGTCTTTTAGATCTTTCAGAGGGAAAGTGGTGAGAGATTGGCTTTACTGGCCAGTGCTGAAGCTTTAAAAAGTAGTCACAGGTATCACTATTGATAGTCTGTAGATGTAGCTTGTTGATTAGAATCAGAATCAGAATTTATTGATTAATTTATTTATTAATCCCAGAGGGAAATTGCACATTTCTACAGCTGTGCCCATCTATACAAAATTAAATAAAGTGTAAGTGTGTGTGTGTGTGTGTGTGTGTGTGTGTGTGTGTGTGTGTGTGTGTGTGTGTGTGTGTGTGTGTGTGTGTGTGTGTTACAATACTTATGAAAAGCCAATGGCTATGATAATAAATAAATATGAAGATTCAGAGTTATTAGATATGTAAAATTAACAAACTGCACAATAGTGGTTCATAGTGGTCACTTTTAGGGAGGAGTTATAGGGTTTGATGGCCACAGGTAGGAATGACCTCCAGTGGTGCTCTGTAGTGCATTTTGTTGGGATGAATCTTGCACTGAAAGTGCTCCTGTGTCTCATCATTGTTTGGTAGAGTGGGTGGGAGTCATCGTCCATTATAGCCTGTAGTTTAGACAGCATCCTCCTCTCCGACACTGCCATCAGAGAGTCCAGCTCAACTCCCACAACATCACCAGCCTTACAGACCAGTTTGTTGAGTCTGTTGGTGTCTGCTACCCTCAGCCTGCTGCCCCAGCATGCAGCAGCCATCAAATTTTCCTGAAGACTGGTCCTCCAGGACTGGATGTGTGCACCCCTGGTCTAAGATTTATGGGACAGTAACTGAAGTTCTCTAATCAGCATGTTGGATGCAGAAGAAGTAGTCAGGCACAATGCATCCTCAGTCATCAATGTGTAAGGGCAAAGAAGACTTTCCCATCTGGTTGGAACCAACAGAATGGCTATTGTGGGACATGCCTTACAAATGTTTAATGATACAGGATGACCTTACAACACACAGTGCATTATACCCTGCAGGCAGGTCCATGCTAACTCCGGCATATAAGTACCTACCATGAACATACAAGCCTCTGAACTGGATCTTAAATGTAAAAAAGTGACTTGTGCCAGAGCAACCCTACTGTCTCACCAGCTTGTTTCTCCCTCCTCAGACCACCGTTAGTAGGTATTACAACAAGCATCCCAACTGAGTGGTCTATCAATAATAATTTGGTGTTCTGTCAGAGTAGCTTAGATCTTCATGTCTGCCTATTTGTTTTTGCATCCAGCTGTTCTCATACCATGAAATACTACATACCCCACACCTTATCAGAAAGGAGGATTTAGAATTTAAAACCAGTCCTGGTGTCTCCCTGCCCTGCACATGTAAGTTTATTCTCTGCCCCCAACACACCAGATGTAACAAAGATCTACCAAACCGTTTCAGAGTTGCATGGGATGTGTTAAAGCAGAGAATCCACTAAATTGTGCAGAGCAGTGGGGCACCAGGATGGAATTTGAGAAACAATGATTTAAATCAACATAAATTCAAGTCTTTTAATATGTCAATACCTATGTAATAATTGTATGGAACGTCAAACCAATTTTGAACACCTTATCATCACCATAATCAGACGAGCATGTTTCCTAATGGCACAGCAAGCACACGAGCAGGTGAAACGTTTTTAAAGATGATGGTTCACCTGGCCAACTTTTTTCATCTTCGACAATAAATGGTGGGTGTGAAAGGCTGCATTGTGAGGAAAAAGCAGCCCCATTTTCCAGAGGAACATCTGATTGTGACAAGAAATGAATTATTAACCTGTGCGCAGGTGCTGAATATGTCCTCCATTTCCAATGAACATGCCCCATGATTTATATTAAAAACTTCCCTCAAAGTCAGTTTAAAGTTTCCCTTCTCTGGGTATTTAATGGGGGCTATCATTCCCATTCTCTCTTTTTCTCTCCGTCTCTCTCTGGATTAATATAAACGATGACGGATTAGAATGCACAACGGTGGATTAAGTACACTCACGTCTCTGATTAAATGGCAGGCTTAGTGGCTGCGCAGGTGCTGCTCTCTGCACCATTCAGCTAGGATTAACTGTTGCTCTGTACTCCTGATTCATCCTCCATTCTGTATGCCTGGCCTGCTGTTAACTGTAGAAGGAGTGCGGGGATAGTGTGGGTGGAACAGGGTGCATATATGCCATGTAAGCTGTGCTTCGGGTTGTCAAACCCTCATTGATTTGCCTCACACTGGCCATGACCTCTTACAATAATGAAAATTAAATCTGTTTGGAGGGTTTTAAATTAAAGGTTTAAAATGGGAGTACAATTAGGTAACGCTTGTCTCTTCTTTGACAAGGATACGGCTTTAAACAGAACAACAACCCAGATAGCTTATGTTCCAGTTACTATTACCGGTCTGATTTAATTAAAGCTCTGAATGCTCTAAGTGAGCCAGAGCGAACCCGTCTAACTGGCTTGAGCCATAAAGGAAACACCTTACGTTTATCAAGCTAAAGCAAACTGTCTAAATAATCAATTACTAGTGCATCCAAAAATGCTTCATAATTGAATTCAAAAAGGTAAATATAACATGCTCATACACATAGACCCACTGGGTTTGCACACAGGGGAACTTGTCCTCCTCTCAGTGAGACACACACATACCCCCAGAGCGGGCACTTCAGTCATGACCTACAAGTTCAGGGAATCAAACCAGTAACCTTCCCATCACAAGGCTGGTTCATTTTTGGTTTTACTTTTGACCAGTATGGATTAACTGGATCCAGAAATGCAGTCAATCACATTGCTGCCTGTTTGGAGAGTGCTCTACCAAAGCATACTAATGGAAAGTTGAGTGGAATGGGAAAATGTGGTGCATGAGCAACAGAGGACACCACAGCTTTGAAAGGACTGTCAAGAAAAGACCAGAAGACTCTGAGGAGTATGCAGACACATTTTATTCTGACCAAAGGTGCACAATTTCAAATTTAATATTTATGAGTTAAAGTCTTTTCTATTGGCCCCATTGTCTGGCCAGTTTTTGAAAAGTCTGGGATCCTGCTGAGTATGGAGGCAGGGGCAGAGCCAACCCCCTGGACAATGGGACATAACTGGTGTCTGCAGGGAGGAAAGGTAAGACATCAGCATCTGTAATGCAGCAGACATAGACACAAAGAGTGTGTGAGTAAAAGCCTTGTAAAGACAGTGGGCAGTAAGTGATTGGTTGAGGAAGGAAGGTGTGGCATTTGAATTTCTTGGTAGAACTTTTGTTAAAGCTTTCATTTCTCTTTCTGCTACTTTCAGATGTGGACATATTGTCATTCCCCCTCCTTCCTTCCCATCCCCTGCAGTTTGGTCTCGCTCAGTTGGTGCAGCCTGTTAGGCTCTGCCTCTGCCCACCATGTCCGGGTGTATGAGTTAAATGTGTATGAGGTGGGGTCAATGAGGCCTTTGAGTCTCCTGGTAGAACTTTAACTAAAGCTTTCATTTCTAGAGACTCATCTCAAGCCTCTAGAGTCTGGAGGAAAATCCAGAGTTACTGCAGCCGTCTACCCAGAGATTCTAGAGCACTTCATGCTTCCATGTGCTGACAGGCTTTATGGAGAAGCCAGTTTCCTTCTCCAACATTTCCAAAAGGCTTTGCAAAAAGGTTTCACATTGATCTGAGTTGCCCAGGGATACAACTGATTTAAGAAGCCCTTGTTGACAGTTTCACTATTCGTGATCTCCAGACTCCTGCTTGCCCCTCCCAATTACATAATTTCATCTGACCTTTACTCCATTATTTTAATGACACATAAAATACGTTGTTTCTGTTCATTCTCCTTTAAGAATGTCATTATTGGGAGTCTTCCATTTGTCTCACCTTTTAACTACCATTATTAAAAGAAGCAAAATAATAATTCCATATGTTTGGCCAACCCTTAAGTCCATAGGCACTGCAGTTACATCTACCAAGCAGAGAATAGCAAACGCTTTTATGTTATGACCTTGGCTATGGTATACATGCATACCACTGTGCCAGGTAACATGGCTGTGTGATAAGGTAACTTTGAGGCTAGACAACAAAGACTTTCTGTGGCTTTGTCTCCGTCAGCTTGCAGCTTTGGGGCCATACAACAAAGACTTTCTGTGGCATTAACGTTTTCAGAGTGAAACACATTCATGTCAACGAACTGTCCGACCCACCTCATACACTCTTAGAGAAAGAACTTAAATGTGTTTCACTCTAACACAGAATACTCTTAATAGTAATTACATACAGAATTCTTGATTATTATCTTCTTAATTGAAGAAAAATCTTCTACCGATCCCTGCAGAATATTTATGTTGGTCTGGTGATGATGTGGTGCTTGTTGACCAACATACCAGTGTTTACAACACAACACATACTGGTTTATGCTGGTCTGGTGGTGGTTTAGTGCTGGTTGACTAGACGTCTAGTGTTAAAACACAACATATACTGGTTTATGTTGGTCTGGTGGTGGTGTAGTGCTGGTAGACCAGCATTCCAATATTCAAAATAGAACTTAAACACAAATGCTGTTTATGGCTGATGATCAGCAGGTAGTCATGCTGGTCATGCTGGTTAATTGACCTGCATATGAATGTTAAAAAAACACATTATTTCCCTTTCAGACGGAACTGGAAACAATAGCCAACTATAGTTGCAAAACTTTTAGTCTCCTGTGTAAGAACATGGTAGTGGTTGAGCATTTTTCTTTTTAGAAGCACTTTTATTGTTGTTGGAGGTAGAATAGAGAAGCAGAGTTCTCCTTCTTTTTAGCTTCTTGCTCTTCGCTCCTTCTTTTTGCTCTCAGTCTTTCAAAGTGGCTTTCTGTCTCTGAGAGGCAGCCTAAAAAAGAATGAGCCCAATTTCAGGAATGGTAGGCTTTCAACTGCTGAGTTGTCAGTTTTCTAGGTACACTTATTTAACTTGTGGCTTAAAACTTTGGCTTTGA
Organism: Acestrorhynchus altus; assembly: GCA_034509495.1. Taxonomy (NCBI): domain Eukaryota; kingdom Metazoa; phylum Chordata; class Actinopteri; order Characiformes; family Acestrorhynchidae; genus Acestrorhynchus; species Acestrorhynchus altus. The sequence goes on along the minus strand of CM067519.1, from coordinate 8,086,871 downwards.
AAAGTTCCTTAGGCCACTGGTCCTTAAACCAGTTCTCAGAGAATCCCAGACAGTCCAGATATATCCTTGATCCCAACTCAAAATGCACAGGAGTAGATCATAAATGTGAACCTTGAGGACTGTTAAGAACCATTGCTTTTGGAAACTAAATGCTGTTCTGTTATGGTATCACTACAAATAACCATATATTAATATGATTTGGATGATGGGCCATTATCAGCAGTGATACCAACTTGATAGTGGCATGTGACAAAGATGCACTGATGGGGTTTTTAAACACTGGGCCAAATGGTCTTCCGATCAACAATACCAGGTCAACAGGGATCCTGTGTTCAAAAACAGATCACTGATGAAGTTCTAAAGGAACATGCAATCAACGTGATGATTTGGGAAGGACTGTAAGGTCATATATATATACAGTATACATGAAACCCAACTGCGTAGCTTAAAGCATCTCCGTTCACATCCATGGGGACATTGGGCTGGTGGTTGGGTGGCTTCCGCTTTGTGGTAGGAAGCCAGTGCCCCCTTTAATAAGTAGAGCCAAGAATGAGAGATACAATAGAGTTGAGGTGATGGAGGGTCGCAACAACTTTGTCATAGGTAGAGATGGAATTTACAGAATGATAGATTGGGAGGAGGGCCTTCGGGCATGTTTCACCTCCAAGAATTTTGTTATTTCATAACACCTCATGTTTCATGGGCTACAGTTTCTATCTGCACATCTGCACGATGGAGCTACAGGTGTTTCTAAAAAAAATAGTCAGCCAATGTATGACATCTTGCTGATCTCCCCTTTGCCTTTCTTTTTCCCCTCTCTCTGTCTCATCTCTTAAGAAAGAAAAGTACAAGACATGGAGAAGGATGGTAGAGGTCTCTGAGGCATGGTGAATGCTATGTAAATTTGCAGAGCGACTGAATAATTATGTCCTTTAGATCTTCTTTTCTGATGAGAGCTTGCTTTGTGGTTGATCACTGAGAGTGTGCTCCTTCTGTCAATTTCACCAGAAGGAGGGGAGAAAGAAGAGGAAAGAGAGAAAATTCTGAACAGAAGAGCAGAAGTTAGCTGATCAAAGGAACGAATGAAGTCCCCTTTCTCCCTGCTACGTCTGAATCCATGAAAGTCTCTGCTGCTTATAGTGGAATTATAAAATAATGACGAGAACACCAAACTGAGATGTATAGATCCCTTTGAAGTTTTCCCATTTACATTTAGCCTGGGTAGATCAGACTATCAACCCGGGTCATGAAGTAGAGCATACTGCAACAGGTCCCGAAACCTCAAGACCTTGTCGTCAGGGCCTGAATGTATGTTTTCACTTTCATTTTATCTTACCCTAATTTTGACCTTAACTTGGACTTCAACCCAAAACCATAAGCTGACCTTAACCCTGGTCCACAACATAAACCTGATCCCAATACTACTCTAACAATAGCATTGCAGAGAATGAAAACCATCAGTGTCATTGTTTGTCAATCATCTCCAGGGATATACTGGTTGAAAGTTCCTTAGACAAGTGGTTCTAAAAATCAGTTTTCAGAGAACCTCAGACAGTCCAGATATATGCTTAAACACAACTCACAATGCACAGGAATAGATCACAAATGTGGACCTTGATGACATTTCCATTGCTTCTGGAAGCCAAAAGTGGTTCTGTTATGACATCACTACAAATAACTATATCAGACCTGCTTTAAGAACCAACACTTGAATGATTATTTAGGTCAGTGGATCCCTTTAGAATTTGATATATGTCTGCATACATTGGACCTGAACATTAATCAGATTTTCGCACAGTCCTAAAAGCAAATGAGAAGAAACAAATGAAACCAAATCAAACAATTAGCCCTGCAAAGATTGTAGCCCACTTCTCCATACAAAGGTTTTACTCTGTTATGTTGGTTGGTTTCTCTCCGATGAACTGCTTGCTTCAGGTCCTTCTGCAAGATTTCTGTTGGATTAAGATCAGTACTTTAACTGGGCCATTCCAAGACATTAACTTTATTCTTCTTGAACATTCTTTGGTAGAGTAACCTGTTTGCTTCGGGTCGTTGTCCTGCTGCATGACCCGTGTTGAGATTTCAGACCTCTTGAGATTCAGCTCACAGACAGATGTCCTGACATTTTACTTTATAATGTGCTTATATAATTCAGAATTCATTGTTCCTTCAATAATGGCAAGCGGCACTGGCCCAGATGCAGCAGAACAGATCCAAACCATGATACTGCCACTATGAATGGGACAGGGTTTTTGTGTGGGAATGCAGCATTTTCAGTTCTCCAAACATAATGCTTCTCAAAACCTCAAAATCTATTGGTCTCACACATCCACAAAACATTGTTCGAAAAGCCTTCTGGCTATTCCATATGATCTTTATCAAACTGCAGATGGGCACTGATGAAGTGAAATATTTTTCTCTCATTTGTTTGCTTTGGGTGTCCTTATCTACCTTTAGGACTTGTGTGAAAATCTGAGGTTTTACATCACATCCATACAGAACATTCTAAAGGGTTCATCAAGTGTATTTGCTGACTGACAACACATAGAGATAGATAACAGAAATGGCTTTATGTGGGCAGAAATGGCTTTAGGGAATCAATGAATAATGACCTTCCGCAAGAAGTTCTTCCACACATTACCTACAGATAGACATGGCCACCAGATATGCACCCTGCCCTGCACATTTTAGTGGATTCCCTACATCATCACATCCCCTGGAGCTTTAAAATGGCTTGTTAATGAGCTGCTTAGTTGATTCAGCTCTGATGGAAAGCACTAAAATGGCGTGATAGGGTGGCTCCAGGACCAGGGTTGAGAAACACTGCTATAAGCCCTTTAACCTTCGCTCTAAACCTCATGCAGCTAAAAAAAAAAAGTAGAACAAAGTTATTAGAGGTCATTACTTTTTCGTCCCATGTGTGTAGATAGACTGGGTTAGTAGAGGTCAGAGTTAACGTTAAGGGTTGGCGAATGGACTCCATTAGAGCTGGTTAACACTCAGGTGAAAGACTGTGGTAAGCAGGAGGAGACGTGGGTCAGATGGTGAGTCACCTGTCCATAAGTCCTTCTCGTTTTATCCTTAATTTCTGTCTTGTAGTGTATAACTATGAAATCCACCTAAAGACACTGCTGACCCTAACTGAGAGCAGTGCCCCAAACTCCCCGACCGTGGGCAAAAGGTGGGCACTTGGCATGAGGTGAAAGTAAGATAATTTAAGTGTTTAAAGACTTGTTTTACCATCTCAGGGAGAGAATTGAAGGCTATAGGCTAGGGATTTTACAGAGACTTGCAAGGCAGAAATTCAAGAAAGTAGTTCAAGTGCTGAAAGAAAGGCAATTTCTGATGCAAAAGTTTTCCCATCTTGCATGTACTCGTATTTCCCCACTATAGCCTGCAGCGCTGCTTATCTTGGAGTAACTTTTGTAAAAATGAAGATAATGAAAGTTTATGAGGAGGAAATTAACCACTTCTCTTTCTGACTGTCAACCACACAACGGGCAAACAAACAGCTGTTTAATGTCAAGGTACTTCGGTGTTCACCTTCATAATATTGCTGGCTGATGATGAATATATCACACAGTAAATATATTATATATGAATATATCACATTGAAAACGGAAAGTGAAAAGTCATTTTTTCCCAGGAACAATTTCAAACACATTATCCCCAAATGCAGACTTATAGGGAAAAGCACTTAAAGTATTGAGAGCCTGGAGTAAATTGTACATAAAATTGATTCATGCAAGATCTAATCTCCTGCTTTAAGCAGTCTTCCTGTGCTTTGTGAAGTCACGTATGGGCCAGAGACCAGACTCAACTGACCACAGCCTTATCCAGCCTCATCTATGCCAGTCCCCATTGTTTTAATGCTCTAAATGTCAGTAATGAATCAGACAGGCCTCGCTGGCGGCCATTGAGCTGGTAATGGTTTTGCTGTGTGATTAGTAGCTGAGAAGTCCACTGAAGGACGCTTATGCAAAGAATCAATGAGCCTGTTAATGCCGCTTTGGCTTAAGGTGCCTTTTTAACAGATCTGGCTAATCACTGCAGGCATTTTAATTGAGCAAGATATAAGTGAGTGTAACTGCAGCAACGGCAGTCTGACAAAAGCATTCATCTTGAAGTCCTAGAACACCTTCTGTCTCACTCTGAAGTGGCTAATGGACACATTATGTCATGAGACAAAATGAGAAACAGCTTTAAGAGATAACATCCTCTCTTTGACTGATAGATCTTTGAATCCTCTGCTCTGAGCATATTTAACATTGGCTTAGAGTGTCTGCGTCTAATGATAGCAGAGAGGGCAGAATTCCTGGTGTGGATTTAGCGGAATGCTTTGTCCAAAACTCAAAAGCAATTTCCATCATATGCTAAAGAAAGTCAATCCGCTTTGGTCAATAGTCCCAACACTACATTCACCAACGTGTGAAAGTTGAAATATAAGTCACATGGATTGGATAAATGCAAATGTTCTCTTCTGTGGGTTCTTGCTGGTCGTCTGGGTCAGCAGTTCTGATACAACAAGGTGATGCTCTCTTTTTCTCTGATACAACAACTAACCAATACCAGTGCTGACCATCTACCCAGCTACTCCTGAGAGAACACAGCCAATTTTGCCCTCTCTGACTCCGGCTGCTGATGGCAAGCAGCATCACCCAGGATCCTGCAGATCATAGTGTGAGCACAGTAGACCCTGTAAGGATGAGATTTGTAACAGGGTTAGAGACACCACAGCTCTGGATGCTTTATCACCATCTTGATACTCGTTAATTTGGTTTGCAACCATGACAACAGAGCTCTGATTGGTCATTGGATTTAACGTAGGAATTAGAGCAGGCTCTGAATGGAAACTGGTTTGCAAGCACAACAACAGAGCTCTGATCTGTTAGCCTGGATTTCACACATCTGTAGAGCACATCTGTGGGATGTGTCCCTTTATTCAAACAAAAGGCCTCTTCTAAACTGAACTAAACTGAACTAAATTAAACTAACTAAAAACTTTTTCATTACATTGCAGAAGTGACTGACTTTCCCAATTGTGAGTTACTGTGAGGGGATTGGGCACATTTGTGTCTTTGTATCTTTAATCTTATTAGAAGCCCAAAATAACCCTTGCGAATGAAGAGTGTTGGTTCAAGTGTGACACTGTAATCAGGGTACTGTGTGTTAACAAATACACTGAGTTTGGTGTGTGGGTGTGGGTTTATGTGTGTGAAGTACAATTCTCAGCACATAGTGCTGCTCCACCCTGAGTGCTGTGTTCTACACTACTACAGTGACATCTAGTGCCTGCCAGTGGACCTGCATGTGAGATGGTCCAGCAAGATTTATTTCACCCCAATACAAATGATTTCAGACTCATCGGTGCTTTCTCAAAATGTGTGTACATTTAAACCTACAGTAGCTACTGGGCCATATACACTATATGGACAAAAGTATTTGGACTTTAACTCATTCATTGTTTCCACTGAAATCAAGGATTTTAAAAAGGTTTATCCTGCTTTTGTTGTTGTAGTAGTTCTGTACTGTAGGAGTTGATTGTATTCAGTGACAGAAGTGTTAGTACCTGCCATTAGGCATGGTGCCCAAAGGTTCATGTTTGCTACTTAATATATTTTTTTGTCAAAATTTCTCTATAGGGTATACAGAAGCTTTGGGTGTATTTGCACATCTGTGTCAGCAATGGGTGCAACTTAACATAACTGAATGCAATCATTTGATGGGTGTCCACATAGAACACACAGAGCCTTGCAAAAGTATTCACCCTCCCTTGGCTTTTTTACATATTTTTTTACATAACAGACCTGGTGTTTGCTGTTAACCAGCAGAAACCATCTAACTTGCAGGAGCTGGAGCAGTTGTGCCTTGAAGAATGGACAAAAACACCAGTGACAAAATCAGACAAGTTCCCACAGACTTATCCAAAGTGACTTGCAGCTGTAATTGCCGCAACATGGGGCTCTATAAAGTACTGACTTTAGGGGGGGTGAATAATTATGCACACTGACGTTTTGTTATTTTGTCCTACTTGTGGTTTGCTTCACAATAAAAAAAGAGCACTGCGATTGGCTCAATTCATTAGTAGTCAGCATCATATATATATATATATCTATATATAGATATATAGATATATATATATAAAAGGGATCAGCTGTCCCATTTCCTCCATAATGGTTCCTCCATCTCCTGTCCTCTCCTCGACTCCTCCACCTTCTTCCGAGGGTAGAAAAGGAGCAATAGGAAACCAGGGGGAGAAGAGGTCTGGACACAGCCATTGTGTTACAGGGGAAAACAAGAAGGGAGGGTTTGCTCATTTTCTTTGCTCACACAGTGTTCAAATTTCAGTTTCAATTTCAGTCCTGACACTGATTCATATATAAAGAACAATACAGAGACTCTGGTTGTTTTTGTAAGCACAAATAAATCTTTGCTCAAAACATGGTAAACCTTACACAGAGACATACATATGAGGGTCCTAGGATCTGGCTTGTGGAACTGTCCACTATAAGTACTTTTGAAATGTTTTGGTGAATTAAAGTGTGTCAAACTATGCAAATATCCCACAAGATTAGTGTGGGGTTCTAAAGGATAAAGGTTCAGACAGTATAAACACAGCTCCTTCTTCTAAATGTTGTTCATATATAGCCTTCAGTTCCTTACACATACGTTCCATAAATGAGGTGAGTAGAAAACCTCTAAAGAAAGTTGAGATTTTCCTTGACCCATATGACCAAGCTATGAATGATAAGTTATGATGTCTGCTTTACACATTCTCTCTTTTTCTCTCTTCTCTCTCACACACACACACACACACACACATGTTCACATTTTCTAATCCATCCCTGTGGTCAGATGTTTCCATAGGAACCCTGTGAAGCAGCCTTTGCTGGAGCAGTGATTGTCTCTTGCCAGTGTCAGAAGCTTGCATGAAACGGTTCAGTGGCGTGGGCCGCAGGGATGGAGCTTTTGGGTTCAGGCCTGGCTAATAAAGTCTTCCAGCAGCTCCCTGAGGAAATCAGCCTCTACCTGCTGCACACAAGTGCCCCTTCATTCCCCCCCTCACTCCTCTGCTGTTCGGTAGACATGTAGACCATGCAACCATTTTTTTTTTTTTCAAAGAGAAATGTCACCAGCCCAATGTTGCCTGCACTCAATTGTTTCCAATCAACTCTTGGCTTCCAGCACACTAAAGCCACCACAGCTCTCCCTGTTGGTAATCTCCTGACACAGCACCTTGGTGTCAGTTGGGTTATGAATGAAGATGTTCCTCCCTAGGGACAGTTTTTCAACAAGTGTCCAAACGGTACAAATACAAATGATCTTAAATCTACCCAGTTCAACAGCCACTTCAGGACACACGTCTAATACATTAGAATTCCACTGATTTGATCTTAGACTTTTGAAAGTGCTTTGAACAAAGGAAATCCACGAGAACCTCAGAAAAGGAGTTTTTAATGCTCACCAGGCTGCAAAAGATTATTCAACAATTTCCAAAGAGTGGTCTTCACTAATTCACTGTGAGCCAGATGATACATAGATAGAGGAAACTCAATCAGCTACTTTTCCAAGAAACAGTCATTCAGCAGAAAGAAGCCCAGCATTCTTTTATGGATCTACAGCCTCACATGCAATGAGCAATTTCAGTGCTCATGAGTCATCAAAAAGAACGGTGCACCACAAGCTTTCTGTGAGACAGATACATCCAAAAGATATTTTTGGTTGAATTATAAACATTATGTTGAGTGACGATCAGACACCATTCCAACAGAAAAACCTTTTCACAGCTGTTAAGCATGGGGGTGGCAGTCACATGGTTGAGACTGATGTGGTGCCTCATGTCCAGGACGGCTTTCCATTGCTTTTAATCCTGTAAAATCTGGATTGTACCAGCAAATTCTTCAGAACATGAGGTCAACTGTAATAGGGTCATGCAGCAGGATAAAGATCCAAACCAGTGAGTTAACAAAAAATGGTGAAAGCAGAAGATAACATTTTGCAGTGACTCAACCAAATAAAAATGTTCTGGAAGGAACTTAACAAAGCAACATCACTGAGTAGAATTATTTCCAACCCATTATGCATGCGAATACCAGTTACCAGGACAGTTTGGTTTTAGTCATATAACAAATAACTTTTGAACTACTTTCTTTTTATTTGAGATACTCATTTTTGGAAATGTAATGACGATCTGATCACATTTCAGGTCAGATTTACACAGAAAAACAGAAGAATTTAAAGGGTTACCAAGCCTTTTAGTGGCACTGCACCACAAATATTGCATAAATATCAGCTTTGCCTCTTCCTAGCTTGGTGTGTCAGTTCATTAAAATGTTTCATGAGTATGTCTTCACTAGTGCACACTGCGATAAAGTTTTCTATATATAACCTTGGTTCTGAGAATGGTCACTAAATCCACTGGATTAAAGTCAGTATTCAAACATGCTTAGCAAACTGACCAATTGTTCTGTGGGTCAAAGCAGGAGTGTGAAGTATAATTACAGCTTTTAATGTCTCACTCAGCAAAAAGGAGCCCCTCTTAATACATTTCCTCTTCATTGCTTGAGTACTGGAATGGCCGTGCAGCAAAAAAAGCCCAGACAAGCTTACAATGTTAGTCCAAAATAAAGCAGTTTTATAAGGCATATGATAGAAACCCGGGATATATTTTATTTCATAGAGGAGTTTGATGAACCATGTAAATCATAACTTACAAACACTGTTCGATCCATTTTGTCCAATTACATTTCACTGCTTTCTTGATTTCAAAACCAAGTGCACTTCCATAGATCCTTCTGTGCAGCTTGCAGATACAGCTGAGCTCTAATCAGGGCTGGTCCAGAGCTGGGCCCCAAGCACAATTCTGATAAGGAGTCCTTCTACCTGACCACTGTGAACCAATATGACCAATGTGACAGTCGCAACTGATACTGCACTGCTATTTTCCCTTCTTTCTTGGCAGAAGGATAAACAGACACACACCCCCTTTCAAAAGTATTGGAACTGTGACGCCAATTCCTTTATTTTTACTGTAGAATGAAAACATTTGGGTTTGACATTATGCCCTGTGATCCCAGGATTGCAGGTTTAAATCCCAGGTCATGCTGCTTGCCATCAGCATGCTCTTTCTTGGTGGATAGATGGGTGGGTGCTCTCCAGAGGTGGGGACTCAGCACTTTCCTATAACCCTGATGCAATGGCACCAGTTCAAAAATAGGCAGTGGGTGGTTTCACGCTCCTAGTGTCAGAAGCATTGTATGCGATAGAGAGAGAGTCCTAACAGGGTTGGGCAACTGACACCTCTGATTTGGGATAAAAAAAATTTGGGTAAAAAATTCTACAGGATTGCATCAGCATCCATTATCCATCCAAAATGTCTAATACAAATGTACAGTTAAAAAGTCATTGTGTGCAGTGCACAATGCTGAAGTGTACACTACCTGCACATAACCAATCGTGTCCCTTTATAATGCATATGCCTGCTAATGCGTATAATGTGTAACTGCTTCACTGTTGAACGTGTAATGAAAATGTCAAATAAGCCTGTGTCGGTGTGACTGTATGACTATAGCTATTTAAGGTGGAACTGAAACTTCAAAGAACTCATTAGATCTTGAAAGTGATAACTTCACTTGTGTGTGTGTGTGTGTGTGTGTGTGTGTGTGTGTGTGTGTGTGTGTGTGTGTGTATGTGTTTCTAAACAAGTACTAGAAAGTATATAACTATCAGTGTTTTCACTTTATCCCCCTATTATCCCACAGCTATGGTTACTATTTATTAACAATCCAACCTCGAGAAGAACAATCACAAGTTTACTTGACTGTTGACTCCTGAAAGATTATGATGCATACAATGCTCCTTAATTTCCCTGAGGGACCCCTCCCAAGGCATCAATAAAGTTCTACCTAATCTCCCAACAATAGAAGGGTGAAGACAAGCACATGCCTCCTCCAATACAGCCAGACACCACCTCTTATTGAGCTAGCACCATTGCATCATTACTGGGCTCGGAGGAAAGCACAGACCCCAGCTCCAGTACAAGAGCTAACAAATGCCTGTGCCAGCCAGCATTGCATGCAGAGAGAACATGGCCAATTTTGTTCCCTCAAACTCTGCATAACCAACATGCTGATGGCAAGCATGGTATTCAAACCTGCAATCCTCATCATAGTGCTAGCACATTAGACTGCAGACCGCTCAGATCCCCACTAATTATATTCTTAATAATGAAATGTGCAGTTGGTCATTGTGTTTTCTGTACTGACAAAACCCAAGATATGTTCAGAACAGTATATTGTGCTTCATACCAAAATTATATTGCATAACAAAATCATGTTCTCTCCCCCTTGCTCCACCCATTCACACTGAACTTATAAACAGTGTAGTTTCTGTAATCTTCAGAAAGTCTGGTTCATTTTCTTGACATGGCCAAGAACAATATACACCTGCAAATTCAAGTGATGCAACAGAATAACAACGTTTGCATCCATAAAGGATCAGTTTTGTAAAAATATATAAATGTGAAGGACTTTAATCTAAAAAAGATCCATGGAACCTTCACATGATGTAAAGGGTCTTGATCAAAGGGTTTTGTAGCACCTTTATATTTATTAACAATAACAGTATTTTTGACTTAATTACAATTTTACCACACAGCTGTTACAAATTTAGAAGCATTGTTTTTGTTGTTGTTGTTTGTTTGTTTGTTTTTTTGAAAACAGGGCTGCAACCAGACTAAAAACAGCAGCAATTCCAAAAGGAAACCTTATTTGACAGTTACTAAACTCTAGAATGTCTGTGTACAGAGTGTGTAACTGCTAGCACTCGAGTCTATTCTGTTAATCTGATAAAACAGAATCATGATAGTTGTGACCAATTTATATGGCCACAGATGTGGGTTCATCATCTGATCCTGTTCAATGAGGCCTGATGAGTCTTGTAATATTACTCCACCACCTCAGGCAACATGCTCATTTCACTTCAGATGCCAGGTCTTGTTCTCTCAGCTTGTCCAGAAATGCATGTGAAAACTGTGTCCTTTTGGGGAATCTTATTTTGTGAATGAAAACTGTGCAGCTTCCTAAGGGGAGCCCAGGAGCAATACAAGATCTTACATAATTCTGCTTGAAAGGCACAGTAACAAAAACCAAAAAAAGGGGAAGTTGGGATATAAATAATGGCCATCTTTGCTGCATAAACCCACACAAAATTGACCTCAGAGGTGAGAAAGTAGGAAAAATGAGGTATGTGGGCATTTACTGGTTCTAAAAATAGGTGTATCCATCAACAGTGGTGGGGGCTGGGAGAAGTTTAGAAAAATGGTCTGGTTAAAATGGTGTGGTTGAATTTCCGTGTAATGCAAGGCAAAACATTCCCAAGGGATTTTACTACAGACATGAACATAATACATCTCTCTCTCTCTCTCTCTCTCTCTCTCTCTCTCTCTCTCCAGATTTACATTCCATGCAGAACAGCCCTTGTTCTAGCTAATGAAGACCATGTTTATACCTCCTGAATGCAGCTTATGGATGGAGTCCAGCTGAGGTCTCTGCTTGTTTAAAGTAGCCATTAATTTGTAATAATGCAACTTCCGTGATCCATGAGCCAAAACTGGACAAGTGACCTCCTCTGTTTACAACCACCAAAATGTGAAATGTGAGGAGAGTTTCTCTCTCTTCTTTCTGCCTGTTGGTTTGTGCATTCCCAGCTCTAACTGCAAATTTGACAAGGGCAACATGACCCAGTTACTTCCCTCAGTGTTTCTTTTTTTTTTTTTTTTTCCTTTCACAGCACAAGCTGTTGCTGTATTGTACCTAAATGAATTCCTGATTCCCGCTTTATGCTTTGACAAAAGGATGTTTTGTTTTGTTCGACAGAAAACACAGATCGACTACCACAATCGCCTACCCACACCACCATCCAATCTGTGCTACATACACAGGGCTGCTTCCACGTTCACTGCTTAAAAAAAAAAAAAAAAATCAGAGTGCTGAGAATAAATAGCATGTGCTTTAGTGGAAATGTGTCTCAGCCTCAGCTGCTGATTTTATGCGTTGGGTTGTGTTGCTGTGGAAATGTATTCAAGCAAATGCAAAATGAAATGTGTCATATCAATGTAGAATTCTGCAGGGTTTGTCAGTGTAGCATATGGCTGATTATCATGGAGAGTAATGTAGTGATGTTTTGACATATTTAGCAAAAGAACAAAAGGTATGTAGTTGATTCACAGTTATAATGGGGAGTAACTGAATCCTGTTTGCGTCTATAGTTAAGTGGAAAGTCTGTCATGTTAAAAAGATATGCCTGTCATGGCCGTATCCGCTAGGCCGCCCTCAGCCACCACCGCCAAAGGGAAGAACAGGCCTACTCCTGGGTAACTCAGTGTAAGCTGTGGCACATGAGATCTCTACTTAAAGCCAGATATACACTTAGATTTTTGAAATGTTGAATTTCGCACATTTTTATCTTTCACTGTGTGCAGATCAATAGACATAGAACAGGATTTATCACATTAAAGCTAAATATCTCTGCACTGAGCTGCAGGATATGCAAGTGGGGCTCCTGCATTAAATTTGGATGTGATTTCTGTCAGCTGTCTACACAGATATGAATTTCCCATTGGGAAAAAATTGGGATAAAAGTATAAAAAAAAGATAACACCTCACAACCTATACAGGTGTGGGTGTTTCCACGTTGTCCCCAGAAGTAACACTTAAGGATTCGTTTAGAGGATAAAAAAGGAGACATACAGGGACCCGTAGGTGGTTGGGAAGACATGGAAAATTGGAGGTATTAGAGGTAAGATAGAACTTCATGTGTATATAGGGGTGTTCAAAATATTTTGAACTTGCAAGTCAAAGACGGATTTTGTCAGCTGGAAAATGAAGTTTTCATTAGGAAATTTGTGGTGTCAAGAATTTGGCTCACGACAGAACTCAAACTGCGAAAAGCAGCAAAATATCTCAGAAATCACAAATCCCATCAGTTTTCCATCAGCTCCCTTTGACTTCATTAGTCAGGCATCGCTTGCCTTCTTACACTGTATGTCAAATGTCAACTGATCAAGCTGATCAATCAATCAAAGTTTATTTGTATAGAGCTTTACAACAAAGGCGTCACAAAGCAGCTTTACAGAAGTCTGGGTCCAAGCCTCAGTTGAACAGCCAGCGGGCAACAGTGGCAAGGAAAATCTCCCTCAGGCTAGGAGGAAGAAAGATTGAGAGGAATCAAGGCTCAAAAGGGGAACCCATCCTCCTCTGGTCGACACCGAATAGCACAGATATAAAACCCAAAGAGGTGTAAAACAATAAAGAAGCTAAAATTCCTGATACTGAAATGTAATTGTTATACACAATTACAAAGTTTTGTAATTGTGAAAGATGAAAGATGTTTTCATCCACTAAAGTTATGCAAAAAAAAAATAGATGATGGGCTACTGTGATTAGGAATGGAAATCCACTGGTCCACTGCTTAAAGAACTTAACAGTGGCTTGATATGGCATTTATTTAAAAAAAAAATACTTTTCCATTACTAATTTTTAGTATTTTGGCATTAAAGATATTTATAGTGGGGGTTTTGTTGTTGTTGTTGTTGTTGTTTCTTCTTTTTTTTTAAGAATTTTATGGCCTATTTCAAAATTCACAATTTCTTGGTGGATCGAAAACCCACTACAGTATATGCCTGGCCTAAGTGAGCTCATGTCCTGTCCCATGTTCAGTCTTGATATTCTTTGCTTTCTTTTTGTCTTTTCGGCTCTGTGTGTGAGGAGCAGTAAAGCAGATCTCAATAATGATTTAATGAACAATCACCGTTTTCTGAATACATTCTTCTAACTGCCCTCTTAGGTGTAAACAGGTGACCAGCATCAGCATTTAACTTTAGGGGGGTTCTGGAGCTGTATCTGGACATATCGTCTGGAAGATATGTTCTTCCACCTTTCTGCAATGAATGTTATTCAACGGAGACTAGGGTGAAATCAGTATTACCAATAAATGTTTGAAATCCATTTGTGTGAAATTGTTTTGATTGCTTTACAGTGAAACCCAAGAGTTGTTTCTCAGGAGCTGGATTTCAGAAACAGGAGGTAATTGGTTAAGTCTAACTATGATTTGATAAAGAGTTAACCATGTATGACTGAACTAAATGAGGAAGATTAGATTTAAATGAGAATATTCTTTCCTCTGGGCGGTCAATAAACAGGCAAATCGTTTGGTCAAGGTGTCTGAATTTATTCTCAGGTCATTCTTGTTTAAACATCTCATTCATCTCATTCAGAGACTCTCTGGCCTTAGATTTCGTTTAAAGACTGAACAAAACAAAAAACTGAACTCTAGAGCTTTCCTTTGGCATTCCTTAGTTTATGTGTCTATCCTAACAACCAGAACTCTCCTATCTCAAGCTGGTGGCTTAGAGGTTTGGTGGTGTTTTTCCTTTTTAAGGATCAGCTTTGAACCTTTAGCATCTTCTAGCAGAGGGTTTATGTCTCAGTTTGTTACTCATCACAAGAACCAGCACAGATCTTTAATAATCAAATGTGCACCTTCCCACTTATTCTGAGTTTGTGGTTCAGACAGTTAGCACTTCCACACAAACAATGCTGTGTTAAATTCCACTTTGGGTTGAATCACTGAGCTAAAGTGGCCTTTTTTTCTTAAACCCAAAATGCAAGTAGACTATTTGGCACATTTTGTTGCTATTTGATGTAAAATAATGAAGCCCAATCTTTAGTCCTTTAATTAACCCCTTAGGACAAGCAGGGTGATGACCGTCAATATAGGAAGTGGCTGTTGGTGATAATTCTAGAGAACAATGAATGCTGTGATTCTTGAAACACTGTGCTAAGACTCAAAAACCATGGACTCCTCTAAGCAGCTGGCTGAGGATCTAAAAATGTTCTCCTATTTTTTGCCCACCACCACCCTCACTTTGGAGTACTGAGAAAAATAGACAGTTTCATCAACGCCATCATCCCCAGGGAGGGCATAAGAAACAAAAAACAAAAATAAAACAAGAGAGAATTTCAAAGATTTCAAACATCAACAAGAGAAGGAAAAAAAGTCATTATAAATGTATAGTATTGTTATTTGGTGTGTTTGTGTGCTTGTGTGTATGTGAGGGTATGTTCATGGGTGATTAAGTAAGTTGTGCTCTGGAGGTCTGGTTATTATTTCAGGCAGATGTTGTCAACCAGGATCTGAAAATGAAGCTGAAAGCATAAAAGCATTAAAGGCACTAGAAAGATGTTTCATCCAGCTCATAATTTCAACTGTCTGAAGAGACTAAGAAAAGTCTGTGACTAAGAAAAGTCAGGTAATGGGAATGTCATGGGAAAGTCAAGTCAAAATCTAGAAGAACAAAGGATTTCTCAAATAAAACTGTACATATGCTGACTAGAAAGCCCAAGCAAACCCTACTGAACTTGCAAGATCTTTCCACTGATGCAGGAGTAGTTGTGCACTTTTCTACTGTGCAGCATTGTTTGCACAAACAGGATCTGCACAGAAAAGTCTTGCAGCAGTTGTAGATAAAGCATGCCTAGGCCTTCTGCGGCACTACTTACCAAGTCCTTGTGTATATAAATCACTTTTTACACTTTTAAGGCAAGGTCAACTAACGTTTTAATGTCATTTCCTCTTTCAGTGATGGAAGTTCTTTATCAGACAGGAAAAAAAATGTGATGACATGTTTACCAGTGTAGCAGCGTGGGTGGAGTTCTCATAGGCTCCTGCTGAAACACACTTACAATAGAAATCAGTGGGCAAGTGTTGACATCCCCATCTGTCCATTGACTTCTGATCTGAAAGAAGCTGGTTTTCAGCCGCTGGGTTTACTGTTCTTTTCTAAAAGCAGGGAGATTAGAGCCTTTCAGCCAAATGCTACAGATGCAGCAGCGAGAAAGTGGGTTGGAAAATGCTGGAGTACTGGGATATTATCCTGATATATTTAATACCTTTGGTGCTTTCTTTTTCACATAACTAGCTTATGTTTCTCCTTTCCTCTTTCTTGCACACACACTCGTAACTTTGCCTTCACCCTGACTGTCTAAAGCATGATTCAGTGCCCTGTTAACAATTTTTCCCAGTGTCTGGTGACATCATAGTCCATTCAAATGCATTAAGTGCTTGAGGCTCTGGGCTGTTTTTGAGGAATGAGTGCGTTGCCTTGGAAAGGAGAATTTCTCCAGGAGCCAGGGCCAAGCAGTAATGGTGACAAAACATGGGAACAGCTCCCATTTAATCGTTCTAATGACCATTTATTATATTTTGTCTCTAATTAAGTTAATTGCATTGCTCAGACATTATCTATTGCGACACTTTCATTTTATCCAAGCACTCAGCTCAAGCACTTGGACACTAATAGTGGTGTTTATCAGGGCTGCTGTCAGCTATGCTCTTATATTACTGTGCAAGTGGTATAAAGGTAAGTCTGTGAATCAATGAAAGGCATTTATAACCAAATGCCTTTTAAAGGAAAATTAAATTGTTGCCATTTTGTGTTTATTTCCATTGCAGATCTTTCTTGCTTTTTTGGATAATAAATAATTCACTGAACTTTTATGCTCACTAATAAAACAGAGACTGAAATATGTTTCTGCATCTCCATGGAACAATTCACTGTTATGAATCTTATTTTAATAAATGTACAGTGACATGAAATGATCCATCCCTGCACATCACATCCAAGTTCAGAAATTCAGCTGAACTTTGTATGCAAATTTCAGCTTCTCGTACACAACGTTTTAAAGAAAGTCTTTGTGACCAAGTTTGCAAAACCTGCATCTGTAGGTTTTCTTGCAGCTGTTCAGTGACTAATATGTCAGAATTGCTGGAGATTGGATTTATTTATAGATAGATAGATAGATAGATAGATAGATAGATAGATAGATAGATAGATAGATAGATAGATAGATAGATAGATAGATAGATAGATAGATAGATAGATAGATAGATAGATTGAATATTATTAATAACAAATTAACATAATTAAAATTGATCAGACTCTGGAATACAGATTAGACACCTGCACAAATCTGACCTTGGAACAGTCACCTTTCCTGCATCCTCACCAAAAAATTTTGTATCAGATTTTCAGTAGAACATCCAAACCAGACAAAAAGGCATTCTGACTTTTGCCAAGATTAAACATGCAGTTTTTGCTGGAAAGAGCATAAAGCATGTAGAATTTCAGCAAAAGAGGTAAAAGTATGGCTAATAACAAAGAACCTATTATTTACCACCACCTAGTGTGTGTGCTTGTGTGTGTGATGAAGCTCATGTAGGGCCAGTAGCTTCAGTGCCCCAGAGAATGAAAGAACAAAGTGTAGCTTTGAGTGCTCCTGCTGCTTTGCTGGTGTCTGGAGGCGAGGTATCTGCATGCTGAACAGTGGAGCAGGTGCCTCGGGCTGATTTATGGCTGTAATTATGCATGAAAACTCTCAATGTTCCAGCTACAACGCATGAAAGCATGGAGGTAAGGTCTCAGAATATTTGAAAAATGTCATGAAATATAATGTAGACTTTTCTTAAATCCACACAAATGCAAAAACACCTTAAACACTCATAATAGTTGAATATTTGGGTACATGATACTGACATTTGGAACCACAAAAATCCCACATAAACAAAGCAGGACAGGAAAACAGGCCACATCCAATACCCCGTAACTGGAACACACTTCACTCCTTACATTTGTGCCACTAAAACGTACATGAGCTACTAACAAAATTCCTCATCAAAGCGAGCGAAATAGTAAAGCAAAACAATGACTTCAGGAGAGGATGGTGTTATTAATACTGGATGCTCATTACCTCCAGACTCTGCTATTTAAGGGAATATATGGTGCTACATTATGCTATAATTAAACCCTGAATGAGCTTAATTATTGGTACATTTTGAATAAAAAAATATATAATAAATAAATATGACGGAAAATCTTTTACAAAAAACTTTAACAATTGAAATATTCTTAAAATAAATGCAGGGGGTGCACGGATTGTGTTTCACACAGGAAAGGGTCACGGGTTGCAAAACATTTGAGAACCTCTGGAGTTAGTCATGTAGGTAAGCATGAGGGTGAGTTCAGGCAGACCACCTCAGTGGACCACCATGGAAACCACACTGGCAGACAGTGTTATTGTTTCTGGTGGCACAGTTTAAAAGTTGCTTGTTAAGTAAAAATATCATTTTGATTAGTGGGTTTGTATCCGTCATTAGTTTAAAAAGCCTGTTATGAAAATTGGTTTCCTGACTTTTAGTGATGTAGTGACCACCTGAACAATGTCTTCAGCTCGGGTAAATGGCATCTGGGTCAGCTAACTGCCTACTCAAGCACCATGCATATACATTTCACATTTTAAACCTGACGTTTATCCCATGCGAGTTTTTTTTTCCTGCAGGCCTGAGATGAAGCTGTATGGGGGTCAGAATAATTCATAGTGGTTGAGTTCTCAGGAACAGAGAAAAGCACCATCGGTCTTTCACAGACAGTCGCAAAGCTGAACAGGTGTTTCAGCGCATCACTATTATTTCTGTTCTCTACACTTCCAGCTCATTTCCCGTCTCTGGAAAGGTAATAGCGTTCATCTGTCCCACTGTGTTATGATGGTTAAGATGGTTAACTGATTTTATCTGCCGTCCTCTGTCATGTACATAATCATTTACAGATAAAGACCTTGAAGTCTATTACCTGCAGACATCAGTCATGTTTGATTAGCTTTTTTTTATCCAAGGTTGTTAATAAATCTGTCCAAATAGGAAACCATTTTCTCTGAAAATCACTTAAACGTAATACTAACACTAGATCATTTTGATAGCAGGCTTGGTCTGCATTCATATTATCCAAGTACCAACACTGCCATCTAAGGGACTGCAACACAATAGCAACAGGCCTGTGGCTTCCATTAGCTTTGAGCAAGAATGTCTGTTGTGTGTGCACGACCAACACTCTTTTGGTTAAGCTGAAGATGTGCAAACAGTTCTTGACTGTATTCAAAATTTCATACAAAACTAGTTTACTGAAGCAAACTCATTCATATTCATAAAAAAAAAAAAATCAATATGATGCAAAATGCACTACACAGGTTAAATGTCATTTCATACACTGTACTCAGAATGCTTGGAAAACACACGTCCAGATTTTTATGAGATTTCTTAAGCACGGACTGAACTGACCTCATTCACATGAGCGTATTGGCTTCAGTTCAGATGGTTCGGCTGTTCTCCAGCAATGTAAGCCCACTTACATTTCACTTCACTTTAAACATTTGTGAGAGCCCATTGCCTTAATAAAACTGCGTTTCCAGAAACAGATGCAATGCAAGAGTGAACATTGTAGCACCCAGATTGTATAGAAAAATACAAAATACTAACATACACTAAAGAGAAGGTAGCCTGGGGGATATGACAATACAGCGGTGGTGACAGCAAATGCCCAATATGCAAACAGACGGTGCCAACCACTTTTTTCGAATACCCCCTAATCAGGGCAGCAGTCCATCACAGGGATCCACACACACACTCACACCTATGGGCAAATTAGCAGGGCCAATTCCCCTACCATTTGCATTTTTAAGAGATGGGAGGAAACTGAAGTACCTGGACGAAACGCACTTGAAAACAGGGAGAACATACCAAACTCGCCACAGACAGATACCTGAGCTTAGATCAAACCCACAAGCCCAGGAAATCCACAGAAACATGGGAAGAACCCATGATACTCCTCACTAACAGCAACCAGACCCAGGATCAAACCCACAATCCCAAAAATGTTCATGTAACAGGTAAATAGGTGGGTAGTATAAGAGATATCTCCAGTTTTGTGAACGAAAAACCTTTTGTATAATTTAAAACTTGTCAAAACATCGGGTGGACCACTCCACCTCTTTCTTATTCGTTATACTGTTCATTAAACTCCTGGAGAAATTCTGTCAGATGTGAGGGTACAGTAACACATGCAGCATGTGTACAAAAGTAGATAATTAACTATAATTGAATTTCAACAGTTTCATTTTTTCACATTGAAGCAAATATAAAAAGGTTCTATATCCTTGGCAAGCCTCTGCGTAGTGTGATGATTTTGCTCCAGCACAATAGTCTAAGTTCTATAAAGCATAAGGATAAGTTATGGCCCTCTACTGGTAAGAGACAGCTATAAACTTGTGTACTAGGGAAGGTGTCGAAGTGTGTGTTCTACTGAAACAGATATTATATCAGAGAGGCGGTATAACAGCAGGGTGGTGCACCACTTTGAAGACACATCAGAGCACAGAAAAAATATACTGAATTTATTTCACTCAAAATCATTTCCTACAGGAATAAAATAAAAATATATAACACCACTAACAGTCATTAAAAGCTCATTGACAGAAAGACAGAATTGGACATTGACAGAAAGACAGAATTGTTTTCATGATATAACATTTACTCACATGGGAAATAAATTCAGTGTATCATTTTAATCACTGCAGGTACTACAATTCACCAGAAGAGTGTTGTTCCTGGATCAGTTTAACCTTTTAGCATACAGTGACCCAGCTGTCCTTTAACTGGTCCTGAACGAACACTGTTGTCAGATGTTTAGAGAATACAGGTGCAGGTGATTGCGATTATTTGTTGAGGCCATTAACGTTCTCAGGCACCAGGCCTTCCAACAGAGCCAGTGTAGACTCCATGATCTGAAAGACACAAGTCAAAGCATGTGATGGGGATTTCTTTACTTAGTAAAGTTGGTTTATTATTCTCTATATGTCATATAACAACATGCTGAAGAACAACGGCAAAAGAAAAGGAGAATGGAAAAAGTTTCTTAACTTTGAACAGAAATTAATGTAAAATAAGAATAATTAGTGTGTTTTTTTTTTTTGCTTCTGCATAAGCCATTACACCCGTGGCCCTATGATACACTACTCTACAGTTTTCCAACAGGTACCAGTCGATTTATTGTTTTAAGGAATTGGTATTGCTCATTCAGGTATTGCTTTAAAGCAGTGGTTCTCAATTCTGGTCCTGGAATTCTACTGCCCTCCTTGTTTTAGTGTTTTCCTGCACTAACATACCCACTTTGGTTCAGGAAGACCCCACAGTTAGTTAATTAGTTGGACCAGGTGTGTTGGAATTAGAGGAATCCTAAAACAAGCATGGCAGTGGTACTCCGGGACCAAACTTGAGAACCACTACTTTGAAAGTTTGTGCTTTCAGTGTGCATCTTCATGTTTTCCATTCTTTTTGATGTGTTTGGGAGTGTATATACGTGTGTGCACATGTCTATGATGGTCCCTACCTGGAAAGTAGGGCTAAGGCCCACCAGGGACTGCATGTTTCTGCTGAAGTAGCCCAAAATGTAATCCCCTGCCAGCAGGGGTAGGTCATCCTTCTTCATGCTCAACTGGGAGAAGTAACAATGACACACAAAACACTCAAACACTTCACATATGGGCCACCTTGCAATGATCATTTAAACAACATAATCCATATAAAAAATATCAATACGTACCTGAACAACTACATTAAGTGCAGGAATCTCATCCTCCTTAACCCAGGCAAAGGCAACATAATCAAAGGCACTCTTGAAACCAATCTATATACAGAGTGAGAAATGAAACACAAAGAGCTTTAAACAAAGGGTTTAACGTGTTGATAATAACACTGAAAAAGGAAGTACTCTTTTGAATTACCTTGTAGAGGCCAATCCAGTCTGAGGTGCAGGCATCAAACCTCTCCTGGATGAAATAGGTAAGCACTGCATCCTCATCAGCGCTCCACTGGCCCTCAGCACTCACACACACCAGCGGCATCTCCAGCTCCTTCTGAAGCTGAGGGCAAAGAGGAGAAACACACGACAAGAATCTCTCATTTTATTTGCCTGATTGACTAGTTTAGCTCTTAACCAGCATGCGGTGTCATTTAGTTTGGGTTTGATGGTTAATCTGGTCGACCAGTATGAACTTGACCAAGCTTTTTAAATATACAGCCCATCCAGAAAGTATTCACAGCACCTTTTTTTCACAGTTCATTCTTACAACCTTCAAAAATGTCAAGTATAACATCATTGCAGTCATATTTACCTCAACCTTACAGCATGATGCTGCCACCACCATGCTTCACTGTAGGAATGGTATTGGCTAGGTGACGAGCAGTGCCTGGTTTCCTCCAGACGCTGGGCATTGAGGCCAAAGAGTTCAATCTTCATCAGACCAGATAATGTTGTTTCTTGTGGTCTAACAGTCCTTTAGATGGACTGTCATGTGCCTTTTACTGAAGAATGGCTTCCATCTGGTCACTCTACCATACAGGCCTGATAGGTGGAGTGCCACAGAAATGGTTCAAAATGGTTCTCCTCTGTCCACAGAGTAACACTGAGCTCTGTCAGAGTGACCATTGGGTTCTTGGTCACCTGCCTGATTAAGGCCAAGCAGTCAGCTGTAGGAAGAGTCTTCGTGGTTCCAAACTTCTTCCATTTATAGATGATGGAGGCCACTGCCTGCTCATTGGGACCTTCAAGGCAGCAGACATTTTTCTGTACGCTTGCCAATACTTATGTTATATTTTTGTGTTTTATTTGAAATACATATGCAAACATTTCAAACAAACTTCTCTTACTTTGTCATTATGAGGTATTGTGTGTTGAATGTTGAGGAAAAAATGAACTGAATTGTGAATACTGTGAATATGTTCCGGATGGACTGTAACATCACAATAAATTACATTGGCCTACAGCAGCATTGTTTCTCAACCATGGTCACCATTTCAGTGTTTTTGCTGCTCACAACATACCTGATGCAATCAAGGCCTTTCAGAGTTGCAGGGGGTGTGTTACAGCATGAAATCCATTACAATATTGTGATGTTATATAGTAAGTAATGTCTTAAACTTCTTAACCTGTTTAAAGGAAGGTTAACTCTAAACAAAAGCTCTAAGCAAAATTTAAAAACATTAGTTGCTGTCAGCTCTAGCATTGTACAGAACATTCTCTATTTTAAATATAAAAGAAAACACAAACATTAGAGCAAAGCCAAACAGCGTCTTCCAAACAGACCCTAAGTTTCTACAGAGCTGCCCTGGAGAGTTAGCTCACCTCCAGGTTAAAGGTGCTGATGACAGGCTTGTGATCACTGACTCCATATGACGCATCACAGGTGTACAGGTCTTGTGTCACCTTTAAAGGAAACTCTTCTTCGTCAACAATCGATCCCCTCTCCCCATCACTGTTGGGTTTTATTCGCCACAGGATCCGATCTGTCCAGGCCGGCTTCCGCTTCTTGCCACTGACCAACCACAGGCACATGGTGAGAGATAACAAATGAGCTAATAGAACCCAAGGAAGCTTTTAGTCTACAGTTACCATGAGTGCTTTTGCATAAGCCCAATTTTATTGTAGCTTTTCTTTAACATCTTGTCAGACAAACAGTAATAAGTTAATTCTAAGACCCAGATCTGGTCTAATATTTAAGGCCAGTAGGTCGCCCATGATCAGCCAGTCCAAACTCCCCAATTTCAGCCACTAATTCCTTAGCAAATCGATTTGAGTCAATTGGATACTCCTTTCCTCCAATCGACTGGCAAAAGGAAATTTGGAATTGAATGATATGGTTGAACTGGTCATTATTTAAACTGACCAATGATAGGGGACCTGACTCTATATTAAAAAAGCACAAAGCCTATGAGTCTATGACAGCATTTGAAATTGTGTTTATACTGAACTGGAAGTACTGGTGAGTACTGGTTTAACACCGCCCCCCAGTGGACTGAATGTGACAGTTCGTGTGTCCATGGCCTATATGTAGGAAATAATCCAACACACATAATCCATAAATATTGTAATCTTTGGATTTACTGTTACATTATTCGGTATTCATTGATTATTGCTGTGTTACACACTGTTTGTTACTGTGGTGCTTGTTTGGACACAACAGGATATATGAGAGCTAACATGCAGACAGATTACTGGAAAACAGGTGAGCACTGTACAGAACCAAAAAATGGAGAATTGCAATGGAGCAGTTGGTTTCCAACCCTGTTCCTGGAGATCTGCCTCCTTGCAGACATTAACTTCAACCTAAATCCACACCACGTCCATCTAATTAGGGGTCTTATTCACACCGGCAGATCTTTTGCATTGTCCTGTTAATGATTTTGTGAACTTGGGGTATTTTCTGAGGTGTTTTGGATTGTTTTCACACAAAGAAAAATGTCACAACAAACAATGTGACAACATTCTCTCTGCTTATTGGTCAGACTTGTCTGGTCAGATAATGACTGTATCAAGTGTGGAGATCCAAACAGAGCATGGCACCAGTGTGACTATGAAGTTACTAATGCCCACGTCATTACCCCAACAAGCCTTATATTTAGGTTGGGGGTGAAACCTGCATAACAGTTCAGGGTTGGTGACCACTGCAACAGATGAAACTTTCTCATGGGACAAGGTAGAGATGGGAATGTGTAGAACATTAGACTATGATGCTCTAATCTAAGAACATGTTCTGCCTCAAGAATCCAATTGATGTGTGTGACACCAAGATGAATAATGTGGATGAAACATTGAGCATATTTTGACTAAAGACCTAAAAGTGTGACAGCCACTCACCCTCCCCAATATACTAGTGCATCTCAAATAATTAGAATATCCATAAAAAAGCTCATTTGTGATCACAATTTCATTCAAAAGGGTAAACTGTCATATTTTATATTCATTACTCATTATTTGTTCATTATTCATTCATTATTTTTTTCTTTCACTGTTGACCAGTATGGCTTATAACTCATTTGAACTGAATTTGAACAGATTACTAATCACAGTATCAACTTTAAAACAAACCTGGACATATTTCACTTTATTTGTAATGAATATAAAATATATGGCAGTTTAATTTTTGAATTAAATGACCAAAAACCTTTTCCACAGTGCTCTATATTTTGAGATGCTCTAGTACACCAGCTCTAATCCAGAGCTACTGACAGGCCTACTGTTCACAGCACTGGAAGTAATACACACTCCATAACTCCAATCCCACCAACTGTAGCTGGTGACCAGAGACTTAGTTTAGGTAAGCCTCTTACTATCAAAACACCTCTAATTCCAGCAGGCTCAGGACCATTCTGTGGGGACACTTTGCCATGGCAACAGTTGTGAAGTAGACATACAGATTACGGCATGCAGGAAAGGTGAAAAAAGGCATTGTGGGTTATGGGCATTACAGGCCAGTGTTCTTTACGAAGACAAGTGAGGAAGTTAGAAAGGAGCCATGTGAGAAAGGTGATATATCTGAAACCAAAGCTTACGTAAAACCAAACCATGTCTTCTGTGGGCTGTGACAAGAAAGAAAGAACACATATAAAGCTCTCTGGGGGGGTGATACGGAACTCTCTCAGATGCTGAAAAAGAGTAGATTTCACTTTTCCACAATTCTGTATATTCTGTTTATTTTTCTTTGCTTTTTCTGATAAATTAGCGACAATATATAAAAAGGTCCATTTAACCCTCTGGGGTCCATGAGCTCACCAACATGTCATATTCTATGTTTCTGTTAATATATTTGTAATAGCAAAGCAACATTTACTGAATCTGTAGGGTCTGCACTTTTAAGTGCATCTCAATCACACATGATTCACATCCGTTATGAGGCAGAAGGATTCAGAAACTTATCTTCTACTTCTTGCTGTGTCTAACTGGTGGATTTCTGCGTCTACATCTGCAATTGGTGGATTTGCACGTTTTATATCAAAATAAGCAATGGACACTCAGGAAATCAATAAGGATTTAACCCTAATGCCAGAAATCCTGTTGTCTTTGTATTGTCTTTGTAACAATGAGTCATTTTCACTGTTACTCTCACCTTCGTTACTTAACTGCCATTAAAACCATCACAAGGGTAAATATTTCTCCAAATAACCACAATATCATAATTAAATGTTAACCCTCAACAACAGAGTGTCATTTTTTTAAAGACATTTGCATCATTTTGACACTTTTGAAGTTTGCTACATTTTCTTCGTCTCACCATCAATTATTTTTAGCTGAAGCACCATCCAAATTTAGAACCTGCTGATTCTTTTCTAAAGATGAAACACAGCACGTGCTTGGTTTTTGCCTCTCTTACAGATGAAAACTTTAAGTGGTGTTTTATGTTTTGTTGGTCTACAAGGTTATGGTTGTAACGAATCCGATTTTCTCTGTATGTTTGAATCATTTTGTCTTTTACTTTCCTTTGACTTCCTATTCCTTAGAAATGGATTTGTTATTCTGTTTTCCCAAAATGTTCTATCTAATCCCTTCAGAAATAACTTCTGGAATATGAATTTACCTGCTACTTGATCAATGTGAAATTCAAATGAAGGTGGTTCCTGATTTCACACATTACTTTATTATTTTTAGCAGATTTTTAACAATACGATTTGTTTACAGTTCAGCACATTAGAGCACGCAGAGGTTATATGTTGTACAGATCAGTGTTTCTCAACCCCGATTCTAGAGGCAACCCTGACCTGCACGTTTCAGCTTTGACACTCCCCCTGCAACTCTGAAGGGTTTGTTCATGAGCTGATTAACTGAATCAGGTGTGGTGGGAGCAGGGAAAGCTTAAAAATATGCAATGTAAGGGTGCCGTGAAAGGGTTAAGAAACTCTGGTGTAGAGGTACTCAGAGCTAAGAGTGTAAGGGGGTTCTACCTTGTGTCATATGTCTCAGAGAAGCGGTCAAATTTGTATGTGGGTTTGAACTGTAAAGGTCCTTCCTCAAACTCCTGCAACAGCGGCTCCTTCTTCTTCATCATTGTCAACTAACACACACATACACACACACACAAACACACACAGTGTATAGGAGCAAAGACAACATTTGCACAGCCATCAGGAGGGAATACAGTCTAATGAAGAAAATACATAGAACAAGCAGAGAAGAACAACAGGGATGATATTTGCACAGTGCTGCGGAAAACACACACACGCACACACACCACAGAGAATGTAAACATTGTATTCACTTCCTCTATGAACCACGAGACATTTATAGAGTTTTCTGAGTGTGTGTGTGTGTGTGTGTGTGTGTGTGTGTGTGTCTCACTTGGTCTTTGTTCCACAGCAGGTTGAAGCGGCCACTGTTGATAGAGGAGCGCAAGAAGTGCAGGCCATGGTCCGCGATGCGAAAGTTCAAATCGCCAAACCAGAACACCACCCTTGAAAGCGCACACACACACACACACACACACACACACACACACTCACATAAGCAAGACGAGTGCATTTCTTTAGGCAATGCTTTTTTACAAAGACTAAACAAGCTGTCTGTGTGCATTTGCACATCTGTGTCAGCAATGAGTACAACTTAAAGTAGCTGAATGCATTCGTTAGGAGGGGTGTCCACAAACAGTGGCCATATACAGTAGTATATATGACTGGTGTCACAAAAAAAACTTGTATCTCCAAAAGTAGCAACTTCACAGAGGAAGGAAAAAAATTTAACTTTCAATGGACATCTGTGTATTTTATTTTAGAGTGTTTCTATTGGTCAATACACTGTTAAGAACTGTCAGATTAAAATCGTGTCATAAGAAAAATATGTCCAAAAGTGGATACAAAGCTTTGAGAAACAGCAGTGATATACAGCTACAGCTATGTGCTGTAAGTCCCTGAGTCGAGTATCTCTATATATATACTAACTTGTGGTCAAGCACATGTGGAGTGTTGTAGAAGTCAAAGTCTTGCGAGTCCAGGATGTATTCAAACTCGTCCACACGCTGCACAGCGTAATTCATATGTGCTGCTAGGTGGCAGTTCAGGAAGCAAAGCATGTGGCCGTAGAAGGAGAAACGCACCGACACACCACCTTTATTCCCCTGTGGAGTTACAACATAACGTCATACCTTCCATCCCTGCCGCCCCATTACAATAAATACACAACATTAATCCCATTCACTGGTTTGACAAAAATCATGGTTAATAGAATACAACAGAAGTTACATTATATGGACTAAAATATTGGGACACCTGCTCATTCATTCATTCGTACAAACTCAAAGGTATTTAATGATCCTGCTTTTGTTGAACTGACCATTTCTACTGTAGAGGGAAGGACTAGATTTTTGAGCACTGCTGTGAGGATTGCATTCAGTCACAGGAGCATTAGGATGTTGGATGATCACCACCCCACCTCATCCCTAACTCGTCCCAACATTATTGGATGGAACATCATCACTCCAGAGAGCACCGTTCCACTGCTACACAGCTCAATGCTGCTGCGGCGCTTTATACCTTTCTAGCGCATATAATGAGCATAGCAATGAGTACAAGTTAAAGCAGCTGAAAGCATTCATTAGAAGGACATGTAACGTATTTTATTAATCTAGACCCATCATCTGCTGGTCCAAAAAGTTCGCCACTTTGATGTAACGCCTAGTTCCCTTTGTTTGCTTAGCCAATCTATTTGAGTAAATTGGGAAATTGGGAATTCTTTGGAATTTCCTCCAATTGATTGGGGAAGGGAAAGAGAAGAACAGAACCAAAAATGGGCAATATTTGGAAAGGACAATGATAAGGGACCTGACACTACAGCACAGTACAGTATCTGTACTTGGCTGATAGAAGTGACCATACACCCTATGACTTAGAGGAATCCGTGAAATTACACATATAAACAGCATCCTGTTTCCTTTGCTGTAATTTTAAATGACAAAATACAATACAATTACTTTCAGTACTGTTTCCTTTCATAACATAAAAAAACAGCACTGAGAAATGTTACCCAGTAGCCCAAAATGCCGGTGCGAGTGTACGTGCTCTGGATGTCACGGACAAAAGGCAGATGAGCCAGTTTAGCAAAGACGATCAGTAGGAGTCCCTGCATCCTCACAGAGGTCACCTGGGGGTCACATACACAAACACACACTTCACACAAATCCCATTTTGTACATACCATAAATTAACAAATGAGTTTATCCAGCCTTTGAGGTGTCATGACAGACGTTCAATTAGCCATGCAGTACTAATGAGAACATTCTTTGGCGTCAGTGGCATTTTTTCAGTCTGGCATTTCACAACAGTAAGCGTAGCCCTCCAGAGAAAAACTGGAGGGAACTGACCTCCTATACAAATTCCTGCATGTGACAGAGTGGTGGGAACTCACAGCTTATGATCACACTCCTGATTGCATCACACAAATCAACTGGTGTGTTACAAAGACACCAGTGTTCCCCACTGGGCCTTAATGAGGGATTGCCTGAATTCATCTATTGTGTTCCTACTCCACTGTCAACTGAATACCAGAAAATAACAGAGCCACAAGACAATGAGTGGATGATATGGCAACCACTTTAGCTTTATTGTGACACTTTATGTCACAGTATACTTTTTAGAGTATAGTGTGTGTGTATTAACATAGTAACACTTTATAGACTAAAGAAAGTCTGTAACAACAACCAGTGTTTAAAGGTGGGTCACGACATTTGTGTTATTGTTTTCTATTTTTAAGTATTTTAGAATCAGAAATACTTTGTTAATCCCAGAGGGAAACTGCAATTATTACCATTCATTCATATTAATAAACAGAATAATATTAAAGATAAATAAACATGTATATATATATATATATATATATATATATATATATATATATATATATATATGTGTGTGTGTGTGTGTGTGTGTGTGTGTGTGTGTGTGTGTGTGTGTGTGTGTGTGTATGTTAAAGTCATGGCTAAGGCAGTGGCTAAGGCTAAGACAGTGGCTAAGGCTAAGGCAGTGGCTAAGGCTAAGACAGTGGCTAAGGCTAAGGCAGTGGCTAAGGCTAAGGCAGTGGCTATGATAATAAATAAACATGGAACGCCTTGCCTTGTGTAACATAGTTTTAAATATTGAGAGTTACACTGAGTTCTTTTTTTCTCCTGCCCAAACATAGTGTTGATGTTAGATGGTATATTTTTGGCCACGTGACCTGTCCTTACATAAGATGTCTTTCCTCCTCATATAAAGAAGACATACCACAGGACCAACATAAAACATTCACACGGCACCCGAGTTCAATAGTCTGTACCTTGACAAAGCCATTTGGTCCCAAAGTGTTCATGAAGAGGAGGCTCCATGAGTCTTCTGCTATCAGATCAGAGATATACTTCACTGGAGTCGCTCTTACCTCCTGTAGACTGCAGTGGCAGAGGTTGAGTGTTTCTTTGTCATTTGTATTATTACTGTAGAATTCTGTTTATCAGCTGACAAAAGAACAAAACATGCTCATATCAACATCATGTCTCACCCAATCACATAAAGGTCCATAGGGGAGTCAGAGTCAAGTTGTAAAAGTGACCTCACATCATCCGGAGGCTCCGATGTGGCAACGTTCCAGGTCACTATGTGCAGTCTGAGAGAGAGAGAGAGAGATGGTTCCTCCCTTACATTCACATGAAAGGCAAAGAAAGAGAACAAACACCCGTAAAACATTTTTTTAACCATTGAAAGAATGTAACTGGTCGACTGGTAAAACTCAATGGCAAGCCCATCCAAACATCCAGATACCCCAAACACAGCAAATACACATCTGTGTGTGGACATCTGCACATCTGTATCAGCAATGGGTACAACTTAAAACATTCAATGAATGCATTCAATTAAGGGGGTGTCCACAAAATATCTGGACATATAGTGTATAAACCTATTTATTGGTCATTTATAAAGAAGTTCGTGAGTGCGACAAATGCCACAAACAACTGTGTCCATGGGCTAACCAAGCCAAGGTTATCAGTACCAACCTACCAACAATTAAAACCATTCTACAGAAAGAGACCAATCACAAGAACTGAATAGCAGCAGGTCTCGGTTGCTAGGTAAATTCACTGGTAGACATGCAGAGGACTACAATGACTACTGAAAAGCATAAAAGACACCTGAAGTACTCTCCACTATATCTTCCGCAGAGTTGGAAGGCTTCATCCAGGGTGCGAGACACTTCTTCAGTGGCATCATCATCAGAGCTAAGGTCCTCCACACATGTGAGGAGCTGGGAGAGCCTCTGGCGCAGCATTGTCCTGCTGGATGCTGTGCTGGAGTTGCTGTCTGAACGCGACCGTGGGCCTTCTAAAACCGCTGCCATCTTGCTGCCACTCTGAACAAAGCCAGGTGCCAAAGAACAGGCCCAATGTATTCAAAAACAGAGTACCAGAAACCAGAAGAAACAGTTCTACGTAGATGGTTACTGATGTAAACAGAAACTTATGAGCAAAAAGCAGTAGGAAAGTCAATGAGATCTCAGGCAACTTCTTCAAATCTTGCTTAGGTTATCCTTCAACAGGTTACTCTTCCATAGTGGCTTTGGTTTTCCTCTTAGCACTATGGATTCTACACCAAAAACACTACAAAAAGAGGATATCTTCACAGTTTAGCCCTTCTTACTTCTACACAGCAATTCCACCAAAACTCCTAGACAGTACAAACTCTGAAAATTCCCCCAAAAGTTGAAAATCTCCAAACTCCAAGAATCAAGATGGAATTTGTCAGAAAAGTTGGTCTTCAGTCAGTTTTCAGAACTCCTCTTCAGTCTTCTTTGTTTCTCGCATAGATTGCGACGTGTTCAAATGTCCGTGTGGCAGCGGGAAAGAAACTGAGATTATGTCGGGGATCTGGAACAAGCAGGCCATGTGAGAGGGCTCGGCACACACAATGATCTCCACTTCACTGAATGTTTTGTTGGACTTGGGCAACACAACCAAATGACGTCAGCTGCTAATCATGTTTAAGACTATTCAAACAAATATGCAAATATTGCAAATGTGGCCCTCATCCCATTTGGACAGATTAAACACATTTTTGTGAAGAAAGAACAATGGTTAAGCAAGGAAATGCAAGGTTTATTGCAATAATACACTCTTATCAGTGCTTTACAGCTGCATTCTTGTTTCTCGGACTGTGACTGTAATAGATCCATATTCACTCATTAGTAGTGCACTATACATGGACAGACTATTTAGTTTACTAAGTAGTGTAGAAACCCACACTTTCTTATTCGCAATGCACATCAGCACCACTTGCATAAACAAACATGGTGTCTGATCCGTGTTTAAGTTCCGTACTCATACGTGAACTGAATTCTAAATTAAAGTAAAGCAAGCCCGTATCTTGCTGTTTTTAAATGTATATCTATATATCTACCTATCTATCTATACATCTATCTATACATATATATATATATATATATATATATATATATAGATAGATAGATAGATAGATAGATAGATAGATAGATAGATAGATAGATAGATAGATAGATAGATAGATAGATAGATAGATACATTATATATATATTTAAAAACAGCAAGATACGGGCTTACTTTACTTTAATTTAGAATTCAGTTCACGTAAAAAATACATCACCCAGTCCTAATGTAGGATAAAACATACTGGACCAACACCAGCAGATGACATGGCACCCTAAACCATCACTGACTGCAGAAAGGTCTGGATGTGCCTTCAGACTCTAGCACCTTGAGTCGAAACTCTTTTTCTCCTTAGCCCAGGTAAGATGCTTTTGATGTCTCTGGTTCAGGAGTGGCTTGAAATTAGGAATGCTGCAGTTGTAGCTCCTGGAGATCTCTGATCTCTGTGTGGTGCCTCTTGATCCACTGACACCAGCCCCAGTCCACTCCTTGTGAAGCTCTCCCAAGTGTTTGAATTGATTTTTCTTCACAATCCTTTCAAGGCAGTGGTCAATCCCTATTGCTTGTGCACCTTTTTCCACCACATTTCCATTTCCAGTCAACTGTCCATTAATATGCCTTGATACAGTCAGTAATGGCCTTCTGTAGCTTATTGTCCTTATGGAGAGTGTCAGTGATTGTCTTCTGGTTAAATGTCAGGTCAGCAGTCTTCTCCATGATTGTGGTTGTGTGTGCTGAGCCAGAAATGGTAATTAGATAGATTGATCCCGAAGGAAATTACAGCATCAAAGTGCTGTACATATTGCACATTATCATGTACATTAGACATTATAATATACAATATTTATATATCATTATAAATTTACAATACGTGTGTGAAGAGCAGCTCCCAGATAAGTAATGCACTAAGGAGTGTAAGAGATGAGAGCTGAGAGACGTAACAGCATAACGAGTCTGTAAAAAGCTGAGGGAAGAGCAGCACAATAACATTATTATAGTAAAATAAATATGGGAAAGAGACTTCAGTAAATATTTATTACTAGGATCCACTATGACAACAGTGATCTATCTAGTCCAGCGTGCAGAAGATGAAACTGTAATAACAGGAGCATGTAATGAAACACAGCGCAGAAAAGCTCATATAATAATATAAAATAATAAATATAAATACAGTATCTGGGTAATGCAGGGCAGTGAAGCCACTCAGCTCAGTTCTGTCAGCAAAAGAAGAGAAGTGTCTTTACAGTGTGTGTCTTAGTGCAATGGGAAAAAAAGATCTGAGATGGCGCTCGTTGGCACAGTGCAACTGGATTAGCCGACCACAGCTGGTCTCCACCTCCGTATTGACTATGACTGGTGATGACTGTTGCTGTAGTGTGAGGCCATTGGAGACAGAGCAGTAGACAATGGGGCAGTAAGTGAACTGTTGTCAAACCTCAGAAAAAACTGATTTAATTGAAGCCAGGGATGTCTTCCAGGCATGTCCATACATCACATGCATTCATTTTCTCCAGTTTGGTCTCCAGTTTGGACCTATACTCCTCCTTGGCCTCCTTAATCCTCATTTTGAGCTCTGCTTGCAACCTCTTTTCAACTGATCCTCATCACCAGACCTGAATGCTTTCTTCTTCTGGTTCAGGAGAGATTTTAAATTGCTAGCCACCAATGGTTTGTTGTTTTGGGAACCAACAGACAGTCTTATAGGGTACAACAATGTCAACACAGAAGTTGATGTAGTTTGTGACATGTTGTCTCCTCAACATTCTGATTGCGTGCATGACAGAAAACATCCCACTGTGTGGCCTCAAAATAGTCCTGCGATGATTCCACGGCCTCAGTTGACCACTTCTTCACTACCTGGCTGTCTTTGGACCAGGGACTTGAACTGGGTTGGGAGGAGTACAAGGTTATTGTCAGCTGGGCAAACGCAGCCAGCACACATGACCACCTTTGTGAATTCAAAGAGAGAGGAGATAGAATAGCCATATTCCTAACACAAACAGTTCAATGTCTGACAGATCATTTCTTTCAATGTAATGTGTCCAGGATTACAGCATCTACTGTTCACATCCCCCTCCTCTCTTATTCCTGGTCTGACTGTACTCCCTGTCAGTTCTAACCACGCTGAATCCATTTATACGGACATGTGAGACCAGTACGTTCTGTTTCAACCATGGCAATGAGAAACAGAGAATACTGCACTCACAGTACTTTTGCTGTGTCTAGATCAGAGTGGGTAGTTCATTCATTTTATTCAGAGACCGCACGTTCCCATGATGATGGAAGGCAGACAGGGTTTATATCTCCTTCTCCTCTCACACCACTTGTACCCTGCTATGATTCCTCAGTAGAACCACCTCAGCTCTGCTGGAGGCTCTGGCTGAGGTGTTCAGTCGGCATCCTTCACAGCACGATCAGCTGAGCCAACAGGTAAACAGAGTGCTGAGACATGGCGTGATGTTCAATAAAAGTCTGAAAACCTATGTGAAGGTGGTAAATTCCACCAACCAAGCTACAAGTTTTACTGATCAAAAGTAAAACAAATAAGCTTGACATTTTTCACTATCCATCCATTTTCTGTAACGCTTATTCCTGAATAGGGTCACGGGGGAGCCGGTGCCCAGCCGGCAACTCTGAGCGTAGGGACGGGTAACAACCCTAGAAAGGGCGCTAGTCCATCGTAGGGCACACACACACACACACACTCACACACTAAGGGCCACTTTAGCGTCACCAATTCAACGACCATGCATGTCTTTGGACTGTGGAGGAAACCAGAGTATCCGGAGGAAACCCAAGCAAACACAGGGAGAACATGCAAACTCCACACAGAAACTTCCCAGGTCACCCCACCCATCCTTCTTGCTGTGAGGCAACAGTGCTACCCACTGCGCCACTGTGCCGCCCAACATTTTTCACAATGAAATGAATATCACATATTTACCTGTGAGTTAGACACAAATTCTGTACTATGTACTAATAATCATGCAGTTGTGTTTTAATAAAATATAAAATGACAAAAACAAGACTGTTCATTTCATTTACAGCATGGACACTGAAAAGAGTTCCAGTCATATCGGGACACAACTGTGCATGGAGATGTTTTAAGAACCGCGAGCCTACAGGGCTGATGAATCAGTTAGATGTCATGAAGCTGTCCTCTAATTTCTTGCCCTTCCCTCAGGTACGACTGACAATGCAGCCTGCCAGCTGGGTAAACAGCTCACCCTTAATTTTACTCAAAATTGTGGTCCTTTTGAACCAATTCCAAATTTATTCATTTAATAATCCACAAAATAAAAACAATGGTATTTTCACACACAAGTTACAGCAAGATGGGTGGCACGGTGGTGCAGTGGGTAGACCTGCACAAGGCTGGGATGAGCAACAAGACAATATGCAAGCAGCTTGGTGAGAAAGCAACACATGTTGGCACAATTATTAGAAAATGTAAGAAACACAAGATAACTGTCAATCTTCCTCAGTCTGGGGCTCCACCTTGTGGGGTAAGGATGATTCTGAAAAAGGTCAAGAATCATCCCTGGACTAAATGAGAGGACCCTGTCAATGACCTGAAGAAAGCTGGGACTGCAGTCTAAAAGATTACCATTACCAAAAATCCTTCAGGGCATGCAATCCTGCAGGTCCCCCTGCTCATGCTATCACATGCCCAGACCCATTTGAAGTAAGCCAGTGACCATCTGGATGATCCAGAGGAGGCATGAGAGAAGGTTGTGTGGTCAGATGAGACCCAAATAGGACTTTTTGGTCAATAGAACTTTATATCAACTCACCATAGCTAGGTGGTTGCTAATGTTTCTAGGTAGTTGCTAAGTAGTTGATATAGTGTTGCTAGGCAGTTGCTATGGTATCTAAGGTGGTTGCTATGGTGTTGATAGTTGTACCCCAGATGGTTACTATGATGTCACTAAATGAATGCTAGCTGGGTGATACAGTGTGGCCAATTGATTACTATGGTATTTGTGGTGTTGGTAGGTGGTTGAGGGTTTCTAAACTGTTACTGTGGTATCCCAGATTACTGCAAAATGGCCTCAGGTGGGTGTCATGTGGTTGCTATGGTGACCCATGTGGTTTGTTGGATGTTTTCTGTGCCATTGTGATATTTAAAGGGAGCCATAACTTTTGCCACCGATTCATTACTATGGATAGCTATGTGGCTCAAAAAGATGTATACAAGTCTGAATCACACAAACATACAATCAAACAATCTGGACGGATGAGGTGCGAAACATGAAGACAAAAATAGAAGAAAATAGAGGAAGAGGAAGAATAAATATTGGATATCAATATAGAGGCACATTGCTTTGCATTGCTTTGCACAACCATAACAAAAATCCAAAAGCCGAACACACAGTACACTTTCTTTCCATCCTAATCCGTTTATTGAAAGCATGTTATTCTAATGATCTTATATCTAATTAGGTGCTCAATAGTGTGGGACAAGCCACCTTTTATTTACGGACCCATATCCAAATCCCTGAGATTATACCGTCTCCTGGCATCAGACCCTTTTGACTTCCAAACTCTTTCCCAGCTGCTGGTATGGCCAGTGAACGTACCTGCATGCATGGTGTCTTCGTCTGCTCCTTAGACCTTCAGCACTCATTTTGCCACCTACATGCCACACACAGTACAGGGTTAATCACACCTGAACCATTGCTCACTCAACAGAAGGCTTATGCATGAATGAAAATCCAAGGTCACATGCACTGCATACCAGAGCGACTCAAATGAGTCCTCAGTGCAGAAGAGGTTGCAGTGGATACAGGTTGAGAATACTGAGAGACTGCAGTTCATTCTCATCATCATTCATCTCTAACTTTTGGTAAATCATCACTTTTGGTCATGTAAACAGCTGGTAACCGCCGCAGCTCGCACTGCGCTGTACAACCAACCAATCAGGAGTCTCTCTCTCTCTCTCTCTCTCTGTATATATATATATATATATATATATATATATATATATATATATACTCTATATTTTTTTCTCATAAAACTCTTTATATTTTCTTTTGTCTGGTACTGTATGGAGATGTTTATACTTTTTCAGTGATTACAATAAAAGGAGCAGATAATATTATGCAGGGGCTCCTCATAATAAACTACAGCTCAACCGTTTAGTTTAAACCCCGTTAAAACTGTATGTAACTTGATTTACTGCAGCTTTACTTTGTTCAGTCATTAGTAAAATCAACAGATGAGAGAGAGTCTTACCGCGCGCGCTGCTGCTGGGGATGAACTCCTCCCTCTCTGAGAAGCTCCGCCGAGCCACGGCAGAGGGGCGGGGCTAGAGCCGCACCTGGGAGAAACCTGATTGGTCTGTCTTCCTGCTCAGTGCACCTATCAGTGTCCTGTGTGGGCGGGGCTTATTTGATAGCACAATCAGAGAGGTTCTCACAGAGGAGAGGATACAGGAGAGCTGAGCCAAACCTGATTACACTAATGTTTTTCATGACCAGAGCCTTTCTTTATTATATGGAAAAATATATATATATGAGAGAGTGAAACACAGAGAGAGAGAGAGAGAGAGAGAGAGAGAGAGAGAGAGAGAGTAATCAAAATAGATAGAATTCAAAATAGAGAGAGAGAGATATGAAGGGAGAGAGGTGCGAGGGAAGAAGAGAGGAAAGAGATGTAGGGACAGAGATGGAGGGAGAGGAGAGAGAGTATTCAAAAAGAGATGGAGAGAGAGAGAGATGGAGGGAGAAGCAGACGTTTCACTGCAGCTCATGAAACTATTGCAAATTAAATGTTTTGGTTAAAATGGCTCAAACTATCAGACAGCTTTAACTGATCCACTTCACTGCAAGAGAAAAGACTCAGAAACAAAAGAAAAGGAGGAAAAGAAGAATGGCTAACAGATTTTAGCAGCTTCAACTGACCAGAGGGAGAACAACAGAGAAGTAAAGAGAAAAGACTTCAGAATTCACAAGACTCTTATCACTCAATCCACCTTTCTGGACGTTCTGAGATAAGAGCCTCCAAACCAACAAACCCAACAGAGAAATCACACTTTAACTCTGAAACAGACGGTGCAAACCTAGCTACAGAGATACCCACCCACTGCAGACCTCCTGACCATCTCTTACCCGCCCACTGCAGAGCATCTGACCAGCTCCTACCCACCCACAGCAGAGCTCCTGACTCCCTGACCGCATAATCAGCAGCCAACAAAAAAAGGACCTTCTAGCTCCAAACCATAACCCATCAAGTCTACCCCACAACCTGTACACACACGACAAAAGCCTGTTCTTTCTGAACACAGAAATACACACTCAGAACAAAAATCACAACCTGCCCACTCTTAACTACTACCTGCATACTCAACATCAGCATCACCCCATTCCGGACAAGGACTTACACAACCCACCCATTCTGATGTAGGCCCTGTCCAGTCACAGGTGCAGTCCGCCCACTCTGACCCTGAGACCAACTCCAAGCCAGAACAAAGTGAAAAAACAAAAACAGGCATATCAACAGACTGTAATATCATCATTCTAATGGACTCCAGTGGAAAGTTTTTAAATGAACAGCAGCTCTTTCCAGGAAACAAACTTACAAAAGTCTGGTAATGATGCACTTCAGCTCCTCACTCATGCCATCTCAGGTGAACCAGACCACATTATTATCCACACTGGCGCTAATGATTTGAGGACACATCAAGAAAATGTAGCTGAGAGCATAATGAGAGGAGCACAGACTGCCAAACAGACCTTCCCACCACAAAGGTCTCCATCTCAACCATCCTGCCGTGGAGAGATTTTCACCCTGATACCATCCACAGGTGTGTAGGGTAGAACCCTTTTTGGTGCTATACGAAGACCTCTACAGCACATTCTCCATCAATCTGAAGAACCCTAAACACCTTAAAGCCTTCATTTATGCAGAGGGTTCATGGTTTTATGTAGGATTCTACACACCCCTTGTTCATCAACGTTAACTGGTGATGAATGATCTAGAGTTCAGTTTTAACACTAATTCTTCACCACAGCGAGCTTTGCTTCTCTCTATATCACTGGAAAGAAACTGGGTGAAGGTGGTTTTGGGGCAGTATTTGAGGGAACATGTGTCTCTGATGAGAAGAGAAGAAGCAGAAGAGCTTGTGTGGATCAGATGCCGATGCTTCCAGTCTCTCCTTGTAAAAGCATGATTTTGCAGCTGTTACTTCCACTGAAAACTGGGAAAGGAGAGCCCAAGCACTGAGATCTGAGTCCTGTTGTGTTTTTCTCCATCTTCTTTGAGCCAGTCTCAAATACTCTTTGGTTGTTGCGCAGAACCTCCGTCATCCACAAGGAAGGTCTGGATGTTCCTTTTGGTCTTTGAGAGAGAGAAGAGAGAAGGTTCACTGAAGAGGAGATGGATGAAAGGTGGGAGGGAGGAGAAAGAATCAAAATGTGGAGGAGTTGTTAGAACAGGTTTTCGACATGAACCTGTTTTTTTAGTTGTTTTTCATCATAAACCTGTTTTTTACCATAAATATGTTTTTTTTAGTTGATTTCACCTTAAACCTGTTTTTTTAGTTGGTTTTCACCATAAACCTGTTTTTTTCACCATAAATATGTTTTTTTATTTGGTCTTCACCAGGAACCTGTTTTCTTAAAGCAGCATTTCAACCGGCACATTTTAAGGTTTGCCAGCATGTTTTCCTAACACATCCCAAAGTTGTTGGCACACCATCTGGCAGACCTTACATTGGCCAGCACATTTTAAAGCAGCTGGCACACCATCTGGCACAGTTTAAAGCAGCCAGCACACCAACCAGCCGGCATACCATCATGTACATCCTAAAGCAACCAGCACACCAAGCAGCACACCATCCGGCACACCATGAACCTTTCCTTAGAAAACCTTTTTAAAAGGCTCTGGGTTTTTTTAAAGGAAACCTAAAATGACTCAATTGTTGTGATGAATCAAGGAACCTCTTTTTGGAAGGACTAATGTTAGATGTGAGAGTGCAACCTTTTAAAATTTTAAATTGTAAATTTAACCCCAGTTTAGATACACTATACACCAATTAACCATTTTATGACACCTTGTTTCACCTTCTGTTAGCATCCCTTCACTCTGTTATTCAATGGTCAGAAACACCACAGTGCATGTATTACATGGGTGGTGAGTCATTCTCTGTGTGTGTTAGTGTGTGTCGTGCTGGTACAAGTGGATCAGGACGACAGCAGACCTTCTGGAGTATTCAAACAATGTGTCCACTCACTGTCCACTCTATTTGACACACCTACCTAGTTGCTCCACCTTGTAGATGTCCAGTCAGAGGCAAAAGCTTTGTTTTGTTTGGTCATCTTCAGTGCTCACAGGACGCTGTGGGGATGAGGTGGACTGGTGATCAGCCAACATTATGACCCCAGTAAAGCTCTTATCACCAAATGCAATCACATCCTCATAGCAATGCTCAAAAATTGAGTAAAATGCATGGGTAGTAGACACAGTCACAAAAGTTAATTTCCCTTCATTTCAGACATAAAAATAAATGAGCAATGTCTCAATACTTTTGTCCATACATTGTATCTCACTTTCTGAGGATAACCCACCCAGAGAGAGGATGGTCAATTTTGCTCTCTCAGACTCCAGCTGCCAATGGCAAACAGCATGACCTGAGATTTGAAGCTGCAATTCTCAGATTGGATTATATTTAATTATAATACATTTATAATACATTTTTTTTATTCAAAGTTATTTTTGAGCATGTTTGTCCTTATTGTATTTACACCACAGCATTTGAGGTTATTCCAGTTCAATTCCCCTCAATGTCCAAACCATGGTCTCCCAGTGCTGAAGCGGCCCCTTAAGCAGGGTTTAGATTAATCTGGCTACATCTGGCTGCGAAATCCTGATTAGACTCAAGTGCAGGGTTGAGGGGGCTTATGGCCCCCTTCCCAAAGACAGACCCTTCTCTTACAGCCCCCACCTGCAATGCCTGATTGGATAAGGGATTTGTTTGTGAAAGAGTGTGGTCAGTAAGTTAGGTAATAGCATGACTCGGGGGCACTCACTGTGACGTTTTAATGGGGGCCTGGGGATACATGGATGTAAAAACATGGGGGCAGAAGAACGACTGATAGACAGAAACACACACAGAGAGAGAGAGAGAGAGAGAGAGAGAGAGAGAGAGAGAGAGAGAGAGAGAGCATTGGGAATGAAAGAAGAGAGAGAACAGTCTTGTAAAAAAGAGTCAATAAACAATTGTAAATGACATCTGATTTTACTGGGAGTATGATAAACATAAGGTTTCCATGCAGTGGTGCTATTGGCTTGCTTTATTTACATGCACTGTGCTATTAGATGTCATATATAACTGTTTACATGAGTTGTATAGCAGATGAAATGTATTATTCACATAATTTAATAACTCTAATGCTTTGGAATATTGGATAAAACGTCTAAAAATATTTACATGTTCCAACATTTGCCTTCATATTTGTAAATGTAGCTGTTTTTAAGGTATACCTTTAGTTGACAGGGGTGTTTATTTCCATGCACATCTTACACAATCTTAATAGAAAAGCATTAGCAATAGAACCAGACA
Source organism: Acestrorhynchus altus (assembly GCA_034509495.1). Lineage (NCBI taxonomy): Eukaryota > Metazoa > Chordata > Actinopteri > Characiformes > Acestrorhynchidae > Acestrorhynchus > Acestrorhynchus altus. The sequence continues at coordinate 8,045,174 of CM067519.1, read as the reverse complement.
CTCAAGTAGCTTCACATGAGGTCACTGTAGCCAATGCAAACCATCACCTAGAGGTAAACTGGGTTTCACAGGTAGAGGGTGTTTAAAGTGTATACTTTCAGTGTCTAGTTTTGAAAATTTAAAATCTACATTGTATAACATATTATTATGTACACAATGAGAAATGATGAGTGTAACATGCGATTGTAACTTTTCAAACAGTAGTTTCTGTGCACAAAATTGACCATAACATTAAAATCTGAGGGGGAAAAAAAGAAAAACACTCCAAATCCGAAATTTTCAGATTTATTTTTTCCCCCACATCTCCAATGTAGTTTTATTGGAAGATAAAATGACAAAAGGCACAAAGTCACAGTAAAAGAAACAAAAACAGATGACAAGGAAGGAAGTGACATCAAACAAACAAACAAAAACTTTTAAAATGAAAGGATTCTAATTCGGGATAGTTCATTTTGGAAAATCTGACGACAAAATATGGATTCTAAGAACAATATAGCTATGAGAAAGTCTCTTTGCGCCATGATCTGCATTATGTATAGGCAAAGTAACAAGTTCCTCTGATTTTCCACTCTAAAACCACCTGCTATCCAAACTCCTTTGTGGTTCTTAGAAGGCCTGTGGTTAGAAGTTGCCCTTTTTGCACTGGCTTGGGCTCAGTTTCTCCTGCTTGGATCCTGAGAATAAAGCTGTTCTCAGACCAGCGGAAAAAAAGTACAGACTTCTCCCAAAGCTTTCAAAGAGCCTTAGAGCGCGAGCTGCTGTTAGAAAAGAGAACACCAGTACAGCTCAGAGACTGACAACAAACTGCAGGTACAACAACAGTTAGAACAAAAATATATTTAGATACTATCCTGCCAAAGGGGTGGGGCCAGGGCTGGGAGGGGAGGTTCAGCTGTGGTGGGGGTGGAGTTTGCAGAGGGCTATAGAAATGACTGTACACTATGAACTGGTTTCTCATACATTGACTAAATTACAATGCAAAACAGTGTTTCAACATTAAAAATCTGACTTAGTCCAGATATTAGGATTGGCGAACCACTATGTTAAAGGGGAGGTGCAGCAGTTTTATCTCCGTCTAAAGTGTGTCATACCGTCAGCTTCCTTGGATAATAATTTTGGAAAATAACATATGGTTTATGCAATGCATTAATAACAAGATAGATAGATAGATAGATAGATAGATAGATAGATAGATAGATAGATAGATAGATAGATAGAACTTTATCGGGCTCCCTTGAGGAAATAAAGGTAATAAAATGTTAAGAGCTAAAAATCTATAGAGCTAATGGAGAGGCTGCCATCTCACACAGCACCAGGAAGTCGTTTATCTTCTAACAAGGGCTAATAGATAAATGCTTCAGCCTGACCATTGTCTTCTGTTATACGTATGCCAACACAATGAATCAGGCAATAAGCCAAAACAAACAACTAAGGGGCAAAACTATCCTGGATAGTGAATGACTAGCAATATGGATGATTCCCTGGACATCAGGCCTCTTAACATCAATGCAAACACAGACAATCAAAAATATCCTTTTCCCCACATGTTAAATTTGACTTTATGTCAAATTGGAGGGTAGCCCATCTAGCAGCACAAAACAGGAACATGAAAGGGCCTTGCCCACTGTGCACCCCCAAGCTGTGGATCCTGATTGTAAATGAGTATTGTATCAACTCAAGTACACTATATGTCCAAATGTTTGTTGACACCCCTTTTAATAAATACATTCAGCTACTTTATGTTGCAACCCAGTCCTGACAGATGTGCAAATGCACACACAGCTTGCCCTGTCCCTATAGAGAAGAACTGCCAATAGAATAGGACTCTCTTGAGCAGATAAACAAACAGGAAACTAATGGCATCATGCCTAAAAACAGGTAAGGAGTGTAGAGGTACTGAATGCAATCAAATCCAAACAGCAATTGTCTAAAATGTAGTAGAACACCTTCCATGGACAGTAGAGGCAGTTACTCCAACAAAAGCAGGACAAACTCTTTTAATATCCATGATTTTGGAAGAAACATTTAATGACGAGTCCCAATACATTTGCCCATATAGTGTACTTTCCCATTGGTCTCTGTGAAAAGAGATTTCAGATCAACAGCCTGTTCTCATCATTTCTATAATGTATAATGTAAATTATTGCCCATGGTGACTGGCCATATGCTACAGACATGGGGGATATAAACTTTGAGAATTAAAAATACTGAGGTTCTCCTTTAATAACTACAATATTTAATCAGTCTTTAATTCATATGGATCCCTGATTCTAAAAGCAGGCCAGGAGGCACAATTCCCAGCTGTTGATGTGACATCAATAGAAACCACATTAGACAGGGCTATATTATTGACTGATGCAATCTGCTGTCTCGGTGGAACTGATGTAAAATCAGTGTGTTTAGCAGCCACTCCAGTGTGTATCGACTGAGCCTAAGTAAGCGCAACCACAACTTCAGCAGCATCAAAGCTGTTCCCTCAAACATCCTTACCACCACAGCGGTCACTCAAATAGGGCTCTAAGGGTTCTGGGACTCTGTGCTGACAGTTTGGCAGGACAGTCTGACCTATATATATATGTGTGTTCATCTACATATATTTATATACTATGTACAATTCAATACATACATCCATACATCTCCATGACTGGGCGGACACAGCAGTGGAGTATTGCTGATGGGTTTGTACAGTGTGTTTAACGACAAAGCCAGCAAGTGGAAAGCCCATCTGTTCCGCCACACAACACTGAACGGTGGACAGCCAGAATGGGCAGGGGTGCAAAATTCCATTCTACATCAAATGTACCTTACATATAAAGACTAATAAGATCACCTCAGACACACTCACACACGTCGCCTTATATAGAAAAACCCATTCTCATACTTAAGCGAATCGTTATTCCCTGAAAGGGCTCTAACATGGGTTACACTAAGCAACATTCTGAGAACGGTATGGCTAATTCACTAACACAGAAGTGAGTAGCGTGAGTATCGATAGGGGCCATGAGGAAAATGATGCAGGAACGTGATTATTATTGCTAGAATTGGGATGCAATTTCCCTTTATCCATTAGAAGTGTGTGAGAATGGGAGGGAGAGATTGCCACCTAATATAGCACTGAACAATCCTCCAGGTAAGACAAAGCTAGAACTAATGAGGATGAAAAAAACAAACAAACAAAAAAAAACACGGTAACATTAGCATTAGCAATTAGCATGGTTCTCAGAGCACCATGTTGGACAGAAGGGGAAATTCAGTAAGATTACACCTCACACAGATGGTCAGTTTTTCACATTACATTGGGTATACAACTGTCATTCAATCAAAGGTCAGAGCTGTTCCATGAGCATCAGCATACAAGTGGTAGCGTAGCATAGAGGGTAACCACTCTGCCTTCTCTGTGGCAGCCCAGGCAAGGCCACCCCACCATCGATATCATTGAGCAAGACTCTTAATGACCATATTTGTCTACTTGTGTCATTAAGTGCCAACTATGACATTTCTACAGTAAGAATACTGTATATCAATGCATTCTCATCTGATCTGCTTGATCTATTGATGATCAAGTAAGCGTGACAAGGTTCATTCATCTTTTGTGTAACTTCTAGTAATGTGTCATTAGTTTCATGCTATCTACTGCATTGTGTTTTCACAATATTTATATGGACAATATTTTCACACAGACAAAATGGAAAAAAAATTTAGCGTGTTTTTTGTTCAATTCCATCAAAAACAATCTGCAGGTATGGAGTGATTTACTTGTTGATTTATAAAAATATAAAAAAAGCCATGCATGAAAGACACAATGAGCACTAGTGGACCACAATCAGGCTTCTGCTGACTGGTAGAGATGGTACAATCAGGTTAAGTGACTCAAAATGTGCTCTACTAAAACATCAAAGTCAAAAATTATCTCCATTACATCCGGTTTCAGAGGCCAAATACAAAGCAAGGCACATGCTTTGTAATAAGCATGTTCTCCATATTCTCCAAGTATTGACAATATCCTCAATGTGCTCAGAAATCACGTCATAACTCATAAAATTCCTTTTAATGTGCTGTTCGGATCATCCAAATAGCAAAAGAAATTGGCCTACCAGAGTGCAATGTGATTTCTGTTCTTCTGAACTGCATGTCAGTTCATTCTCGGCCCAATGTGCATTGCACTTCTGTGTGCTCAACAAAGAGCAGTAATCTACAGTTATCTATCCAATAAACCTTGTATGTATTCTAATTAAAATTAAAATGTCTCACCAGTGCGCATTTGGACCAACGAATAAAGTGAATTAACTTTAAATGTCAAGTCAATGTAAATGAACATGATGTAAAATGTCTTTTAGGTCGTCATCCATAATGTAAATAGCTATTTGTTCCAAATGATGTCTTTCTAAATATAGTTCTTACTGTAGATGATACTCATATGTGTCATCTATAATTTAAAGGGCCCATATCTTATGTTCTTCTATTTTGTATTTTTCCCTGAGGTCAGCTACTAACATAACATTACAAAATAGATTATTTATTCATAATTTACAATACTGTTTTCCTACCTCTCTTTATCCCTTAGACAGGCTGTCTCTCTTACTGCACCTTTAACACGAATATAAGATAAATAAGCTCTATTCTGATTTGGCTGCCCTCATTTCATCTCATTCAAAAAGCACTAAATACTGAAACACTCCTGAAAAATGTAGGTTAAGTGGGTGGGACTAAAATGTGGTAGGCTGAACAGGCAAGGATATGTATATTGTTCTTCTGACATAAAAAAATAAAAGTCATTTAAAACGGGCTATTTTTGGGACTGGGGCTTGTTTTGAAATGTTCATATCAATTTAAAGCTCTGTATTTCAATAAAGCAAGGGGTGTTTTCCAGTTTTCCATGACAGGGGTCCTTTAATGACAGTCATGACTCTAGAAGCTGATACTTATGGAACATCTCTGTGACATTTAATTGACAGTATACCCAAAATTTACTGTAAAAAGAAATTTTTAAACAAACTTAAGAATAGTGCTTGTTTTCCGTTCTCCAATTTTCTTCACATTCTTTCTGTAATCCTCTGAAAATAACACAGCTGGTGGCTGGACAAAAGAGGCACACACATGTGTACACACACAGGAGCACACAAAAGGTCAAAGATCAGCCCATAAAAAAAAACAAAAAAAAAAACAAAACAAATGCAATATACAGGAAGTATATTACAATATATTCATACTCTATTTTGGAACATTCTGACAATATATTTAATATTTAACAATATATAATACATCTAATATATAGGGAGAAGAAAATATTTCATGTTCTGAGCTGCCCTCAAACCTCTTTAACACTCCTGAGAACACACAGGCAGGAACACAGAGGATGTGACATACTGGTGACGGATAAGCTGGAGCACGGGGGGATGACTAAGCAGCTATTCTGTACACAGAGGGCAAAACAGAGAGTGTAAAAAAACTTATACCAGAAACACAGACTAGGAAAGCACCAGCAATTAAATGAGAGGAAAAAACTATAGAGTACGGAGAGATACTCGCTCTGAGAGACGGAGGACATGTTGGAAACCCTGACCCTGTAGGGAGTTCTGCAGCTCTGAAAGGCACAGAACAATGAGCACAATGTACTTGCAATGTTACTTTCTCAACTGTATATAATATACACGCTGCCTACTCCTGAAAACAGATCTTACCTTAATGTAGACATACACCACAAATGAAGAAATGAGACAAATTAAATGAACGATAAAATTAATTTTAAAAGCAACTAATAATAACGACAATCACAAGATCAAAACATACACTGAGGAGAGTCGGTTTGGTCCGCAAAACAGACATTTAAAACCATATTCATTAATCATTGAAAAAACCTGTATACACAACTCTCCCCCTGCCTCTCTCTCTCTCTTTCTTATATATATATATATATATATATATATATATATATATATTATATGCATAAGAATATACATATAAGAATGTGTATATATATATATATCCCCAAAATGGCAACTTCACAGGAGGAGAAAACTTTCCTAACTTTAAATGGAAGTCAATGTAAAAATACTTTATTCCCAATCATTTAGGAGTATTTCTATTGGTCCAGTCATGAAATTTGAAAACAATGTGAAGACTACCAGATTTTCAAATTTTGTTAAATAGTGAAAAACGACAGCAGTTATATATATTGTTGCTGCAATGCAGAAACTCTGCCTCACCATTTTTATCATTTTTCACTATTTAATGTAATGTAATGTAATACACACACACACACACACACACACACACACACACACACACACACACACACACACACATAAAATCTTTCGATTTTACATAGAAATAATCGTAAAACACTTCTATCTTGTTTTAGCATTTTTACATTACACAAGCTTAAACCCCTACATGGTTGGTATGAGACATATCCCTGTATCATATTTATTGATTGGGTGAAGGCATGTTTAAACTATTCATCCTTTACAAAGCTGGCTTTACACCCTGCCCACCAGTATTTAGGTGGGAGACCTTTAGAAAAGGCCACATTAACCAGGTTGGGAAAAGAGTTTTATATGATTGTTATTTCCCAATTTCATAGGTGATGCTGCTGGTGACTACTAGCAGTAGTAAGAGCGAACTGAGAGAGAGAGAGAGAGAGAAAGAGAGAGAGAGAGAGAGAGAGAGAGAGACTGTAAAACATGGATTACTATAAAATGGAATCTCAAATACAAAGGTCTTGGGACAGATTTACAAACTCCTTCAGAATTGTGTGTAATTTTGGGCCGGTAACAGTGATTAAGTAGCTTGAAGTCATTTGTGATGAATAGTTCAAGGGTTTCTTCTAATGAGTGACAACAGGGGGAATCTATAGGGTCACAATACGGCAATTCATCCAGCACCTCTGTTACCACACCAACACAAACAGCAGCACAACTATACACAAAGTCTTCAATCTTCTAGAGCCACCATCCCTTTTACCGGGTCCTTCACTCTCATCTGAAAGAGAGACAGAAGAAAGAGAGAAATGTCATTCCTCTTGTCAGAACTACCACCACTCCGTCATCAGAAAATGCTTTTCACCATAACTGTTATAGCTGGCTCCTGATCCGCTTGGCTGCTGCTCTTGTCCTCGGACTCAGGGCCTCATTATCAGCCCTGCTCAATTATTCAGCAGCCTTGCTGCAGGTTAACTGGTTTTTGTGTGCTGGAAGGTGACACAGTCCAATAAACTAAGTATGTTACACTGCACAGGTTATCTCTGCAGAGATCTCACTGTTTGTGAACCTATAACAGCTCATTAAATTATATCACAAACACATTCATTTGATTGGCTGTTGTGTGGATATTGTTATAATAGATACTGTCACATTGTGAGGGAGGCAGAATTTAGGCGGGAAGGCTTTTATTCCAAACAGCCAAACAGGAACGCAAACACAAGCACTAACAGAGCAAAACCAAACGAATGTGATTGTGTGAGATGAATGAGAAATGCACCTACTCACAAACAAGACTCAACAGGTACTGACACAAACACAGGGCTATAACTAAGCAAACTAAACTACAAACACCTGCCAGGGTGGAGAACAAAGAACACCTGGAGACAAGAGGGAGGAATAAGACACATGGACGAGACCAAAGGTAAACAAAGACACGTAGATAGGGCATTGCAATAAATTAGTCTTGAGAGATCAATATTGTTTTATACTTGTGTTATTAACCTAGATTATTTATAACCAGATTACATTTGTATCATCAGGACACGCCTCATTAAAAACATGTGCAATCAATATATGCCCCCAACAATGAAAAAGGACATCAGTAACATCAATCAGTTTAAAAAATTCTCTCTCTCTCTGTCTCACCTCATCCAGTTCCTTCCTTGTCTGTTCCTCCATCCTGCGAATGTCATCCATGTTCAGCTCGATCCAGTTATCAATCCAGCAGAAGAGCTGCCGGTGGAAATTTGTGAACAAGCGCTTCTCTTGCTGTGAGACATAGGGAGAGAAAGAAATGAGTGGGGGAAGGGGAGATGACAGCTGATGACTGATGGATGATAAAACTGCATGATTTCTAGTAAACATATGATTACAGGGCTAATGGATTAAGTATTTACTGTATGTGTCTGACAGGAGTTAATGCAGGAGTTCGAGACAGAGCAGTTTCACTCACTGACCACAAGAGGGCACAGCATTCTATTTTCTTGTGCCTCCACTTCAGATCTTAAGGTATAGAAACTCACCTTCTGAATGAAGTTCTCCACTTTGTTTTGCAGCCCCCACCACTTGAACTTCACCGTAACCAGTTTGTAGGCACACATGTGCGGACAGTCTGTTTTTTTGGGGAGTTCTTTCTGCAATTGCATAAATGGAAACATAGTGTACTTGTACATTTACTTCATTAGCACCTTTGATCTTGATCAGTGTCTGAATTGAAGCAAGAGTTCAACCAAAATTCTGGTTTACCTACAGATTAAATACTGATTTCTTTATTATCTGTGTATTGATTAAACAAAACAAGAGACTAGATTTTTAAATTAACTCTTAACAAGCCTCACTATTACCTGCTTATTTTAAACTTTATTTTTACAATATCATCTCGAAATATTCAAATAAAATTGCAGCATCAAGAACGAGCAATGACGGCACATCAACATTTCACCACTTTTAGTAAGTACAAACTATTTCAATATGTTCATATCTTAAAATGTGTTGCAGACACTAAAACACTCTGTTGTGGTCAAGAGAGAGCTGAGCCTAAATCAAGGCTCTCAATTGACCGGTCAATCGACGTACCAACCCACACCTACGGTCCTGACAATGAAACAATGAGGTCCCGAGTACAATCAGCTCAAACTGGTTTCCTAAGCAAGGTGGCTGGACTCTCCCTTAGACATAGGGTGAGAAATTCAGTCACCTGGGAGGGGCTTGGAGTAGAGCCCCTCGAGAGGAGCTTGTGAGGTGTTCAGGGCATTCCAACTACGAGGAGGCCCCGGGGACACACTGGAGACATTATATCTCTTGGCTAGACTGGGAACACCTTCCTTGAAGAGCTGGAAGAGGTTGTTGGGGAGAGGGTGGTCTAGGCATCTTTGCTTAGGCTCTGCGTCCCAAACCCCAGATAAACAGCTGAAGATGGATGTATGGATGGAGCATGCTTATTAGTAATGAGCTCATAAGCTTCAGATAAGCATCAAGAAACTTGTATATCGAAATCATCACGCTCTCCCTCTTCGTCAGAAACCACATAAGCATCTCTTTCATATAATTTGAATGTAACCACTCAACATGGTTGGAATCAAGCATGAGTTGATTTAGCAGGGGCTGCAAATGAGTTCGAGCTTAAAGCTCTCTATGTATCCCATATACATTAGTCCAATGCTAATCTGCTGGCTAGAAGCAGAAAAATGTCTTGGCTGATTGATTTCAGCTGGAATAAGAGAAAAAATGTATTCATTTTATTTTAGGTCAAACCATCATCTTCAACATTATACTGTGTACCTTCCAGTCAGGGCCCAGGGGCCCTCGGCCAGTCTTCACAGATTTAAACTTGGAAGGGTCTTCTTCATGTTTGTAATCCTGCAGGGGGGGCAACACCACAAATTACATCAAAAAAACACATTCCACTAGCTGCTCCTGTGAAAATGACTGCAAGGAACCCACTAAGCCATTGAGCTTCAAAGCTTTACAGGACAATGATCAGGTGTCAGGTATGTTAAAGGAAGACAAAACACATAAGACATGCAATACAGGAGAGAACCTTGACTGAGACTTGTCAGTATTGCATAGCAGAACTTCTCACATACAGTATATTGCATATATTGCAATGCATAACGTATAATACATAACCAAAAAGGTGAATACAGAGAACCTTATATTGGTAAAGAACATTACACTGAGTTCTTTAAAACTTTATAAATACACTGTGTGAACAGAAGTACTGGGATACCCACTCATTCATTGTCTCTTACAAAATCAACAGTATTGAAAATGTTCATCCTGCATTTTGTCAAAGAAACTGCCTCTACTGTCCAGGGAAGGCTTTCTACTAGATTTTAGATTTAATCACATTCATAAAGTCAGGATGTTGGATGATCATGCCCTAATTCCCCAAGTCATCCCATAAATATTGGATGGAACACTGGTATTCCAGAGAACAAAGTTCCACTGTTCCACAGCTTAGTGCTGGGGATTTTTATACCCTTCTAGCCCATGCCTGACATGGTGCCAGGAGATTTATGTTTATCTGCTCCAGAGTCCTATTCCACTGACTATACTTCTCTGCAGCAATAGAAGCAACTTTAAAGTAGCTGAATGCATTCTTTAGAACGGACGTCCACAAACATTTGGACACGTATCTTTGTAGCGTTTTTATTTTTAAGAGCTATACAAGTACGAGAACCAAAGCTAATATAATATCAGCATAGACGTCGATCCATGTGCTTTACTCCTTGTAATTGTTCTCTAAAGTCTGTCAGATTTGCTTCACTTACAATGTTTAATAAGACTTACTGGTCTCAGTATGAAGATGCTGGGGAGATGAACTATTCTAATACCTCAGCTTTAGGCATCATCTCTGCAAATGTTTTTGAAAGTATAGAAAGTTTATTTGCTGTCACAAGAAAATGTTATTTTGGGGCCAAAACACATCCTGTTTTGGCCTAATTATCACTAATCTTCAGGCAGTTTAAAGCCTATTGAGTGCAGGGTAGTGTGTTACACAATAATGGAGCACAAAAAAGCCTTTAACAACTTTCGATTTCTACACACCGGCAAAATCACACTAATATTCCGAGCTCTGATAGACTATTGATCCATCTGCTGATCAGGGCCAGGATCTATTAGACCCCAAACAGAGCTATTTATTTTGCAACAAACAGAGCAAAATCGCTTTTGATTGTGCAGTGAAGGATGAAGAAAAGAACATAAAAACAAATCCAATCTAAAATCCTGAGCATCTATATGAGCTGAAACCATTTTATTATTTATTTGTAGTAAAGATGACTCACCACAGTCTATGAAAAAAGCCATCTTTGAGAAATCGTCTCTAAGAGTTTCTTCAGTCCTCTACTGAACTCCTATACTTTAGATACATCTTATATAGAGTCTGTAGAGACATATTGCCTATAGAACTGGATTTTTTGGATTTTCTGGATTTACTCCACCAACAGCATAATAAACTCTCTTTTTTAATCCCCTTCATTTCAGATGATGCAATTAATGAGCAGGTGTCCCAATACTTTTGTACTCAAGTGTATGTCTTTACCTTGGGTTCTACTTGACTTCTGTCAGCGATGTCTATATACACCACATCCACCTTCTTCCAAGTGTCGGGGTCCAATCCATGAACCTGCACAGATCCAGACAAACACACACTCATTCTGAGAAAGGATCAGCACTGCAGGAGCTCTTGCTGAGAGCATCCTTTCAGCTAAATACTGGAGGTTAGAGAAGGACTACTCACGTTCTCCTGATGTCCCAAGTCAGGTTTATGCCATGTCTCTATCTTGATGAGGAAATTCTCTTTCATGTATTCGTTCTACAGAATCAGAAGGAAACAGAGCAAACTTTTGCAAACATGCTTCTTTATGGTACCAAAACAATACGTCTATGGCGCTGCTCAAAGGATCCTTTGAAGCACAATTATTTTTAGGAGTGTAGAAAGTGTAGGTAATGTACTCACTGTGATGACTGCAGAAACAGATGGGAATACCATGGAAAAGAGAAAGGTGGGGGGGTTAATATTCCTAAAATAACACAAGTCTAAAAGTGATAACTAGAGATTGGTATGTTGTTAAAAGAAATAATTTAAAACTGTCTAAGAAAGTGTTTGGTAATGTGTTACTGTAAGCACTGATTCAGACACACACGTATGTGTTCATGTGCATGGATATACCATCAGGGTAATCTCAGTCCCCTGTGCTGTAACTCCACTCTGCCACTCCGCTCAATCAGTTAATTATTTAACAAAGAGACACAGAGAAGAGGAGGATTGTGTGAGCATGTGTGTTTTCATGTGTGTGTGTGTGTGTGTGTGTGTGTGTGTGTGTGTGTGTGTGTGTGTGTGTTCGTCCAACCTGTGCGGCAGTAAGGGTAAGCATTCCAGGCTTTCTCGTGGATGTTGAGAGCTGACGCTGGTGCCAGCATTCGCACAAAAGATGGGACTTTACTGAAAAGGGAAAAGAGAAAGACAAAAACATGTCAGAAACAGTCGGCTGGTGGCAGAAAATGCGAAATTCAACTAGGGTCTGTAAAACATAATCAGTTCTTTACTAAATTTGCGTGTGTGTGTGTGTGTGTGTGTGTGTGTGATATCTCACCTCTGCAGATGGTAGATTTTGTGTGTGTACTGGCCTTTCTCTCCATCTTTCTCGTATGGCTCATTTTTCAGCACCTCCACTCCCTCTCCTCCACCTGTCTCATTCTTACTGGCCTCTGCTACTGAGTACAGCTGACCTACTTGGTACTGTAAACACACACGCACACACACACACACACACACACACACACACACACACACACACACACACACACACACACATATATATACACACACATTATTATAGGTTCATATATATTGGAAAGAAGACATTCACATGTACATTTTAATTAGCAATGTACAACATATATAGGTATATATATATATATATATATATATATATATATATATATATATATATATATATATATATATATATATATATATATATATATATGCCATTATTCTTATAAGTCAGTCCTAAGCACTTCCAATATTGATATCTCAACACTTTGAGCACCCTATAATGTCAAACAGTTGAATAATAAGCATTCAGTACATAAAAGTAAAACACTGATTTTCTCAGAAATAATATTTGTGGTCATCATTATTAGAAAATCTGTTATAACCAAACGGGGCAAGAAAACACCCCACAAATGGTATTTGACGTATTATATTTAAAATCACAAAATTAACATATACCCCACCCAGTGTGGTGAAATGGTAAAGCTGAGATGGTGACACCCAAAAATATGGTGTTGTTGACTCTAGAAACTACATCACACCACCAGATTCTGCTAGTTAAGATGATACTGGCTGCTATGTGCCTTGTGACCACATTTTATCCTGCAAAGAAAACCACAGAAAGGCAGTTGAAGCTCAGAATGTGATAAAGTCTGAGAGAGCACTATACTATTTTATATTCTCTTCTCTCTGACGGCCGCTCCCCTGAAAACAAACTGGAATAATTCAGCTGAAACAAACTGGAGCGCAACTGAAAAGCACCAGCTTATTTTTATACAAGACCCCAGAAATTCTATATGTGTGACATATTTTAACACATGCAAAGTTTTGTCACATCAAAGGTTCATTAATGTGCTTTCATATGCTGTACGTTATGTCATAATATGTAAGACATAACCACATTGTAGAGGCAGAACTCTCCTCTTTCTCACTCCCTGCTTTTCCTGTTGTTTTCGTCACCAACACAGGTGAACAATGGCCTCTTTCACTCTCTAATCGCCTTTAACACTGTGTACAGTATCCTAAGAACACATGCAGCCTAAGCAGCCTGTTTCAAAACAAGTACAAAACATGAGCACGCAAAGAAACAGAATGGTATTGTTTAAAGTGAAAGGAGACTTGGGTGAAAGGCTTTGGACTCACTAAGCTGATTTCCTTTAGACCTGAAAATCTCACTGATCATCTTTTGCAAGAAATAACAACTACTGAACTGGCACACATTAAAGCACAAGTGCAGATTGCATGAGTCTCTCAGTGCAAGAATAAATATGACTTTAACAGTTAAAGCAGCATTCTGTGAGAGTTGATCCTGGGCTCCCCTGCAGTTGGAGAGTGCACTTCACTTGCAAATCACATTATATGCTCCCTCCGAATCAGTGTCTGAAGGCGAAAGAAGCATGAGCCACAAAGGGATTATTATTATTATTATTATTATTATTACATATTATTACAGGATTTAATTTATTATGACATCTACCAAAGTTGCTCCAATGATAGAGACACTGTTTTCACATTTCAAAGGCAATGGTTATGTGATAAATACATGCATATGATTAATGTAGTTAGTCACATAAGCTCATATGGGATTTGGGAAGCAATTGTTTCCTTTACAGTCGATCCTGGAAATCAACACAGACTTATTTTAACCTCAGCCTTCATGCACCTGCTCATATTAAGCACACTTAATTAAAGAGATAGATGGGTGAAGGTACTGGTTATGTACAAGTCTGCATTTCCTGTGTGTGCCTACGTGTGTGTGCCTACGTGTGTGTGTGTGTGTGTGTGTGTGTGTGTGTGTGTGTGTGTGACAGAGTCAAAGGAGGCATGCAGTGTCTATTTTTGCAGTATCATTCATACAACGTCCAGTCAAGGAGAAGTAACAGAAGCAGAGGAGGAAAGTGAGGAAGAGATGACTGATTCCCCTTTATTTTTAGTGCTGTGTCAAGGATTCCATGACAGGAAATGACAAAGTGGAGGGGGAGAGAGAGAGAGAGAGAGAGAGAGAGAGAGAGAGAGACAGAGAGAGAGATGAGTATGAAGGACATCGGGATTGTCCAATTTATAATTTAAAATCAGAATAACTCAACAGTAACACAAAAGCTAAAACTACACCATGTGTGAGTGTGTGTGTGTGTGTGTGTGTGTGTGTGTGTATGTGTGTGTGTGTGTGTGTGTGTGTGCATGTGCGCGTGCCCGCCTGTGTCTCCAGACACATCACCAGTCCCGACACCACACATAGCTGCATCATCCTCCTGCAACCAATCAGATGCTACATTTTACAGCCAATCATAAGACACTAGAACTGTGTGTCACTGTGCAGTGCTTTACAAGAATCTAACCACACACACACACCCACACACACAGAGAATCTCTACAAAATACCTCAAGGACTGGACTAATGGTGAGACAGAAAGAGTGATGGAGAGAGAGAGAGAGAGAGAGAGAGAGAGAGAGAGAGAGAGAGAGAGAGAGAGAACAAGAATGACAGTGAAATAATAGTTTTTGTTAAGAGCTGGTATGTTGGAAGAAGAAGAAGAAAAAAGAGTGGTGTAGCAGGGAGGAGATAATTTGATTGTGACAGCTGTTCTTTAGGACTATCATGACATGATTTCATTTGGTTTGATTTGGTTATTTCAGTGTGAACGGTGAGTGTAAGACATACCAATTAGAATTTAACACATAGGCCAACACATAGAATGCTTAGCCATGCAGCTCCAAATTTACATAAGCAGCTTTGAAGCTTTTTTATAAAAAATAAATAAATAAAAGGCTTTGCTTTTGGACTGGCTGATATGATTAAAAAACTCAGATCTTGAGAAATGAGAAATGGTGATATACAATACAACATGACAAACACCTTAAAGTATCAGTGTTTATTCGGAATTATGTTATTTGAAATGGTGAAATAAATCATCATGCTGTCTTTTTCATTGTGATGCTTCTACAGCATAAATACAACATAAACAAGACCGTTGAGTGTCATCCCTCCAGAAACCAAACCATTTTCACAGACGACAACCTCAATATTATGATATGATCACCTTTCTTTATTTTGTAGAAGATCGTTTTTGAAACACATGACAATAAGGATCCTTAATTTATAATCAGTCTTCATTTACTTTAATAACTACATTTAGCTTTTAATTAACAGTTCTCCACTATATTTCCACTCTTATACAACAGTTACTTCCAGTCCCACACACTGATTGGTTGCAAAGTGTTCAAACCATGCTGTTAACTCGCCACAACTGCCCATTGTTTTATTATTATTATTATTATTATTATTATTATTATTACTACAAACACTGTATCACGGTGCTGAATGGCACTGCTAAGTAAGGGCAGAAATGGCAGCAACGTAAATGACCCAAGTAAAAGGAGATTAAAAGGGTTAAGACTGTGTTGCTAACTGGAGGTTGATTTGCCAGTTTCTTGTCACCCTAATTGCAGGACTCACAACTTCTGTCCCAGCAGGAGGCACACCCACCCAGAAGGAGTTCCCTTCATGCTTTTGATTTGTCTGTGTGTTATCATGTGTGAATAAATACAAGTTTCATGGCACCCAGTCTGCATGTGCCTCTGAGAATTGGCTGATCATGTGACTCAGCCCTCTCCCCAGGGTTGATATCGCAACACGTATTCAAAATAATAAGAGAAATGCAGAGAGTGGAAAAGAGTTGAATGTTTTAACTTTAATTAAAGATCCTCATTGAAAAGTGTTGCCATAGTTTTTAATATATTGACATTTGATATTGGACAGCACAGCCCAACCTTTTGCCTACAGGGATCTGGTTCATCATCAGCCTCAGGAACCATCCAACTCAGTTTCAGTACCCACCTGCAAAATACAGTAATCTTACAATAAACTACAGTGCTTGGACAAGACGTTCCCTTACCTTCATACAGTACACACACCGATCAATCCATTAAAAACCCTTTGCTTGGCCACCACTTAAGAATCCACCACTCAATATCCTGCTGTCTGAAACTGTCCAGTGATGAATGAGGTGAAGGTAGTTAATAGGGCAGTAAATCTATGACCTCGTGAGCATTTGATTTGATTTTACTTTTTCAGAAAATGATTCAATGGATCATAAAATCTCATAGTTCATTCAACTGTTTTATGATTAATTTCAGATCATTTCAATAAGTAACATGCATAACAATATGCAACTAATATCTTTAAATTTGTATATATATATATATATATATATATACACACACACCAGCTTCAACTACATCCGCAGAGCCATTCAGCTCAAACTGTCAGAGTTTGGTCGGATCAAGGTTGGATCATGGTTTCACCACCAAAAAAAAAAAAAAAAAACAATCCAGAGTTCAGTGGAGAACAGGGAAAGACCACCACCTTTAAAGAATCTTGGTGTGGTTGTTTGTTCCGCGTCTGAGTGAAATTACTGCTTCATACCTGCGCAAACAAACCACACCAAGTGTGAAAACCAGACTTTAAAAGATTTGTGGCTGTGCTTGGTGTGTGGCACCCTCCTCCCCTTTTCGAAAGAGATTGGGAAAGATAAATCTGGTGGTGTGTTTTATTCTCTGACAACAAGCTTTTGTTTATATATAATAGTTTTTTTTAATAAAAAAGGTCCTGGAACTGCAAACATTATTTTACTCTAAACACTGCAATATATTCCAGAAACTAGTCCCAATCGCTATCCTGATGCATTTTTACACCCATAGTGTTTCAAGAAAATAGATTGTGAATATGTGGAATATATACTAAAATGGGGTTCTTTTATACTAAATGGTCCTTTATTTATGGCAGATTCTGTATAAAACCTCGAGAACCCATAGAACCATGTGTTTAAATAACTATTTGACTGCTCAAATGGTTTGTTTCTTGAATTGGAAACATAATGTAATGTTCTTTTAGAGTCTTTAATGAAACTGTTCCATACAACACCACAATGTTTCTTTATCATAAGTCAAAGAACCCTTTTAAGTACTATATACAAGCCTTTTTATCAGTGTAGATTAGATTAGAAGTGACTTGAAAGTGGTAGCCAGTAAGTGGCTATAAGTGACTGTATGCTTTTCTACTGTTAGTGTCTACTACAATACACTAACTGACTGATTGACTGACGGACAGCTTGACTGACAGCCTTACAGTCAAATCACTTCAGTGACAGTCGAGTAGAACGATAAACCAGGTATCATACAGACTGTCTGTCTGTGAGATAAGCACGTCTGGAAACTCTGTTTTTTAACAACACGTGTGTGTGCTCTGGTTGACAGAATGACCAAGGGTGCACTTAGAGCTTTTCTAGGTTGGAAACGAGGAAGTGGGGTGGAAATGGGGAAGTGGCACAGGAGGATAAAATGACCATGCCTGCCCCAGGGTGGAACCAACTATTGCTCCAGCCTGAATGAACAGCCCACAAATGACATTTTAGATCCATCTTAAAACCAATCCTCCGGTAAAGCCTCCTTCAGCACAGAAAATATGTTGCACCTTTCATTAAACTGGTCCCCAATTTACTCCATTTATCACAAACATCAGTCAATCATAACATTATGACCACCTTCTTGTTTCTACTCTCATTGTCCATTTTATCAGCTCCACTTCCCATACAAGACCACAACAGTTCTATAATAACAGACTCTAATCCATTTGTTTCTCCAGGTTTGTAAGCCTCCTTTTACCCTGTGTTAACATAAGTGTGTGTTGTGCTGGTCAGACACAGCAGTGCTGCTGGAGTGTTTAAACTCCTCAGTGCCACGGCTGGACAGAGGACAGTCCACCAACCAGAAATATTCAGTCAACAGTTTCAACAATGTCTCTGACTTTACATCTAAAAGATGGGCCTACTAGGTAGGAGTGTCTAATAGAGTGGACAGTGAGTGGACACGGTGTTTAAACACTCCAGCAGCACTGCTCTGTCTGATCCACACATACCAGCGTAATACAATAACAGACTACAACCATCACTATAATAACAGACTTCAACCACCCAAATGTGGTGGTCCTGTGGGGTCCTGAACATTAAAGAACATAGTGAAAGGAGGTTAACAAAGTATGCAAAGAACAGATGGACAGCAGTCTGTAATTATAGAACTACAAAGTGCTCCTGTAAGTAAGAGAAGCTGATAAAATGGGCAGTGAGGGTAGAAATGAGGTGGCCATGATGTTATGATTGATTGGTCATTCCACCTCCCACCAATCTACCCTGGAGGAGTTCATTTTACACTGGCCATTTTACTGTGTGGTCATTTGGTCACGATGAGACAGGAGCTCACTGCATACTACAGATTTGACTTCTCATTATTTTGCACCAGCAATTCAGTATTAAACACTGACAATTAATGCAGAAATCGGCCTGCACTGTGTAAGTGTGATGAATTTATAAACGTGACATGTTGATAAAGCTTTAATAATATAATTATATAATTAAGCAGAATTCCAAGTGATCAACCAAAATCACTCTCACACAGCTTAACTCCATTTAAGTTCAGATCAGTTAATACACATCTACACGGCTGATCATTCAGACCATGCCTTCAGCTTATGATGGTTTGGTAGAAGACTGTAAAGGGGGGAGGTTCTCTCAGAAGTGGAGCCGAGAATGATAGATAACAGTGTTAAAATGGAGGAGATGGAGTGGAGGAGGGTTGCGAAGGTTATCTTTGATGCGTGACCAAGGTAGACGTGAAATTTATAGGACTTCAAATTAGGAGGAGGGACTTCAAGCATGTTCCTTCCTCCAAAATGTAGCTATTTTCTAACTCCAAGTATGGACAAAAGTATTTGGAGACCTGGTCATTTGTTGCTTCTTCCAAAAGCAATGGTCCCAGCAATGGGAGTGGCTTAAAGTAGCTGAATGCGTTCATTAAAAGATGTGCATGTGAAAATTCCATCAATGCTGCATAGACAGATTCATCACAGCAGCAGGGCTAGGCAGGTGAATCAGAGTGCGCTACAGGAGTCCTGGAAATGAAAACTCCAATTAGCTTGGTATAGTTGTAGAATGAAAGTTCAGTGCATGGAACATTTACGGCCAATGAGTAAGAGCCTTTCAAGACTAAACGCAACAGCTGTTTAGTGAGAATATGGCGAAAAAAGCTAGAATGGAGAAGGGAAGAGAGCCAACTGGAGGAAGTGCCACTGCAGTTATCCAGCAGGGAACCAGGTTCTCAGGATGCAGGTGAAGCAAGCAGGTTCTAAAAGCCAGCCCAGCTTAGTGGCTACAATCAGCTTGCTAAATTCACACTGCACCAATAGGACACCGAGAGGACACCAATATCCAACAATGTCTAGTAAGACGCAATAAAAATGCAAAAATTGTCTATTAATTGACTTAATAGACTAAACTCGAGGACCATATAATTCGATTTTTTAATTGATTAGCTGGTGACATGATTTCATCATGCATGTTTCTGCCTCCGAGTCGTAAGTTAACTGTGGATTAATCAGCAAACTTTAACCATAACAGTGTGGAATGCAGTTTTACGGCAGCCATTAGTGTTTACAGAAATAATTGCCTCAATCTGGATACAGAGCTGCAGTGAAAACATACAGATGGAGCAGCTGTCTCTCACATGAGCAGAGCATGTGAAGAAAATCCCTACCGAGCCATATAGCATTAGTGACATCACTCTGGAGTGTGAAAGGGAGAGATCATCAGGTACATCAACCTCAGAATGATTAATCCACTATTAAATTTTAATGTGTAAAGTAATCAAGGAAACACTGAGCATGAGACAGAGGTAACGTCACAGACCACATGAAACATTGCTGCTTCTTTGCACAACCTTGGTTTGAAATTTCGAAAGCATTAGCAGGGAAATCCATAAAAAGAGGGAATTTTTGAATTAGGTAAATATTTTTATTCGTTGTTAGTTAGCAGATGCAAATATGCCTACATATTTGTTATATAATTATATACATATACACAAGATATTTGGTAATTGAGCAATTCGTAAATCGGTGTAACTGATTATTAATTTCAATAATCAACAGACTTTTCAATTTTCAAAATAGTCATTTGTTGCAGCCTTAATAAATCAGGTTAATTAAGACATGGTTGCTTTCTATGGCTTTGTAGTGGAGTTACGAGTAAACAGGTAATGTTAGTTTACTGGAGTTCTAGTCCTAAATAAACTGTGTGTAAATGATCACACACACATCTCAAAGACATGGTCCCATCAGATATTCAAAAACACCTTTCAGACTATCTACACCATTCAAGCCTTTCTTGTATGACCTGACAGCTGAGCTGGATTTGTAGCTGTAGACGTGGGTATAGTGATGACTACCTGACGATGGCCTGAACCTGGACGGAGTGAGATAATATTGTTTTATCTAGAAAATGGACTTGTTAGGTTTTAATATATTTGGTTGTGTGGTGTACGTTTGTGCACTTCTGTAGACATCATCACGAACGTGTGGGATAATACTGGACTGCAGCACTATGGAAAATGTAAAGTATGATCATGTAATGAGATGTTATTCCATGCCACTCAAGATCATTTCTGTATGATCACTTTGTGTCGAGTGTTGATTCCAAATATTTGGATTCCACACAGAAATATACTGGTACATCTCACACTCTTAAATTAATTCATCTGGAGGTGTCCACCCAAAATTGTCTTACTATGGTCAACCAGCTTATGTAATTAACTGACCTGATATCATCCATTAATTCCCTCAATCACAGTAGTGTTTTATGGCCTAATAATTGTCCTATTATATGATCATACTCAACAGACTCCTTCATTTTTAGAAAACTATGAATCACTGACATTAGTTATTAACTCCATCGATTCCCATCACTCAGGATATGATCACGAGTCCAATATTTCTGCTGGTGTTTTCAAATAGCAATAAAAAAATTATATGACAGTGTTCACAGTAAAGCCACATACATGGATATGACAATGACAATGTAAGTCATGGGAGATTGTACTTGAAAGAATTCCCAGCCCACCACACTCCGTGAGAGCATGATGCTCCACTGCTCATGGCTAGGCATTAGCACTCGGGTAAGCTGCTTAATATAGCCTGAGGATGGGGCTGCTCTCCTGACCTCATCACCCAGAGAACACAGGCGTGACATGCTGGCCATGGTGACGGTCATGAGGAATGGACAAATAGCGCATATACACTGTATAAATCGATAAGTGCACGTACATAGCTGATGTAGACAGCATATCATCCCTGCTAACATCAATTATTAACATTTATAGAAATGAAATGATCCAATATTACTTTGAATAAAACTGTCTTACATTTCTAAAAGAAGCACTGAGCAGATTTGTAGAACTTCTTTCTGCTATAAAGTTACCATTTTCAAAGCAGAAGATTTCCGCCAATGAAACAGTGTTTAGATTTAATGTTTAGCTGTTCTGTATGGCATACAATCTGCTGTTTTGTGTTCATTGACACAGTTCAATGGATACCATGTAAACAACAGTCAGAGCCACACATGACATGAGTCATAGGTCACACACGGCTGCACATGTTTGTGTTTTATTATAGACTTTTGAAAGACTGACTGAAAACGCTAGTATAGCCAAAACACAACATTTTTCCAAATGACTCATGTTAGTGTGGACGTAGCTTAAGCACCTCAAGCAACGGCTACCAAAGAAAAATGCTGTGACTGTTAAACCGACTTATTATGCACTGTTTGGGTGCTGCTACTTCACTACTCACAAAGTGCACTGCATAGCGAAGACGGAATGAAAGTATTAAGATATTAATAAGGGTGTTTCTACACCAACACAGCTGCATGCTCTCTTACTTCTCTATGCAGGAAATGGCATGATTACGTGCATGCAAACAAAAAGCGCTTAGTGATGTTAGTTTTGTGTTGTTTTAGAACTTTTCAGCACATTTTAACAATGCTGCAATGAAATAATTGATCATTTTGGCCACTACAATAATTTTACATTTTCATACCTTTTCATCTCTATTGCTGAATATGTGGTTTAATACTGAGTTATCTTTAGACCTACAGACTACGGTGAGTATGAGTATGATACATGAGCGTATGTACTGTACATCTGGAGGGTGGAACAGAGACAGGGAATCAGAGAAAGAGAGAGACAGGCAGAAATAGGTGATATCGGGTAACTCATTGGCAATTCAGCACCAGGCAACTGCTGAATTGAATGACACGCTAGAGAATCATGAGAGATAAAGAAGCAGCGAGAGGCCAAAAGAAAGAACGAGGGCAGGGAACGCTATGACAAAGGCAGAGGAAAGAAGAGAGAGACTAAGATAGGGAATACAATGTTTAATAGGAGGTGAAAAGGCTAACAGTGTTTGATTTGAAATCTCTGCTAGACTGGTGTGTGCTATGGAAGCACTGATGGAATATGAAATAATAAAAACAGGGAAAGACACAAAGTGTCTTGTGAGACAGACAGGCAGAGGTAGTGAGCGAGAGACAGAGAGCGAGAGAGTGTTCCTGATAAGGCCAGAAATGCTGAGACAGCTTTGGCAGGCATACAAAGAGGCAGTAAGTTAGTCATTAGGTTTTTAGCAGCATATACAGGGAACACACACAGCATGAGTGGATCCGATCCCTATAGCATCTGACTCACAGCTCACTGCCTGCCAGAGATTCTGAACTGCAGCTTCTGGACTCAAGTGAATAGAAATTCTGAGGAATAGTAATATTTCTGCAGTCATAATGGATTCACAGCACACAGAATTCTGCTTCACACCAAATACGCACATACAAACACACACAGGACAAAATATCAGTGCTCAGTTAACACTTACCTCCTCCACAGAAATGGGTAGGATCACTCGACTGGAAGAAAAAGATAAAGAAATGCAGATTACCAACAAGCCTGCAAAAAGCCTGCTGTCTTCTAATCCTCAGCATCATCACTGTTAGGGGTGCACTGATACCCCGATTTCCCTTCAGATAGTGATACCAGATCCTCAAGTATGTGCCGATATAGAGTATCGATACTTAAGGGTGAGCAGTAACAATAATCAATATTTATCTCAACATTTGGACAAGCAGACAAAATACAGCAGTAGTATCCAAACACTCTCTCGTAATTAATACAGTGATTTTAATTGTAAATCTGCTGCACTCCATCCAAAAAACAGAATTATACATCAGTTAGTTCTGGCCACGCAAGGTGATTGGTTGAGAAGCTTTCAGACCATGCTGTTATTTCATCCCAACAGCACATTTTTTGACAAACCCTAAATGGTGCTGCTAAGAAACTAACAGCAGAAACACCTTCAGTAACGTAATAACTAACGTAATAAAAAAAGAGCAAAAGGAAATGAAAAGGATTAAGACTACGATGTCAGAGGTTGATTTGCCAGTTTCTTGTGACCATGACTGCAGGCCCACTGTAGCCACTTAAGGAGGACTCTCAAAGCGGTTTCCATAAACTCAACCAAGCTGGGTCAGTGGGAGGACACAGAGACTCGAATAGACTGGGGAAACAGGTCATCTGGTCAGGACTCACTGTAAAAATTTGTCATGTGACTTCTTCCCTTTGCTGAACTCAAAACAAGAATTACAATTAAAGACAAATGGACTCCAGGGGGTTAAAGATCAATCTGTTTTATAGGACTCCATATCGGATCATTCAAAGGAAGATTGATTTGAATAAAAAAAAAAAAAGGATTTTTAAACTGACCCCAATTAATTACACCTCTTGTAATTAAAATTGCAGTTGGTCAGTGTTGTAATATATAACTATTACATAACTATTACCTATAGTTCTTTATTACTTTACTCCTTTTCATGCCTTATGACTGTGCTATCCTGTGTCAACCAGAGGAGGATGGGTTTCCCTTTTGGGCCTTGGTTCCTCTCGAGGTTTCTTCCTCCTAACCTGAGGCAGTTTTTCCTTTCCACTGTCATCCGCTGGCTTGTTTAGAAAACTATATTGTGTACATTGATACCAAAATCTGACAAGTATTGTCATATTCTTTGCCCACCTCTGCCAGTACAGATCTAACCTAATCACGTGATAATATGGTCATGTACAGGCAAGGACGTGATGATAACATATATCACAATACAAGCTTTACATAATATAGTATAAACAACACCATCATGGGCATAAAATCCGAGTATATGAAAAGTTTACTTTTTATTAAATGAGAACAGTGGCACCTATGAATCCATATATTTACATCATTTCACTTTTTCCATAACTGATTTTGCAATAAAAATAAACCATTGTAACAGCATCAGAACAAGTACAAGCAAGACACCATAAAGACACTAAGCTTGAAGGATTAAAGAAACAGAAAGAATGAAACAGCCAAAGTTTAGAAACATAATGTTCTCAGAAATGTAACATTCTTTGTGATCTCTATGTATGAGCTTCTACTAGACTTTAAGTTTTTTGAAACTCAAAATCACATTGTTTTTTTCAAGCAGACTTTCAACCAAGTACTGTTTTATCTGGTTTGTACAGACTGTTGCAGCCATTTAGCAGCAGTCATTTCAGGTCAGTCACGTCTCGAATCACTGATATTACAGGCTGAGCGACAGGCATTTCTGCCACTGCTAGCCTCAAGCAGGGCTGGGTGATATGGTAAAAATATCATATCACAATACTTAACATTTTTATGATACACAATGTTCATTCTGATATTTTAACTCTCGACAAAAAGCACCAACAGTGGAAGATGCTTAAAAACGGCCATTCAAACACTATCCCGCACTTATTACAGTGATCTAATTGAAAATTTGCTGCATTGTATCAAATTAAACAGGACTAATGACCTTTTGTAAAGGAACATGCAGTTGGTCAGAGTTTTTAAGTATATTCACAATATTCTCAAAACAATATACTGTGTAACACAATAACAAGCTTTCTCACAGTATGATAAAATACTCCCCACCCATATCAAGAATAATATTATCCAACCAATACGTCGCTGGCAACAGTGATCTCTATTGCAGGTAGTGATACTACATTTAACCACCTACAAATGTGGTTTGGATTCAATTTGGAAATATGCTGGATAAACCTGCTTAAACAATAAACAATCTGTCAAAAATTGGGACTTGGGTTGGATGTCTGAACCTAATTCTTAGCCTAATTATCAGCCTTTACATTTATCTCTCAACTCTCCCTATCATTATGCATCATTCAGGAGCCTGACTGATATGAAACAATGACAATCCATGACAGTGGATCAGACTTCTATGTCAATATACTGCTCTCTCACCCTTACTGTCTGAGAGATAATGTCTAAGTGGCTCAACTGTCATCATATAATTACTTCTCACTTCTATTTAATTTTTGCTTCTGTGGCCTTGTTATGAAATGTATTCATTTGGAATAAGAAGACCTCTGGAATTGTCACATTAGTTTGCAAACACTGCCAAGATCCCAACGAGACTTGAGCAAACAACGAAAGTCTAGCTGAGCTGACGAAAATGATGAAAAAAGAACTAAAGAACTAAAACTCCAGCAGCTCCAGTTACCAATTTTTTTTTAAGGAAAGAAAAATGTCCAGCTCCCATAAAGAAAATGAATGGTCACTTAACATACTGGAATAATAATTGATAATAATGTAAACGTATCTAATACACAATCATTTGGTTGGCATGGGGATGGGTGTTTGATATGTTTTCTGCTCCAACTCAACATATTTGAGTTAGGAATCTTTCCCAACAACTCTAATTGGCCTTGCATGCTGTGCTTGCCCACCCAGGAAATTAAACCCGTCTGCCACTGAGAGAGAATCATTTTGAGACCCACTACGCTACACCAACATTTCATGATGTAAACATCCTTAAGCCAAATGACTTGATCTGACCTCCTGGCTTTGGACAGGCTGATATTTAAAACTACGAACAGTACTTTTGAATAAGCCTTAGTGAGTCTCCTCAGTGAGTGGCAGCTGGTGGTGTAGCTCATTCGGTGCTGCCTGCATTTTTCATCAATACTCCTCAGGAGTAAAACGACACCAGCGGCTTCAGTGACTCTCCAGCTCCGTCTTATGACACAAACAATGAATGTTCCCCTTTTTGTGGCCATGCTGCCATACGTGGCCAGTTAGGTATGCTGACTTGTTTGGGCAAGCTGAGCTGACCCCCCCAGAGATTATAGTGAGAGAGAAAGAGAGAGAGAGAGGGAGAGAGAGAAAAGAGAGAGAGAGAGAGAGAGAGAGAGAGAGAGAGAGAGAGAGAGAGAGAGAGAGAGAGAGAGAGAGAGAGAGAGTAGAGTCTGCAGTAGTCTAAAGACTGCAGGTGGAGTGATGTGTTTTCCTGTAAGCAGCTAACAGCAGGAGTCACCTTGCCTGTCTGAGTGCCTCTACGCCCTGTGTATGGACCATGGCTACTACTGGAGATCCGGTGTCTCATGCTCTGCTCTGCTTCCATAACACCAAGTTCTCCTCCTGCATTATGAATGTCTCCCTGAATCGCAGCACACTGGCTGCCTAAAGCAGGATTTACCTTTGGTGTCCCTGACAGGTTTAATGCAGCTCACAAATGTTCTGAGTCAGTTTGACCAAACATTTGTAGGTGTTGCATTTCAGGCTAAAGGATTTGGATGCAACAGTCATCTTTTCCTGGTATGTAGTGAGCCCTCGCTGTTTGCAACATTTCACAGTGGTGGCCCTAACTAAAGGTTTGGAAACTGTCAAATAAATACATTGATTTATTTTTTATTTTCCCAGTTTACCAGTGGCTTATTAAAAATACATCTACACTGGAATTGCAGACGTCACGTGATAGCAGTATGTAAGCTGATTATGAAGTGGTGCTACTTCAGAGAACCCCATGCCTCTATAAGTTGTGAGCTGTTGTATTGTAAGTGATGTTAAACAATGGCCAGCTTGCTCATGGCAAGAGTACCAGAGTTCGAGCGAGGCATGATTGTGGGCACCAAATGGATTGGGAAATTCCATTTCTGAAGTTGTGAGGCACCTAACATTCCTCGATCCACAAGCAACTCTTTAATGAGTTCTTTAGATACCACGGGATATGTGAGCAAAAGACCCACCGGTGTGCCTCTGTTAACACCATGATTCCTGGACCCATCATGCTAACTGGACCCTTGTTGTCTGATGAGTCACAGAACCCATTATGACTCATCAGGCAGATAGTAAGGTTTGTGTGTGGTGCATATCCCATGAAGTCATGGACCCCCGCTGTCCAAAAGACACCGTGCAAGCTGTTGGTGGTTCCACACTACAGTGGAGTGTAATCTCACGTTACAGATTAGGTTCATTGGTCCACCTGTCATTGACCTCTGCCTACTACGGTTCACTGCTTGGTGACCATCTGCAGTCCTTGGACTTCATGTACCCGCAAAATGATGGTATATTCCAGCAGGATAATGCACCATTCATCTGACCCAGGTTGTCCAGAAGTGGTCCTCCGAGTTATTCCTTGGACACACACTATGGATCAAGGAATGTTAAATGACTATGTAAGTTTGGAAATTGAATGTCCCATCCATTTGGCATCACGCTTCGCTCCAACTCATGTTTCCAAACAGACACTTACAGATAGGACGATAACAACACCTGCATAAAGCGCTGGAATATATTACGGATAGAATGCTAGTTTGTGGTAAGTGTGTTAGCTTAGCACAATCATATTAGCTCAAGGTCAGTGCTTTACATGAATTCTTGATTAATGTAAAGCACTCACAAAATTGACTGCATTCAGTGGCAAGAGCATTAGTGAGGTCAGGATGTTGGATTATCACCATATCCCATCTCTATCTCCCCAAATTGTGCCCAAGGTACAGGATGGAGCACCATTATTCCAGAAAAGGCAGTTCCACCACCCGCAGCTTAATGCTGGGGGGTGATGCCCCTTTAAGGGGCCAAAAGGTTCAGGTTTATCTGCTCGAGAGAGAGAGTCCTATTCTATTGGCATTACTTCTCTGCAGGGACTAAACAATCAATGAAGCCAAATTCAATTACGTGAAAGCATTCATTCAATGGCTGTTTGCAAATATTTGGACATATAGTGACGACGGCAGAATGACATTAGTGTAACTAGGAGAACAATGAGGTACCAGGTGATGGATATATACCAACAATACAGTGTGACACTGCAGGCCACTACAGTGCATGTCTGGAGGAGAGGCAGGTCACACTGACCCAGTAAGGCCACAGATCAATGTTTCACACACACACACACACACACACACACACACACACACACACACACACACACACACTTTTATAAACACCTCATTCCTGTGACCTTGAATGGCAACATTAACATAAGTTAGTGGAGGAGATATGAGACCAGCTTTGGCATTTGGTTCCATGCTTAATGAAAAATCTGAAGGCACAGCATTGCACAGCGCACGAGCAGGTACCATGGACAGCGCACACTGAGAGGGGACACAGGCCGGACTGTGGACAGTGTCAGTAATAGCCCACATCATCCTGGACCAGCCTTCCTCTCCTCTTTTCTCATCTCATTTCCTATTCTCTCCTGTTCTCTCCTCTATTCTCCTCTCCTCTCCTCCTATCTCCTCTCCTCTCTTATGCTCTCCTCTCTCCTCTCCTCTCAAGTTCTTATGAAACCCTCTGCCGGTGGGCTGCTCGTGACGGTGTCTGCCTTTCATTTCTATCCCACCCATATCCCGATCACAGCGTCCCTCCCCCTGCGCTGCGATTGACCACGTTCACAAGCCGTGCGCATTGATTGGCCAGCCGCATCTGCTATGATTGGCTGAGGCAAGTTATCTTTCCCCGCTAGTTACTTGCGCTTCACGGAATGCGCGTGAACACGAACTACTGGCCAATCCGGGTGCTGGGGGGCGGAGTTTGGAGAAAATGGGTGGGGCAAACTAACGCATAGCTATGTTAGAAAGTGTAGCTGGAGGCAGAAGGATGGTGCCTCAGAATATGTGCTTCTGAGTCATAGACCACCATCAAACACTGACAAGATGCACTTTATTATTATTATTATCATAGCAACAAGAAAAATATAATAATAGTAATAATATAACAATAATAATAGCAACAAGAAAATAATAACAATAATAATTACAAAATAAATATAATAATAATAATAATAATAATAATAATAAAGGCTCCAGTGCTGGATGCTGCATTCCATATGACTGGGGATGTCTTGGTCTTCTTTCTAAAACTGTATGTATAGCTAAAATAATTAGGGCTGAACTAAACCCGAGCTTCGGTGTATGAGAGGATGAGTCTGCCTCAGAAATGACCTTGATCAGGGAACGCCCCACTATTAAAGACATATTTGGGGTATTTTCTGGCACAGGTTAGTTAATATGCCGGGCAGATGTGGGCCCAGTCTAACCTATAACAACCTCTCTCTCTATCTCTCTCTATCTCTCTCTGTCTCTCTCTCTCTCTCTCTCTCTCTCTCTCTCTGTCTCACTCTCTCAGCCCTGATAAAGCTTCCCTTCTTGCTGTATTTTGCCTTAAAGTGTTGCTGGTTCTGGGACACCGCGTCCCGGAGGAGAACTGGGTTCACCTTCACAGCGCTGCTGCAGGAGGAGGCGCAAATATGTTCGAGAGAAGCGGATTAAACGCGGCAGAGCTCAAAAACAGCCCCATCCACCAACACAGCGAGCACACGAGTCTCAGAGTCTCCGACGGCGAGTCCGACACGCGAGCGGTGACTGAGCGGCCTGAAGGTGAGTCGGTGCCGGATTCGCCGCGCAGCATCCCCGAACAGCGCCCGCGTCCTCAACAGAGACAGAGACAGAGAGGAGACCGAGCACTTACAATTCTTTAATCAGCATTTTCTCCGCGGTGTGTTCAGACGCGTCGCTGCTGGATCCGCACGAGCGCAGTTCTCTCCTGTCGCGCGCGCTCGAGCCGCTTCTATGTCATTCTAGGCGCCGCGGTCTTTTTTTCAGTGCCGCTCGCTCCCGAGCAGGGCCGAGGAGGGCAGTCACCGGAGCCACAACCCCTGGAGCTGTGACGTATGTGGCGTGACGTCAAACGAGACGGCTGATTGTACATCGGGTTATTTATTTTTTTATTCTCATCCACCCGTATTCTGATAAGCCCCGCCCCCACGTTTAGATTGGTCGGCGATGCGCTTTTTCCCGCCCTCCCCCCATTAAACCCCGCCTTCTACTCCAGGATTGGCTCAAGTTCATATTTTTAATATTTCACATTTTATTTAACTTTATGATCATTTTCAGTTTAATTAAAATAAGATAGTATTTCACAGAAAAACTCAGAAATTATCAAAATAAAACTACTATGTAAAATGTATTGGCTGTTTGTTTGTTTGTTTGTTTCTGTGTTTTAGGGAGCGTCATAACCCCTGATACTGTGATGTTGTTATCCACCTGTATTCTTATAAGTCCCGTCCCCACTCGTATTAAACCCCACCTTCTACTCCAGGATTGGCTAGAATTGGCTCAGGTTAATATTTTTAATGTGTCACATTTTCAGTTTATTTAATATAAAATATTAGAGCACAGGAAAAGTCAGAAATTATCCATTTAAAACTACAGTGTATAAATATTTATTTGTGTAAACCCCGCCCCTTTTTCTGGCATTGGCTTTTTTGTTTGTTTGTTTATTTCTGTGTTTTAGGGAGCAGTCACCGAAGCCACAACCCCTGGAGCTGTGACGTATGTGCGAGATGCTGATTCTACATGGTGTTATTTTTTTATTATTATTCTCTTCCACCCTATTCTGATAAGCCCCGCCCCCATGCTTAGATTGACCAGGGATGCACCGCCTTCTACTCCAGGATTGGTTCAGGTTAATATTAATTATTTATTTAATTTTATGATCATTTACAATTTGTTTAATTTAAGATAGTAGTTCACAGAAAAGCTCAGCAGTTATCAAAGTAAAACTACAATGTAAAAACCACAAGAAACTTGGTTTTCAGCTGAGTTCAGGCTGCTCTGGAGGGGAAAGGAGGCAGAAGGTCACATGACTGTATAAAGAGGCCAAATACAGACTGGAGAAAGGGATTAAATCAGCAGAGAAGTACTCTGAATACTCTGAATACGACTGAAAAGCCACATGGCTGAAATGACCCATCTTCAGCTTGGATATGCCTCGAACAGATCACCAACTACAGGGTGAGAAAGACCCACCTCCTCCTGAATGGCCATCAGATGATTAATGACCTGAATGAGTTTTACTGCAGATTTGAAACACCAAAGGACAGTCCCAGCCAACCACCCTCCTCCCCCTGGCTGGCTCTCTCACCCCTGCCCCCCGCACACTTCTCCATCAGTCTGCAGGACATTCAGAAGCTCTTCAGCAGACAGAAGGTGAAGAAAGCTCCAGGACTTGCTTCCGTCTCTCCATCCATCCTAAAACACTGTAGTGACCAATGAGCACCGGTCTTCACAAACATCTTCAACAGACCACTAGAAACTCAACAAGAAACTCAAAACTACTGAATTCAATGTCTAAATGCTGGACTCCCTGCAGTTTGCATACAGAGGTAGCAGGATTGTCTACAATGCATTCAACCTGGCTCTGCACTTCATGCTACAGCATCTTGACAGTCCTGGAACCTATGCTAGAGTTCTGTTTGTGGCTTTCAGCTCAGCGTTCAACACAGTAATGCTGCAGCTCCTCAAAGTCAACTGACCCAGCTGTCAGTGCCAGACTCCATTTATTGGTGGATTGTGGATTTTCTAACAGACAGGAGACAACAAGTGCAGCTATGAAAACATGCATCAGACCTCCAAATCCTCAGTACTGGAGTACCAAAAAAATTGTGTGGTCTCACCCCTTCTCTTCAGTCTTTACACCAAAGAAGGTGTCTCCAAGGAACCCCCGTGAAAATCCTGAGGTTGATACCACCGTAGTGTGCTTCATAACCAATGGTGATGAGTCTGCCTTCAGAAAGGAAGTTGAGCAGATGGTCTCCTGGTCCAGCACAAAAGACAGTAGAGAAGGTGGTGTATTTCAGACACATCACCAGTTCTTTATTATTCTACTCTCTGTTCTATTCATCCATTTATTGTATTTTATTATTCTT
The DNA here is from genome assembly GCA_034509495.1 of Acestrorhynchus altus. Lineage (NCBI taxonomy): Eukaryota > Metazoa > Chordata > Actinopteri > Characiformes > Acestrorhynchidae > Acestrorhynchus > Acestrorhynchus altus. The sequence continues at coordinate 8,012,763 of CM067519.1, read as the reverse complement.
GTATCTTAGTGCAATACTTGTTTATATTCAGTGTGCTTGTTGCATGTCATACAGATGTGCTCTCACCATGAAAATAAATAAATATTGAATACAATTTTATTTATTTATTTAATATCAGATTGGAAGTTAACAGAACATATGTGATGAGCAAGGACTAAAGGAAAACTACTTTATGATAAAAAACCTCTCCCCCATATTAGGACTAAGTCCTCGACCCTCCCCCCCACATGTGCTTGCAAATTCCGCCCCCATAGCTGGGATTTGTGGGCTGCTCGTGACTGGGAGTTCGGTCCTATTGATAGTGGTCTGATGTGATATTTTCAGAAATGGGGCGTTCAAGCAGTGGCTCTCCCCTGACGTCACCGTCATCAGCCTCTCTGTCCGGAAGAGCTGAGCAGCACGAACCACAAGGCTCAGGGGTTACACATCTCCACCAGCAATAATCTGCCTGAAATTATGTAACACAAAAGCAAAGCCGAGCTCTATTTATAGCACATCTGTAGCCTGCAGCTTCCAGCATCCTCTTATTGCTGCTGTTACTCAGTCATCTCTCTCTGAACCCTGAAAAAGCTCAGACAGTCAGAGTTTCTCTGTGTGGACTTTCCTCTGAGGCTCCCCCGAGCCTGCAGTACACCAACCATTCCTCCCTCACTAATGAAAGCTGTGAGAACCTAACAGCTGATGACAGATTTGTTTTACAGTGATTTACAGCCATGGGGCAGCTGTGGCCTGGTGTTTAGGGAACCAGCTTTGTGACTGGAAGGTTGTTTGTTCAAATCCCTGCATTTGAAGGGCATGACTGAAGTGCCCTTGAGCAAGACACCTAACTCCCCAGCTGCTCCCTGGGTGCCATGTATAGGGCTGCCCACTGCTCTGGGCACGTATGAGCAGTTTTAATTTTATTTTTATTAATTTCCCTGTGGGAACTCTCCCAAAAGGATCAATGGAGTTCTTTCTCTCTATCTACAAAGTAGCAGGCCATTAGATACAGAGTCTACCCATCATTTATGGGCGTTCACATTGCAGGACAATATAATACACAATATAATATCCCTTATATAGTTTAGGCCCAAAACTGCCTTGACTATCTGACACCCACTAAGCATTAGACTTTTATGGTCACGCTGATCATGTGTATGTTGCATATATTACATATTGTGTATATTTTATATTATATTCCCCTGCAATGTGAACACTCATAAAGGATGGGTAGACTCTGTATCTAATGGCCTGCAACTAAATTAGACATCTTATAGACATGCAGATTATATCTATATTATATTATATCTGTGTTTATTACACAATATAGGAGATATGGGGATGCGCTTGAGTCCCCAGCTCCCATACAACTGGCATCTGTGCCAACCAGCATCAAACTGGGTGTGGGGAGAGAGCGCCATCTACACACCCAGAGACAGTATGGCCAACTTTGCTCTCTCAGACTCTGCCAATGATGAGCAGGACCTGGGATTTGAACCTGTAAAATCAGATCATAATGCTAGCACATGAGACTACTGGGCCCTTCTGTCAGTGGTTTTACTGTTGTGGCTGACTGTTCAATATAGTTCTGAATATGTTTGATGGAGTTGTGGGCCAAAAATTTTCAACTCGGAAATTTCCATTTCTAATTCCATCCATCCATTTTCTGAACTGCTCATTCCTGAATAGGGTCACGGGCGAGCCGGTGCCCAACCGGCAACTCTGAGCACAAGGGCGGGAAACAACCCTAGACAGGGCGCTAACCCATCGTAGGGCACACACATGCACGCACACACACACACTAAGGGCCACTTTAGAGTCACCAATTCACCTATCATGCATGTCTTTGGACTGTGGGGGAAACCGGAGTACCCGGAGGAAAACCACACAAACACGGGGAGAACATGCAAACTCCACACAGAAACTTCCCAAGTCACCCCACCCAGGGATTGAACCCAGATCCTTCTTGCTGCGAGGCAACAGCGCTATCCACTATCGCCCCCATTTCCAATTATAAACCATTATAGATATCTGATGTATAGTTCCATAACATGAAGCAAAAATGAGGAAAGTCACATTTATTTCATATAATTTCTCTTAAGTAATAATGCCTAAAGATACATAAATGCAAAACCTGGAACACAGAACAGTTTGCCTAAAGGTTATCAAATGGCAACCAGTAAAACATTATTCTTCATATATAGGGTATCAAATTAAGAAACAATACAAATAAATACAACATAATATTAACCATTAGTCAAAGAAATCCATCATTACTTAACATCAACTAAATAAAAATGACAGCATTATTGTTTACATAAGGCAAACTCACTAGACAGGACCGATGTGCACAGAACAGCAGAATCCTACTCTAACAGAATAAAAACAGCACAAAAGCAGGGCGATATGAATGTTGTGGGGGAAAAAGTGCTGGACGTCCCATGAAATGTGGGCCAAAGAGAAAGAAACTTGACAATGTTAGAGTAAAGCCACCTTTAGAGCCATTTTCAGAGCCACCTTTAGAATATTCCGTACAACATACAGCAGAACCTTCAGAAAAGAGGCTTTACACCATCCACAGTAAATGGACTACCCAAACATGATTAAGTAACACTGTGCAGGACTTCTGTGCATTTCTGCTGATGTAAAAGTAAAATTATACTATTGAAATACTTGCATTATCCAATGATTAAACTTATAATAAATAACATCCCCCTTTTTTTAAATGTGCATCACCCTGTAGAGCCTTTCTGCTCATGGCACAGTCACATGCTGTATTCGTGGTTCTGCATTTCCCTCTTTTACCCCTAGGGGGCGACAAAGGCCAGGAATATTGTGCCAAAGCACCATCATAAGGCACCGTAATGGGTTTGAGTTTTTATTTCTTGGTTAATGTTGCTGTAAAGTCATTACTGAATGAGGTTAACACTAAAGGCACTGACATATAACAGCCGAAGTACATTCAGCTGTGGTCTCTCACACATTGCAAGCACCCATAGCATAGTTTAATGTTTAAAAACTTGTGCAAATACAAAACTCTTACCATACCAAAAATGATGGTAATAAATTAACACACGTTTTGGGGACATCACATCATTACACAGGGCTGAAGCATTTCAAAGGATTTCTGGAATTCGGTCTCCTTGTTGCTTTCCTTCAACTCCTTGAACTGCATGTCATTAAAGGCACCAAGAGGCAGGCAGCACAGCTGAATTCTGAAGGAAAATACAGGTTTCTCCTTTGCTTGACACATACAGTGAGATCTGTAAATATCATAGGAAAACACCCCCATTGACACTAATTCACTAATTCCATTTCTTGTTAAACTGAGGTTTGAGGTTCTTTTAATTTTTAAAAGCCGAAGTTGCTTTTTCGCTGTCATTTTCATCCTTCTCTTATGTCCTCGCTGGTGGCAGGACAGTTGTCACTTTCCATGACAACATCATCAGTCTGCTGAGCTTCACAGCGAGAGGGAAACATCATCTTTGAGTGTGTATGTGTGTTGTGTTTATAAGTCATTTCATAACGACAGTTTGTCTCATTCCGTTCTCTTGTCTTTGTTCTCCCGTATCTGTGTGGCCTGGATCTAGACGAAGGCCTCAGGTTTGTCACTGCCGTTGATTTTGATGAAGATCTTGGCATCGTTCTCTTTCTCCTTCCTTTTGCTGCGGAGGGTTTTGCGGAAGCACAGCAGGTAGAGAGGCAGCAAGAAGCCCAGCATGCTGACAGCGAGAAGGCCAACATCCACCTGCGGCACAGAGAGAGGGGGGAGGGGGTTACTCAACACCACCACCTGTATTCATGCTGTGTGAAAAATGATTCAGTTTGTAGGTGTGCTCATGCACTCATTGTCAAAAGAATTGTTGCACAAATAGTTGCCCCCAGAAGGAAGTGTTGGATTGCAATGCTGTTCGGATGGAAGATAAAGTTACCCAGGAACAATAAATCATTAAAAACTTTAACTGATATGAGAAATATTTATCTACAGATACAGAAGTACCGCCTGTCAGTCGTCAGGTATAACATGAAATGTCAGACGACTTGGCATGGAACCCTAATGGTGTCCCGAGTTAATCCATCCTATGCAGCTTCAAAGCTCTCACTTCATGCAGATTTTGCGATGGGGGTGGAGTGTTGATAGCACATCCAACAGCATCCCACACATTTTCAAATGGGGAAAGTCTGGCGATGCAACTGGCCATAGCATAGTATCAGTGTCTTCAAGGTGAGCTCTTGAATAAATGCTTTTATGGGCAAAGCATGGATCAGTCAAATGAACTAAACTGATTTTATTCACTTAAATTTTCCACTGAAGAGTTGTTGATCTTAAGATAGAGTAAAGTTTAGAGTTTAGAGTAGAGTTTAGAGTAAAGCTCATACCCAGAGTGGATCTCCCTTCAGTGGACCCATCATGGCCATGAAGAGAGGTTGTTGAAGCAGAGCGAAGAGGGCACTGATCAGAGACTGCATCCCTGTCAGACTACCAAACTGACATGATGGGTATCTGAAGATGAAATACACACAGTTACCATCAGGCAATGTTCAAGGGCAATTCTGCAGTATTTTACACAACGTTCAGTCTCTCTTACACAGCAGCATACAGTCCTCCAACAGCTGAGTGGATGAAGCCTCTGACCATGGTGTGCAGAACAAAGGAGAGCAGCTGAAGGAGAATAGATTCAAATTAGTGAATTATTATTAATATAACAATAATCAGCACCATTTTATTTCAGGTTTAATGTATAGCTGTGAATATTCATCATTCAACAGGCTTATATTGAAGGGGACCCAACATTTACAAAAACAATAAATAAAAGGATTAACACGATCAGAATAAACAGATCTATCACTGAATTCAATTGAATTACTCCATTTGTAACAAATAGAGAAGACATAAAAGAATCAGTGGGTTTGATTGTCAGGCTGATATTAGCTGGATAATATGGATTATTTACAGAAGAGAAAAATAATTCATCTGTCCTGTAACACTTCTAACAGCACACACTCCCACGGCAGTAGAGTATTTGGGTAATTTGATCATGATGACCAACTTTTAGCTGCATATTAATATGCCATTTTTCTTCTTAATCCTCATTTATGTTTTCCCACTAATGTATTATGGCATTGTAAAGGCTATACTTCTTTTTAATTGGTCAGTTAAGTTGAATTTAATTTAATTTTTCAAAACTGATTACTGGATTAAACCTTTAAACTGGTAAAGACTCTTTACATCCACTACACACTACACACTACACCCGTTAAATGATTCTTTACACACATATATTAGGACAGGATTCTTCATGAAACCAAAAAAGGTTCCTCTGTGGCATCAATTAAAAAACGTTTTAGCACCTTTATTTTGAAGTGTCTCAGATTTACAGTAATGCAGTATGTTGTTTTTGTAGCTATGCCACTTATAGTTTCGACAAAAATGAAAATATGACACCCGGTTTCTGTTGATTGCGTAAGCTTTTTTGGTGCTTTTTTATAGGTGCAGCTGTTCTGAGAGCAGCGCTCCAGTCTTGGCGGCACATACCTGCAGCTGGAGGATAGGGATGAGGCAGGTGATTCCAAATCCAACAAGCATGAGGTTGGTTAGGAAGAATGCCCTTGTGGCATTGGTTATCTTTTGGATTTGTCTGTCTCTTCGCTTGGGCTGAGGCTGGTCCCTGAAAGGAGCAGAGAGGCAGTCAATATAGAGGGACTACAATATTTGCAGGGACTAGAAGTGCGGTGTGTGCATTTGTACATCAGTGTCAGCAATGGGTGCAACTTTAAGAAGTTGACTGCATTCATTGAAAAAGTTGTCCAAAAACATTTGAACATATATTGTATGTACAATGTGGACTTGACTCACTTGATGGCATCTTTTGCATCTAACTCTCCATCATCACATTCCTTCAGCTTCCAGTCCATGATCTGACCAATAACTGGAGTGGTCAGCAGACACAGCAGCTGCATCACACCAAAAATAGAGGAGTACAGACTCACTACGCAAGGGGGAGAGGGAATAGAGGGAGGGAGAGAGAGAGAGAGAGAGAGAGAGAGAGAGAGAGAGAGAGAGAGAGAGAGAGAGTTTATTAACATAGTCTGTAATAAATAATAAGAGGTTATTCAGTAACTACTGTGGTTAATAGCTGAGTCTAGTGTAATGACAGGGAGTGCTAGGGTCTTTTTCCAGTGGTGTCAGGATCAGCAGAGCAGGGTCAGAGAGCAGAGTAAGTGTGTTTTGTTCCAGCAGTGACCTATACAGGTCAAGGTTAAATGCTGGGTCAGCAAGCAGCTTAAAGCGCAAATACTGCTACTTTAAAAAATCTACCCTACAGCATCATCTACTTTCTTACCCAACTCCATTCTCTCAACTGCAAAAATAACAGTCCAAGGGGCATGAAGGGAAAGAAAACAGAAAATTCACTGAACTAACTTCCCAAAGGCTTCAATTCAGTTCACATTTTAAGTCCAAGAAAAGCTGGAGTATTTCTTTGGTGTCTCATGCACTAAAAAACAACAACAAACGACCTTCAATCTCTTCCTCTCTTCCTTTGTGACACAGAAACACACCTGTATCAAGATCTCCACCACTCATGGACTCCAAGATGCTGTTCATTGCTCCCATGTAGAAGATGAGCCGCAGCTGAGTGACACACATGGTGACCAGGCTGAGCAGAAAGAGGGGGCTGAAGATGCTTTGGGAGAAGGATTGAGCTGCAAACAAGAAGAACATGACTTAGGCCTGTAATTTGCAATTCATTGGACAACTAAAGCTCAAGTTTCAAAAACACTTTTTCTTACATTCTTCTTTAGGCTTGCACTGCACCTCCAGGTCCATGGTGGAGAGGCAGAGTTTGTGGCCCTCACTGGTGGCCAGTTCTTTTTGCTTGAGAGAGTTGCCTGCACTTAGTCGTCTGCCCACTGTCGTCACCTGCTGGTAGAACTGCTTCCCGGTGATCTTGTGGTCGAAGCCCAGCCAGCTGAACTTGATCTTCACCCTGGAAAAGAAACGACCAGGGTGAAATGAGACTGCAAGACATAAGACACTTGCATAGGGCATGGAATTGAACTCTGTGGGACTACACAAGGTATGCTATATCAATTTTTGCCCTAAAATTAAAAGAAAAATGATGCAATGGTACTGTGGATTAAAGAACCTTCTACAACAATTTCCACACAGTGGAGGACAGCAGTGTAACAAGCCAAAGAATTATAATGTTGATTGCCCTAAATAACCTGTTTTTAAGGATGGATGTGATTCCTGCACTTTTCCCAGGGTGAGTAAATGATACATACGTGTAGTCCATGTCCTCAGGTCCAGGGAAGGCCTCCAAGGGCCAGTTGAGGAAGCAGTTGAGGAAGACGAGGCCAGCACACGCAGCCCAAATGACAAGGATGGCAATGAACGTCACTCCCAAGTCATAGATCACCTGAACACCAACGAAATGAAAGCACAGCGAAACTCTTGATTTTGCTTATACATCAATTCTCACTTCTCGTTTTCTCCTTCAGACATTTCCCACTTGAGGCCTTAAAGTGGAAGTAACATAACTGTGACACGACTCCGTTTACGCAGTCATGGAACACAACATACCAGAAATATAAACAATACGATTACTTGTAGAGCTTATTTTATGCTTTTGTTTTGCATACTAATATATAGAGCATTTTTATTGATGATAATTCAATCCAGAACACAACATAATGGAATTGTGTCCTTCATATGATGTATTATTATCCATACTGCAAATCTGACGCACCTTAACTCCGGGGAAAGTGACAGCAGAGGATGCGTAGGAGCCGATCATGAGTGAAATGAAGGTGGCGCGCAGGTCTCCAAACATGTTGGGCAGCTGAAGTGACAAACAAAAAACACTTCCATTCAGATCTGTATCTACTGACATAAATCATCTCCGACCAGTAGCACTGTGTGTGGATCAACCCTCCATGTGGGTCATGATTATGATCATTAAGAACTGATCTTAGACCAGCGCCGTCAGAGTTGTGTGAACAGCAGTGCCCAGTGGAGCGGGAAACACTTGAGCAATTAAGAGCTTAGAGCAAAACAACAGAAGCTTTTTTTGGAGGGGGTCGGAACTGAAGACCATAGAGCAGCCAAACAGCCCTGAGTGAGCAACAGAGGCATGAAGGGCAGCACTGCAGGGCTGGTAAACAACAGAGCAAATCATGTATTATGAAACAGATTTCACAAACACACACACACACACACACACACAGATACACACTTGTTTTTATATTATACACCGACCAGCCATAACATTACTTGTTTGTACATTCATTGTGCATTTTATCAGCTCCACTGACCGCTGATGCACTTTGTCGTTCGATAATTACGGAGTGTAGTCCATTTGATTCTCTGCATACTTTGTTAGCCTCCTTTCACTCTGTTCTTCAATTGTCAAGACCCCACAGGCCCATCAGAGCGTTGTTGTGTTAGTGTGTGTTGCGCTGGTACACAGTCTGGATCATACCAACATACCGACACAAGCTAATCTGTTTCTGCACAGTTTTTGTTGGTCATCCTCTGATCCTTCTGGTTTGTCTTTCTGGTTGGTGGACTGTTCTTAGTCCAGTAGTAGAACTAAGGGGTCTAAACACTCAGCAGCTCTACTGTGTCTGATCCACTTGTACCAGGCCAACACACACTAACACACCACCACCATGTCAGTGTCACTGCAAATGCTGAGCATGACCCACCACTCACATAATACCTGCTGCTCTGTGGTGGTCCTGTGGGGTCCTGACCATTGAAGAACAGAGTGAAAGGATGGCTAAGAAAGTATGCAGATAAACAGATGGACTGCAGTCTGTAAAGTTAAACTACAAAGTGCTAAGGTATGGTGAGAGGAGCCGATAAAATGGACGGTGAACGTAGAAACAAGGAGATGGTCATAATGTCGTGGGTGATATGCGCCTCAGTTCCACAACCTTTTGTGTTCATCCTGATATTGTAGGCTATCCCTGTTTTTCATCTCGAAAATGTACAGACACACAATTTTGCTTATACCTAGACATCATTCGTCCAGATAAACCCTGCTCACTTGCTGGGAACTTTGTTGAACTGTATGTGTAAAAGAGGGTGAGGCTACTTAAGTAGGTGAAGTGTGGGGCTGGCTTTCTTTCCCATCTTTCAAATAATGTGAGTCTCCAGTGCTGACGTAGAAATACTGAAACCCGCGGCGAGGCATCACAAGGAGAAAGATTCATTGGGAAAACATTTCCAGTGTCCGCAAGACAGCCAAGGTTGCACAACCCCTCAGGCTATCTTGCAGACCCTGATGACCTAGAGCCAATGTTGCCAGGTCAGCAACTGACTAGCACTCTGCACATACCTCACGCCTCAGCAAAACCCACTCAACAGGAACCACACAGAGAGAACTAATAGATGGAGATGGGCCTAATCATTAACTTGACTGCACACAGCGTGCTAATGGCGCAGAATCCGAGAGGAAAGATTGTAGGGATACGAAGGTGAGAAACATGAATGTGAGAAACAAAAGAAAGAAAAAGCATGAGAGAAAAGTAGAGAAGGAAAGATGAGCAAATGAACAAAAAATGAAAAACAAGATGGAAAAAAAGGGGAAGAGAAAGAGTGGGGAAGATGGGGAGGGTGGATGATGTGTGCTGCTTGTTTTTTTCTCTGCTACACTGTGGAGATAAACAAGGCTAGGATGACAAAAGAATAGATGAATGGAGGGAGGAAAGGATAAGAGAGTTCATCGACCCCCCCCCCTCCTCCCCCTAACTCACTTTTCCCTCTCATTTCAGATCCCTTCTGTATGGGAAGAGTAGTAATGGACAGAGAGGTGCCTGGGCACTGGGCCAAGCAACCAGAGAGTGGAGAGAGCTGGAGCAACAGTGTGCAAGAGAGAGGGAAAGAGCGACAGAGAGAGAGAGAGAAACGTAAATAAAAAACCTCGATGAAAAAGCAAGACTGCATTGGAAGAAAGACCAATTGGCAGGTATACACACACTTACCGTAAGGGAAGTGAAGGTCATACACATTCCTCCAAAGCCATTAAAGATCAGCGCAACAAAGATGAGGACGGAAAGATCTGGAAAAAGCACAGAAAGACTTTCAGTATCAGATGCGGCACAAATGATCTGAAAAATGCCATCATTTTCTCAAATGTAGAAACAGAAGGAAACAGCAGATTAGCAGTGGTCTTACCTTTGGGATTGTTGGCACCATAGGCGATGAGCAGGCATGACAAACCAAAGCAGGCACTGAAATGAGAGAGAGCTAAAGTTACAATCATAAGATTGAATTTGTAGTGCAGATCAATCAATAATAAACTTCTGCTGATGCCAATCATTGATTTTAAGGTGCTAAAAATATTCCAAAGGTTAGGCCGGGATAGATTATAACAACATGTGACTTTTAATTTTTACAGCAGTAAAGAGGCTTTCTAATTACAGGGCATAGCACTCACAAATGGATGTTTTCTGGTAAAAATCATAGTTAACTAAAGGTTAAAGCTAACAAAACATGACACCATGCATGTTTAAAGTGGTCGTATCTTCAGGCTGCCACAGATGGCGCTGCAGATATAAATACCTGTGGGGTATGCAACTGTTTTCATAGATTGAAAAGAGGTGGTACCATTCAGTGAATGATTGATGAGAGGAAAATGGTTATAAAACCTTAGAGGTTATAAAACCTTAATAACTGGCCGATTTCACCAGCCAAACCACACTACATTGTAGCAGATTTTATATTTCTACAAAACTAACCTGCCAGTCAGACGGAGTTTGCGTGGGCCATATTTGTCCATGACAATACCAAGGGGCAGCGCAATGGCGCTCAGGAAACAGGAGCCGACAGTGAAGGCCAAGTTCAGCATCTCGTCCTGCTCTTTACAGATCAGCCAGCCATTCATACGCAGACCTTGGTCCACTGGCTTTAGAGGAACCACCTCAACTCCATCGTCATGAGGCACCTGATGTTCATCCTCATACTGGTAATCTTCCTCATCCCCCACTGATGAAACCACAGGCGGCAGGGAGACATTGAACATGGAGCTGTTACCTGGAGAAGCAAAGGAGAGCAGACATTATTATCAGGTTTAGAAAATGAATTTCAACACCATAAGCTTTATTAATCAATGTAATCTCTTCTAATCAATACAATCCCCTTATTTCATTTATCGGGCACCATAATAAGGATTATGGCAAGGATTACAGGCAGGAAGAGGGTGAGGGAGTGAACGGCCAGGGAATAAGGATTAGGACAAGAATAGAGCTTAGAGGGGCCTGTTGTTTTATTGGATTAACACACTGACGGTTATTTTCAGGTCAGGATCTCCATCCCACCTAATCGCAATTCCCCAACTCATCCCAAAATTACTGGATGGAGCACCACCCTTCCAGAGGACAGTTGCTCTGCTCAGTGCTGGGGGGATTAATACCCCATCTACCAACTTCTTTTTTATATGCTCCAAGGAGCCCTATTGGAAAACCTGGCAAACTAGACAAAGTGATCAAATGAGGCTAAGAAAGTATGCAGAGAAACAGATGGACTACAGTCTGGACAATGAAGGTTCAAACATCTCGACATTTCGACATCTGCAATCCCACATTCTGCAACTCCAAGCACTTTAGAAATCAACTGGCTCAGAGTGCACAGGATACGTGAAAAACAGGATGTCTTCATCACCCGCTGATGATTACTGCTGACCACAGCCGAGAAGGCTGAGCTAGAGGTTCAGAACCCGTGAGAGAGAGGGCTGACAAGTCATGTGAGTGGAACTTTGGAAAGTCTGAGGTGACATAAGCTTCAGATCTTTATAGCTGGCGTGTCTGATCTATCACACCAATGCTACACGTGTTGCTCCAGAAACTGCTGGGGTAGCTCCTGGAAAAAAAAACATACCTGACAAGTAGACTCCAAACGTGCCAGCATATTTCATGCGCACAAGGGCATATAAAACTGACAAGCATGCATGGAAGTGACCATGGTACCAAGAACTGAACGGCATTCTCAGAACTGATAAGCACACTAAGATGGAAAGATAAACTCCTTAACCTTGACTGCAAAACAACAGAGTGAAACGAGGAGCTTGTGAAGCTATCTAGGAAATACTGTTTGTTGAATGCACAACACACATTTTTATAACCACCTCCTACACTTTGTAGTTCCATAATCACAGACTGTAGTCCATCTGATTATCTACCTCCTTTTATAGCATTCTTTCACCCTGTTCTTCAATGGTCAGGTCCCCACAGAACCACCACAGAGCAGGTATTATTAGAGTGGATCAGACACAGCAGAGCTGCTGGAGTTTTTCAACCCAGTGTCACTGCAGGACTCAGAATAGCCCACCAAACAGCCAACACCATCCTGTGGGCAGGGTTTCGTAACCACTGATGATGGATTACAGGACGAACAACACAACCGATGAACTTCAGTCTCTGATTTTACATCTATGAGGTGCACCAACTAGGTATGAGTGTCTAATAAGAGTGGACAGTGAGTGGACACAGTGTTTAAAAACTCCAGCCTGATCATTTCATACCAGCCAACACACACTAACACAACACCACAGTTATTCCAACAAAACCAGGATCAAGTCTTCTTATTAATTCTGAGTTTGGAAAATAAACAACAAATATGAGCAGGTGTCCCAATACCTTTGTCCATATAGTATACATCATATAATTATGATATGATCTAACATAAGGAGAAGCAGAACTAGTTGATACAGGTCATCTGAATGACTACAATTTCCTAATTAGATGCAAATGAATCACATAGTGTGTGATCAGTAAGAATTTCCACGGTCACCGAAGTCCTACAGGCTCATTGCTGTTGCTGTCACAGTAACTGTACGGGATTTACGGTGTGACCTTGTCCTGGCAGTAAAGTACAGCACGGGGTGGGGAGTCCTTATTACGTGCTCTCGGTAAAGCACTCAGATAAGGCTGTGATAGAGAGGAGAAAAGCACCAATTTGCTGTTCTTTTATTGCACTCCGCTGGAACAAAGTTTATTGTGGCACTTTGGGTCTGTTACATAATCGATCTGGATGTGACTGGAACTCCCCTGCTGCTCTTCTGCGCTGGCAGGCCGCACAAAGAGTCGACACATTTCTTTGGCATTTGCGAGTGTTACTGGCGAGCTAAAACCACTCTGTACCCTGATGATCTCTACTAGGCAACAGTATTACCTCAGGTTTCGTTTCTGAGATTTATGAAAGGACATGAAAGGACCAGGCTTATCAGCCATTACATTAAAACCACCGACAGGTGAGGTGAAGATCATTGATACAACTATGACAAAAGTATCGGGACCCCACTTTATAATTTCTTCTGAAATCAAGAGCATGGAGTTTCTCTGCTCCAATGCTCAATGCTGAGGGTCTCTCCAGTGCATGCCTAGCATCTCATCCTATTATACTGGCAGTACTCATTGTAGACTGTGTGTGTACTTTGGAAATCTGGGTCTACACAGGTGCATCTTAAAGTAGATGAATGCATTCATAAGAAGGGGTGTCCATATAGTGTGCATATTAGACAGGAAGCTGATGTGCTGGGAGCAGGAAAGTTTTCTTGTAATTTAAGGAGGGGTTTTCCTACTCGTTGTCAACAACCCCCCCCCAGATCAACTGACCCATCACTGTAAATCCTGAGGTTGAAGCTGAGGTTCATAAATACAACCTGGCACAGTGAGCAACTGCATTAACCTCTTTGAGGAGATTAAAGCACATGTTGACTGTGAAATGAGGAATGGAAGCCAAGCCCTCTTATCCATTCACACCACTGTTCCAACCACATGCTACCACCGGGCTGCTCTGAGTATGAATACTGTACGTCTGAGTGCACGTGTATGCATAACGGTGTCAAATATTCGCAGAGGAGTGGCTCTCCTCTCCTGCTACATCTCCTGCACATGCCACCCACCCAAACACCGCTCTGGCATCACACCTCTCAGGGGCCGAGGTTGGCTTTCTGCCACCCTGTGGAATTCTCTGACGCCCTTAACACCTGGACGCGAAGTGTCTCCCAGGTGACTGAGCAGCACGTTGTGGGCCGAATCCATCTGCAAACAGGACATCACACCCTGTCCTGACCTGTTTTCTGATCTGTAATTCTGTGCTGGCTCCCATTCAGGCCCATAAAGCTTTCATGGTTGGTGATAATGTGCTATTAAAGCTGCATCGTTCATTAGAAATGATTCCTTATGCTCTACTGATAACATGGAATATTGCACATGGTTAACCTGGCCTACAGTGACAGACACATTGGAGCAGATGTTGCAAATGAAGTGCATCACTGAGCACTGAACTTTTCTACAAGTATAAAATGTAGTGGTTGGGTCACGTTCAGCATTTAATAAACAAAATATGAGTGTACCCCACAATTTCACTCCATCTCCATGTTTTGTTTTCCATTTTCTTTCCAATTTAGGCATTTCTAATACCCTAGTTGGGAATCACATCATCACACTACCAGCACTGGGAGCATGAAGGCAGACACATAAGACCAGTCAATCCCTCCTAACCTCATTGGACAGCTCAACTTGCTTGGAGAACCGCAACAGTTGTCTTACATCAGTTAACAAAAACCCATTTTGCCTAGCATCTTTCTAAGTAATAGGGAGAGGGAGGACCATCCTATCTACCCAAATCTGCATCCATGAACCATGACTGGCTCCACATTCTTCAGGTTTCTGGAGGAGTGGTCAGTGGCCATAGTGACATGAGTGGGTCACTTTACAAAAATGCTGCCCAAATAACATAAGTTAACCTTATTGATCATAAACAACAGTGAAACATCGCTACTGCGTTCCCAGTTATGGCCCTCATCTAAAACCACAAGTGCAATGTTACAATGGTGGCTGTCCACCACCTTTCACATTGCTACAGTGGAGTTATTGGACCAGCTACAACCCTCACCCAAAATCACCACCACGGCATTAGCATACTGGCTTACGGTCTCTTCCTATTTCACTACTACAGCATTAGAGTACCAGCTACAACCCTTGCATGCTGGCTACTGGCCCCATTACCACTGTTTTTAAGATGGGGCCCCTTATGCCCACTTACGTCAGATCACATGAACAATTTTGTTTCTGATATTTGCTGATATATCACTCAAACACTATCAAAAGCTTCCAGACTGTGTTTCTGCGACATGAGTAATTACACTGGTGTTGCCCTTTAATGATAGAGTAACTCCTTAGTAAATGTTAAACTACTTATAAGAAATGAAGATAAATTACATTCTGACAATTAACTGGAAGAGCTATTATTAGAAAATTACATTGTTTAATATTTTCAATCATACTGCATTCTGATGCAATTTTATAAAAAAGAAAAACAGACAAAGTTAGTGATTCTATAACATTAAAGTGTTTATTTAAAGCTCCCTTAACTGCAGTAACATGACAATAATGCACAGCTTATTAGTTTAGTGATTTATTAACTGTAAATACATAAATATACCATCAAAGAAATATTAAATATTAAATAATTAATTAAATATTACACCAATAGTTCCCATAGTCATTTTAAAGTAGAACAGAAAGTGCTTTTAATTATTAGCCAAATATATAAATGTACTCACAGGTCAAACTTCAAGTTACAGCAAATTCATCCATCATAATGAAGTCGTAATTAAGAAAAAAGCACAGCTTATCGTTTCGCTGCTGATCAGGATTAAACCAGCCCCAGAGAGCTATCCATTTGAAACAACTTCTACAGAGTTTACACTTAATGTTCTTAAGCAATGGTTCAATATGGCTTCAGGGTCATAGAGTGTGTTTACTATGTTTTTGTCTTGTTATTCTAAGTACTATTCAGATTTGCTGTGTACAGTAGGTGCAAAGGCAGCACAGATGTGCCGACACATGTTTGAGCTCTGATTATAAACAGCTTAGCAGAGAAATGCCACAACTATCAGCAGGCACGCCTGGAAAGATAGCGGACACATTCTCAGCAAAACCGCAAGGTGAAGGGGATGGAAAAGCACGCAGTAATGGAGGAATGGTTGTTAATAAGCAACTGCTGGCAGTAATATTATGTGACTAGTATATTAAGGGGTTATTAAAACCACTCATTATGATATTCATAACTAACTGTGAAGCAACAAGCTCCATTTGCATTAGTTCGTAAATAACACTAACCTCAAGTATATTTATGAAGATTACCGTATTTTCCGGACTATAAGCCGCACCGGAATAGAAGCCACACCCACAAAGTTTAAAAAAAACCTGGAAAATAACATATATAAGAAGAAAAAGCTGCACTTCATTATAAACCACATGGTTTAACGCGTGGAAAAAAGTAGCGGCTTATAATCCAGAAAATACGGTATATCATATTTTACTCTGTCCCACTTTAGCCTGTTCTGTTTTTAGATTGATATCATGCTGTTTTGATGGTTCGGCACCAAGACTCCTATAACTCTATTTTTAGATTTAGATTAGACCATGAAATTTTATTTTAAAATTGTATTAATTTTAATTAAAATAATATTTCTGCTCTCTTGAAAAATTGTTTTAGCAAAGTCCTCTAAACACAGCCATAACAACTCAACACATAACTGGATCTTTGCATCTCATGTACAAAATCCCTTCTCACAATGGTTCTGGAGGCAGCGCTGCCTCTAAGGCAAAACTAATGCAATGAGTTCATAACAATAACCAGTTAAAATAACTAATAGGCTGAGCTTTAGAAACATGTATCTGCTCCTCAGAGCTTTATATGTGGATGCATTGTACAAAATGTATGCAATTCAGTTTCAGATTTTGTTGTTTGTTTTCATATTTTGGTTTCTTAGACAGTGTCCTGGAAAAAGAGCTAACTAGCCTCCAAGGCAGCATTCCACAGCTTCAATCCAATCTTTTTTTACTGCATGCCATCGCAGACAGTACCAATGACATTTTAATGTCACAATGTCACAATAAGAGGCACGTCTTCCTTTTTCAAAGCAGTTTTCTGTGAAACCAACCTACTGAAAGAATTTCATAAAACATACCTTTCATCTACATCGAAAGCTCTGAAGAACAACTTCTAAAGCTCCACCTATTGTTATACTCTGAACCAATAGTATTTACTCAGCCTCAGAGGCAGAGCTGCCTCCAGAACCATATTCAATAGTGATTTGGTAAATAAACTTCTTTGCTTGATTTAATATTTCTTCTTTATGAAGAAAATCTCTTGCATGTTTATTTACACATAATAACCATTTTTACCTACATTTTTACTTCTACTTAAGTTGTTTTTTGTAGGCTACTTTTATTTTGCATTGCATCATTATTTTAATATAAACAATGCTTACACATCCACACCATCTACCTTAAAAATGTTCATCAAAAATGTTTGCTGTAAATAAGTTAGTTGGAATTAAATTGGGATTGTGTGACCTGAAGGTGGTAAAGTCAGGGCTGAAACTAGCCTTTTCATTAACTGCTAACACAGTGTGGTTGCCAGATCTGATAAATCAGGAACGGACAGTGATTGAGGCCACCTCAGAAATGCTCTCTACAGCAGGGCAAAGGCCTAGATCATTCAATCATTTTTGATGAGGAAGCAACATACTGGAGCTTAGCCACCTCAGGAGACCTTTCATCATACAGCCATAAAATGCTGCATCATGGTATATCTAGGCCCATCACACCACGTGGACTTTGCTATGCATGACTTCCAGCATTGTGCTTCATCATGTGCCGAAACAAGCAGGAGACTCCTGCCCTCAATGGCCTCTATGACTTTATCTGGTGTGGTGATAGGACTTTTAAAATGATATTGCTTGTCTTATCTTAGGGTGATCATTACAATAATGAGCCATTAATGCCATTTATCCACATCTTTTGAAAGAGCTTCTAAAATGTTATCATGCTGTTCTGTTGATGTGCTTTCTAAAGGTGATTAAAGGGACAATTCAGCGTTTTTCAGCCTAATCTTTATCTGCAATATCTGTAGCAATTTTAACAAGTTGTCCTGTTTACACAAATTTCCATTACATTTGAAGCAAACGGGCAGTTGCTGAATTTTGACAGCGGTACATTTTTTATGGAACACGTTCATGAACTCTTCGGTTAATGCTATACTTCTAGAATTCCTTGAAATGAGACTAGTGTCCAGTAGGAACATTTTAAGAATGCAGCTGTGTGCATGGAGCTTTCACAGGCCCCACCTTTTCACACATGCATTCGACAAAACAAGAAAATTCATGAAAGTAGCTATTGCTTCTTCATTAGCATTAGAAATAAGAGCCATTATTGAGATTGTGGTTCTGAATTTCACACAGTCACCTCTTTTAGATGTTTATTTACAGAATCCAGCCACTACCTACTGGCCTCTATTATAAGAGTTAAGAACAAACTATCTATAAAGAGTTAATGGTTACTGTCTCTAGTTTGTACACTGCAGATGAGGCCGATAAGATATGGTTGAAAATCAATCAAGAACATCTTGTTCTCCATTGTTAGCCAAGTACCAGCAGAAATCACTGACCAAGCCTTTGTGGCTACGGCCAGATCAGTCCCACCCAATAAGCCTCCTACTGTTTCCATTCACGAGTATCTCCTTTTCTCTCTCTGCTGTCCCCAAAAAACCCAGCCTTTGTGATTGATAGGGTCCTAGTTTCTAAGTGATTCAAATTCAAATACCTGAGGACAAAAGAAAGGACCTGGAACAGGGCATGTTCAGGTACAGACAGTCCAAAAACATGCCCTTCTTAGACCCTGTTGAGCAATTTGATAAATACTGAAGTCAATTAATCAATTGGGACACAATCAATAAGGTTGAGAATGCGTGGCATGTGAATGTCTTGTGAAAACGACATTCTGCCCAAACAAAATGTCTACAGTAGAACAGCCATTCCTCTGTGACTTACAACTGGCTACATTTTATGCCACCTTAGGCCTCTCAATTTATGGCTGATCCTGGTTAGGTCACAGAATCCCTGTAGAACAGTATCTAATCTTCCCAGCCCTTTAGAGGATTCTAATGCAGGGATGCTGATTAAGAGGCGATTTAATGCAATCTGTAGTGAAGTGAGGCTCCTCAGGGAGGAACTCATTCTTCCTCCGTGGTGAAGGAGAGCACAAAGGGCTTTTACTGGGGCTTTGCTTTACAGCTCAATTACAGTTGATAAAAGCCTCTGGCACTGTCACACAACAATGCATTCTATATTTTATTTGATTCAAGGCATTGATTATTGGCTGTAATTTATTGTGGCCATCAGATTAAAGCATTTTAACTTATTGCACTCATTACACTTACTGTCCAAAAAGTAACGGACATTAACAAATCTGTCAAATAAGCCCATCTCAGTATCCAGGCAAATTGTGTGGGTCCATCTTTTCAGTCTAAGAGTGGTAAGTTTAAGTAATTCAAGCAAAAAGTCAATCCAGTCAAAAAGGTTCAGGGTCCTATATTTGTGTCTACACTTATGCCTGTGCATGTTTATTGACATTTTACCAATTCAGTATCTGAACTCTGTAAAGCTGTAAAGTGATGTGGATTTTAATTGTGGGTTTCTTACCATGGTCTGTGCAGAGGTAGGAGTAGAAGCCCTCAGATTTGAGCATGATGAGCAGGGACCCCCATCCCAGCAGTACAGCAGAAAACAGCAGGTTCTCAATGATGGCGGTCACCGCCATCCACCAGCGGCGAGCAAACGCTGTGGCCAGGGTCGGAGCCATGGCAGCAGTGACCAGGAGAGTACTATGAGTGGACAGGGGAACACAGACTCAGGTGGTCTTCATGTGGAGGAAATCCAGAGCAGACAAGCAGAGGAGAAAAAATAATTTGTCATCATAAGACACTTATTGGTGTATCATGGAACAATCATTTTCATGACTTCTCAGTAGCTTAAAGCTTCTCAGCAGGTAAACCAACAGCTGGGAAGAGTCCTTTAACACTGCATATCAGAGACCATATCTTATTCTGAGCTAGAGAATAAGATATATTCAGCTGCAAATGATACTGTGAGAGATACTATAGAATTATCCTCACAAATGTGACTCAAACCTTTTCTGGTACTTTAAACCCTACAAAAGTGGAGAATCCAGATCCAGAAAGAACCAACTCCGCACCAGAATTTTGCTCCGACCGGCCGGGCGGCTGTCTGTGGCTCAGTCATTCACAGCCGACCGGACGGTCGGAGCAAAATCCTGGTGGATCTGGATTCTCCATCTCTTACTACAGAGACACCCATAAAGGCAATGAAGTTTGTATTTTTACATACCGATGAGGCGGAAAGGAGGTCTCGAGCGCGTGCACGCTGTGACAGTGTAGTTTAACACTCAGACAGACAGACAGACACACACACACGCTCACACACACACACACACCAGCAGCCTCCCAGGCGGCGAGGAAGTCCCGTTGGCCGCTTGCCGGGTTTATAGGAACCACAGGCTGCAAAACACGGGCCGGTTGTTATTGGCTACCTGTAGAGAACCCGGCATCCAATCAGCAGCGGCGAAAGCGCGCAGGTAGGGGGGGGGGGTGTCAGCTGAATGAATGGGGGGCTTTTATTAATGAGCAAATAATAATTAAACTCATTCCATTATTCCATCCACCAGAACATTTAGTCAACTATAAAGAAATGTTAAATGTCACCTTATATATGAGTTATATGAGTGAAATACAACCAAATGAAAACCATGTAGCTCCATTTCTGTCCATTTTTAGTTTCATTCAGTTTTCAAATAAGCTCTTACTCAGAGTTAGCTATGTTACCTTCTACTGGAAAAATTATATAGACAATGCATGTTTATCACTGGACACACACACACACACACACACACACACACACATACACACACACTGCTGCTGTCAAATGAAAACCATGTCTATTTTTCTCTGTTTTTAGTTTTCTCTATGGTTTGAACCATGTAGCTCTGTACTCTACTTCTGGATTAATAGTCCAATAGAATTGAAAAATAAGATTTTGTGTGTGTGTGTGTGTGTGTGTGTGTGTGTGTGTGTGTGTGTGTGTGTGTGTGTGTGTGTGTGTGTTGAGTATAATAAAAATAATACGTGTGGCATCAAATTATCACATTTTATGTGAATTTCTATTTGTCTTTTTAAATTGTGATATTCGGGTGTATTCTAATAACAATCAGATAAAAGCAATATAATATTTGAAACCTGTAATTGTTTGTAAAGTGAGGTGGTCAATACTGTACTAAGGGTAACTTCATTATTAAAGATCACAGACATTTGGGGAATAGCATATCTTAGGTGTAAGACTGCAAAGCAACAGATAAACCAAACCAACAAGCAAAATCCCCCAACATCCAGACATGAAGATAAACACAGATATCATGGAAAATGTTAAGTGGGAGTACATAGAGCTCCTCGGGTCTGGTGTCTGGTGTGTGCTGGAAATAACCTTTATTATACTGGGACAGTAGAAGCTCAGCTATCTAACAAACTTTGTTGTGGACAGATATATAATGTAAATCTTTTTCCAGTTAAAGGGCATCAGCCGTTTCTGAGCTTGTGTTGTTGACCTCAGTCAGCTGTTGCACAACAGCAGCTTTAGTTGGTGACCTGCTGTAAAAGCAGCTCTTAGTCATTGAACAGTCTAATCAGCAGTGATGAGTCACACTTCGTATCACCCTGCTCCAGTATTTACTTTTCCCTTCAGGGACTATGAGGAAGTCTTGCTCAGGAATGCCATTAAACATATAGATTAAATGTTTGTTTTCCAAAGGAAATCAATATACTGTCATGTGAAGAAAAGAAGGACGTCCCATGTCTTTTAAAACATATTTAAACAATCAGATGGTAGATTAATGTAGTCAGACATTAACTGTGCACTCTAAAATGTTATTGGTTAACTTTACTTAAGCATGCAAACCAATTGCTTTAAAAAATGAAGTTTTATAGGTATTGTATGTTGTACTAACCAATGGTGATTGAGTATAGTTTAATTTACCTTGTGGTTAGTTCAAAAACATGTGTAGAGTTCACTGTAACTGAGCTCAACTGGAGTTGAGTGAATTTAAATGATCACAAACATGTTGCCTTAAATCATTTGAGATTAAACAGCCTCAACAGAGTACAAACAATGTATTTGTATTATTTGTTGGGAAGTAAATATAAGTAAACTAAGTTTAATTACACATTGTTTCAGCGACAGAAAAAAAACATAAACATGAATTCCATATTTCACATCTTGTCCTCACAAAAGATGGCATCAACTCTGCATTAATGATCAATGTAGCATTAAACCTACATACAGCCTTCATCTGCAGCAGAGAAAGTGGTAACTTGTTCTTACAACCTTCAACACTGAGGGCAGGTAAGTCATAAGAAATATTAAAGTGTACAGGCAAGGTAACCATGGAGGAAATGACTACACAATGATGGTGAATGAGGAGGGTAATGCAAATCGATGGTGTCAGGAGCCTGTACGTTTTACTCATCAAGACTGCACTGTCTCAACATAAGGCCCACCCTACATGTCACCACAGAACTCAGTTCATTCAAATAAAACCGTTGAATCAATTTACTTTAACATAAAATATGCCAAAAAAAAAAAGATCTTACTTAAAATAAGCAAGTGTGAGCCTCTACTGATTTCGAGTTAGGTTGGCTTAGTCATCTTCTGTAGTATTTAAATTCTGTTAACCTGAAATGTTTATTAAGAAGTGCAGTCAGATTTTACAGTGTGGTAAGAAATATCTGTAGGTCCTCTGACAATATTTTAGGATTGTTAGAGGCTTCTTTACACATCTTGCTTTCTGCTCTTGGGCTGAATTTGCTAGACTGGCCTGGCAGTTGTTGTACTTTATTATTGTGTGGATTGTTTATAATACTTCAGTAAAAAGCAACTTAAATAAAATATCTGAGGTTTAAATAAAACAGGCTCCTCCAAAGTCCTCTCGAATGATGGTCTAATCATCTACAGCTGATGAACCATTATAAAGTTTGCCATTTTAAAATTGTTCCCATAGTTTAGTTTGACCACCGTTTTTCTAATTTTTTTAAAATTAAGATCAATTCTCCATATGTTTACAGGTTTTTATGGAGTGTCCAAATCTTTTCACAGATGTTTTACAGGTGAATGTTACTTATTATCAGTTTGAAATAATAAAAGGTAGAGCCTGGACAACAATGTAAGTTTTAATATAGGCTTGAATATTGAGATTGAATTAATTTCACCTTTAGGGTCCAAATCTAAGAAAATGAATGAAAGTACATTAAGTCCTTGGAATATGTTCCAACTTGGATATCTGAAAATGATGATAGGTGGTGCTGTGGTGCTCAGATCATATATTTCTTGCTATGGCGCTCATTTCTTCCAGTCATGTAATTAATGAGTGACTCTATCTGAGGGAAGATAAGAAGATGATGCTGGTCAAACCTTGGATCAATTTCTTGTAATATTAGATCATTAAATGAACCCCACTTCTGGATCATTTTCATGGAATTGTAGATAATTATGATAATTATAGTCATAATTCTTGTATGAAAGAATAAAGTTCACTTCAAATTCCCACTAAAACATTAGTTAATTTACAGCTGTACAGCACATTGAAATGCCTTTAAAATGTTTCTGGAGGATACCAGCATAATAATTTTATAATAACCATATCGGTATCTGGAAACAATTTTGAAATCAGGATAACAATACTGGAATCAAGATAACTACAGGATAACTACTGTATGATAATATTGGCATCTGGAAACAACACTGAAATCATTACAATATAGGAATCAGTATAACAATATTGCAATCAATCATAATATCTATTGGAATTGGGCAAATAATATTGGAATATGGATGGCAATATTGGATTCAAGATGACAATACTGGAATAGGGATAATATTGGAATATGGATAGTAATATTGGAATCAGGATAACAATAGTGTAATATGGAAATCAATAGAATCAGGGTAACAATACTGAAACTGGATTACAGTGCTGTTAAATGATGGTGGTGAAGTTTTGTTAGTCACCACAGTCTTTTCTTGTCCACTCTGGTATGTTAACTCTGTTTTATCTATAATAATCAAGTCATCTTCTCTTCATCTTCTTCCTCATCAGGGTTGCTGTAAGTCCCAAGCCTATTCAGAATTATTGGATACGACAGGAAAACACCAAGGACAAGGTGCCAGTCCATCACAGGGTACCATACACACCCATTCACAATAAAGGGTATTTTGTATGGGCAGTTCACCTTGCATACATGGTTTTGGGAAAGTAGAGGGAATGTGACATTCATATTGAGTTTGTGTGTCTGTGCTTGATTAACATTCCTTCCAGAATGTTTAATGTTTAATCCCTTTTTCTTACATTATATAAAAAGTTGTTTTTTAAGGATTCAAAAGGCACAGAGTACCAATAATTAACCAAACCCATCATTTTCACAGCAGTAACAGCAGAAAGGCACCAAATAAGCAGACTTCCATAACTTTTTGAATCCTGTGAAAAGGTGTAGCTTGTAAGACTTGTAACGTAATGGCCAACTTGGGCTTTAATGGGCCTTAAAGACATAATCCTCCGCAGAACAGATTGTTCTGGAATGCCTATATGTTGAAGTACACAGGCATGTCAACCGTCATTCTCTGCCAACCCAAAAAGCACATGAACAAGTACCTCCCAGCAAAAACACCCTCTTATATAAGAGCCAGCTGGCTTACCAGCTAACTCCTTCTGGTCCCAGCCTGTGACTTACACCCACAGAAATTTTAGTGTCACAGGTTCTTTTCTTTATGAAACATTTTTATTAATCTGTTTAAAAGGTGAACATTCACTATGTGCCCAATCCCCGCCTGGATCTCAAGGACTAGAACTGAGCACCCTGTAGTAAACCATTCTGAGCCAAAGTGAAGGGTTTTATTTGACAGGTTATAAAAATGATAAGATAATCATTAAGCACTCTTAATACTAGGGACTGATATTGTACTGACAGATCTACAGATCTACACATTAGCATATGTGAAAATATATATGCCAGATGTTTTCAAAAGAAGATCTGAAACTACTAGTAAAGGTAAAATACAACGTTCAGGATGAAATGAGCAAAAGTATGTTTGAAGAAAAAAAGAAATAATATATAAAAAGAATATATAAAACACCTGGGGGTGGAGCAATCATGTTAACAGAGCCAATGTCATTGTAAAAGAAAGGCATTTTTCACTTGGTCGTGGATGGGGATTATCATAGACAGAGGATAAACGTGGTATTATTGGTCAATATTATTTATGCCCACCACTGGTACCTGGTGAATTAATCAAAAACTAGAAGACTTCATAAAGTGAAAAAAAACCAAACATAGATTTTAATTTAGAAAAGAAACACAATAGTGATATATCATGGCTCGAATTCTTTAACTTACAATCAGGTTTCATGCCATTGTACTACTATGTATGTTGCTTAATTATTGAAAAAACAATGCTATCTATATTGCTTTCATTTTAGAGTCTTTTAAAAATTGGTCCACAGATCCTCTTATACTGGATTTATAACCCAGTTTCTGAAAAGGAACTTCTCTGAGCAGAACATCTCACACCTGCATAGGAGTGCCATCCAGTGGAGGATAATAGCTACTACATGCCATCATAGACAGATGCTTTAATAAACTTTATTGATCCTGAAAGAAATAATCAGAAGAATTGATTGCATTAAGAAACAAATGCAACTAGTAATCATATATTCAACACAGGTTTCACTCACTCTCAACACACAATGCTATATTTCTAAAAAAAAAAATCTCAAATACATACAAACTGTAATGTTATACGGTTCTGAAACATAATCTCTGCATTAATATACACCTCCCACAAAAACAGAACCACTAAAACAAAGAACAAACTGATTTATAATAAAAAACCTCTAATAGTAAACTCTAACGCATTCTTCATCCCATATCACAGGAGTCCAATAGTAGAAATAAAAGCCAGGATCCAAACGATGCTCAGGTGCTGACCCATATGACAGGCACCTAAAACATATTTATAATGTTATAAGACACAGTGTTATAGGACACACATCTACATCTCTGGAAAGTGGAGATTCTGCTTATATTTGATACCAAATATAGATAGATTTGATCACCACCATATAGCTAAACCACATGGGGAGAGTTTTGCTAGATTTTGAGCAGTCATCATACCTGCGCGGGGCTGGATGGTGTAGGTTGTCTCCATGCCTGCTAGGATGTGGTCTGCAACATGGCAGTGTAACAACCATGTTCCCTCACTGTCTGCCATTATCTCCAGTGTCTGAAATGTGCTCGGGAACAGGTCAAACACATCTGCCCGGTGGGCCAGATCTGTCTGCTCGAAATATGAGACAAACAAAAGGAAAGGCTTTAATCTGTATTCCTCGTTTCCATTGTGATCTTAACTGAAGTAATGGAATAGCTGAAAAAAGGAACAACTAAGACAGTAGCATACAAGAATAGTACAAATTCCTGACAAATTCCTAAAATTCCATGAAAGTTGGTGTAGCAAAACTGTTTTTCCATCAAATTTCTGAGCATTTCTATGGGTCGGTGTATTGTGAATTATTGGGTTTGCCTTACCTTACTTGTTATCGACATTAGCCATTATACTGTCGCAATACAGAATATAAGAATATGAACTTAAGGTGTGGTGCCCTAGGATGGAATATGAATAAGTACACCTGTTCATTTACATGCTCTAAATAATCCAGTCTTAATCAGATTTCTGCAGTTATCTGATTATTCAAGTGGTCATGTAAACAGCATAGTCTGATTTGTTGGACTCTATTAAGGTCTATAAATCTGATAAAGAGAGCTGGATTCTAAATCAGTCATCAGATTTCTCAGTGCATGTATACCTCATACTCCGATTTCTGCGCATGCACTCTTGCCGATAACAGCTGCAGCTGTTTCTAATCAGGCAGCCATGGCCTGGTGGTGAAGGAACCAGCCTTTTGACTAGAAGTTTGACAGTTTGATTCCCTGAATTCGCAGGACGTCATGTGGGAAGTGTCTCCCAAGCTGCTCCCGGGGGCTGTGGATAGAGCTGCCCACCACTCCTAGCGCAAGCCCCCAAGAGCATACTGTCTTGTCTGATTGACAACATTTATAGATCACTGTTTAGATTAAAATTTAGATATATTTTTTATAGCTAAACCACCACATTTAGCCTTTAGAACACTAAAATAATTTGGTGGGATGTTTTTTGTAGTTTGACATACTTTTATTCACCATGAAATTGAAAAGTATATATAGGATCACACATCAGATATTGTTATTTTCAGGAGATCCTAGGGTACTCAAATGTGTCTTAATCTGAGATGTAGAAGTTAAGAAAATTTAAATACTTCACCATGTTTTAATCAAAAATGTACTTCTGCTTACAATGTTTGTGTTTGTTTTTTCACTTATAAGGATTCAAATCTTTACATCTCAGAAATTCAGTTTTTGAGCTGAACATGCAAGAATGTCTGACATTTATAATAATAAGTCTTCAAAATACTTGATGAGCAGTCCAAACAAAAAACAAAAGAAAAACCTGAATGTCCTTCATTATTTTTCTTATTTATGTATGTAACTGTATTATCCTTTATCAGGACTTTGAATCAGGATCTCACTGATTACTCACTGATAGTTCTTCGCACAATGATGAGACCACCATGGTTAAATATACATCCTGTAGTTATGATTAATGTACTATGTATGTAGGTTCCTCTGATCCTGAGATATGAAGCCTAGAAACAGCATGTAACTGCCTGCAAAGTGTGGATCTAAAATGTAAAAAATAAATGTGTGCAATTGATGTGTATTACAGGTATCATAAAATGTAGTGTTGTGCTGTACTTTCACCTTGTAGATGAAGGTCTGGCCATGCAGGTGGACGGTGTGTATATCCACCTCACTGCCCATGCCCAACAGATACCAGTTCACCCTCTGCCCTTTCTGCATGTCCAGTCCATGAAGGTTTCCATACATTTTGCCATTGATTGCTGGGAGAAGCAGGAATGAAGACGAATGATTTTTATATACAGAACATCTGATACAGACTGGACTTTTAATGCTGATTCTGCTAAATCTACCTGTCCTCCCTGATGGTCTGAGATGGTCTAAGGACATTTCATTCAGAGGTGTGTTGTGCTAACTTGCCAGAGATTCAATTACCCTTAAAGAGATGATTCATTCAATAAATCAATCGATTTGTCAAGGCTTGTTTGCCATTTGAAGTTTGTTTCCAGCTACAAAGCTGACATAATCATGCAATCTGCTTATCTAAATCATTACACACATCAAATCATGACAAGTTCTTAAATAACATCCCATGGATTTGCTTATGTTCTTGCTTATGTATGCGTGGACAACAATACATTGCTTAACTCCAGTCGTACCAGCTGTCTTGTCTTTTTTTCCATTTTTAACAGGAAAACAGTACGTCATACTGTGTCATACACAAGTGTTCCTCAACCCTGGTCCTTGAGGCACCCCTACCCTTTCTTTGCTCCCACCACACCTGATCATCACCTAATCCAACTCATTAACAAGCCCTTCAGAGTTGCATGAGGTGTTTAAAGCTAAAACATGGAGAACCAGAGTTGAGAAACATGATCATGATCAATCATGAAGTCCATGATTTAGTATGGTGTGGTGATGCAGTTGGCACAGTGTTAAACTGGTGGCAATAAGCCTCCATTATTTTTACTATATATGGGGATTTTTTTGTGTGTGTGTTTGTGTGTGTGTGTGTGTGTGTGTGTGCGTGTGTGTGGTAAAATCTCACAGTGCATTTTGTTGCTCTCCTGAAAGTCTCCACCTCTGATCAGAGGGAGCGAGCCACTGTAGTAGGTGTCAATGTTTTGGTCCAGATACCATGAATTATTCTCATCAAAGATAAAGAACAGGAGAGCAAACTCCCGATCCAAATCTACCCTCTGTCTGTCTGGACTCAGTGTTCCTTTCCTGCAGATCACTAGGGGTCCAATTAGCCCACTGACAGTATCCTGTAACACGAAACACTCAACATCAACAACGAATGCCAAGTACACTTATCTGTAATCCACAAATCAGGATTCTCCATTTCTTAGTGTAAACATATCAGTGGTAGAGATTTTCAAAGATCACCTTAATGAAGTCCACAGTAGAGTAGTAGGCAAAAGAGATGCAGTTTGGGTCCGAGACACCTGGACCAGACCTTTCTGGAACACTCCATTGATGGCTACTCGTGTTCCCTGGAAACAACAGGCTGAGAATAGTCCTTCAGATGGAAAATATAAGCTAAAATTTCTAAGGGTGCTTTCACACCTTGAGGCACCTTAATAAATTGAGGCCGGCTGTCATCACAAACCAGCGTTGGGCCAACACGTGCACATGCACGTGTGTCACACAGCAGTATGGGCACAAAAGACGTACAATTCTAGTGTCTACTGTAACTGTAGATTAACTCTTATTCATGCGCAGAAACTTGAGGAATCAGAGGGCAGCCCACGGTGCTCACTTCGCCATGTGACATGCATGCACCTGAGTTCTGGCAGAATTCAACACCTTCAATACAACACCTGAAACTCTAAGAATTCAGCATAATATGCGGAAATCTTCAAAATGTCATGTATAGGAAGACGCAGCTCACATAGGTGCTGGTGAAAGGATGTAGCAAAGTTCTTCAGTGTGCTGATTAAATTGCAGAGTAAAACCAAAACAAATCAAATCCAAATGTATACAATGTAACAAGAAGTTCAGTGTATGCCCCCTTATGGTGCCATTTTTTCTACCGAGGTGGAAAAATTCCACTGGGATGGAATGGCTAGTAAATTGTGCAGCAACTATATCCACACCAGCAAAGTGCACCTACATGGTGTTTTGTTCATTTTTCTGATGCAGATGATTGGGTGAAAGCCAGATGTCAGGTCAGGTGATTACTGTAAGTGTCTGGTAGTGATGTTCCTTACCTGGTGGGACAGGCTGGGAATCTACAGGAGAGGTTTTCAGTCCATGAGGCTGAATAGAGTACGGTCGACTAGCTTTATTCATAAAAGTGATTTGAAGAACATCCCCAACTTCTGCTCTGATTATTGGGCCTTAAAACGAAACACACTCATTATTAATATAATACATTGGTATAACAGTGCTACTCTCCACACTGTAGACTTAATTCTCCACCAAAGCAAGCACACCATTCTTTGGGCAAAATGTCTGATGCATTTCTTAAAATTTCTACAGGATATCCTACCCAAAATTTCCAGATGCTTTTCTGTAGGCTGTCGTGGTTTCCTGGTCTGGAAAGTGGCATCTGTATACTCCCTGTAAACTGCTTTCTTGTATTTGGAGCCAAGTCTGTTCTCACCTATGCCCACAAATATACTGCCTGGACTGACAAACAGAGCATCTTTTACAAACTCAATGTAGAGACATCGACAAATATATGAAAGGCTTCAGTAATGTCAATACTAAGCTATAAAAGACAGGATCTATACTACATTATGTCTGGAGCTCTGGAAATTCATATGATCTATACATTCATTTGAATAAAATTGAATGAAGATTTCAGTGAAATATTTTGATACAGACCTTCTAAGCATAAATCAAAGGCTCATGTTATACATATTTCTTGTAATTATCAACTTCACCCCGAGGTCAACCAAGGTCATAATAAATTTTAGTCTCATTTCAGTTTCATCATTATTTTTTAGAATTAAATATGTTGAATAGGTAAATAGGTTGTTTTGTTTGGTAACTGTACCTTTATGGTTATGTCAATTATTTCTGTTGAGGTGGTGTGGTGATCATCCAACATCCTGACCTCACCAATACTTGACATTATGCAATCAATTTCTCACAACAATGCTCCAAAATCCAGTAAAATGCATTGCCTGGACAGTATAGTTTCTCCAAAAAAAGCAGGATTCTAAGCAAACTATTCCCTGTTTTTTGATTTAGCACATTTTGAAATTCTTGGGACAGTTTAGTTCATATCTAAGGCCCTTTAAGTGCTATACCGTCTGCACAAATGATCTTTGTTCACTCTGTGTACCTATCCTGTTCTGTGGTGTTGAAGTTCTCAAGCTCCCAGGTACGCGTAGGTGAGTAGTCCCACTCCACTTCCTCTGCAGCGATGAAGTAATGTGCTGAAGGAACAATGGGTGGAGCAGACGGGCTCTCCTTACACTTCCTCACTCTGTACTGCAGCCTCATCCCTCCTGTGTAATGCTCACTCACTCTGCAACTCAAGTCAAACAGCCCTGCAATTTCAAATTGACCAATTGATTAATTTTATTTTGATTTTTGTGCAGTGTTATGATGGAAATACAGCACTCACGTCATATCCGAATGTTTGTATACCAAAGTGACAGCATTACTCAGCAAGGCTCATTGTGCCAAATAGGCAGATTCTAATAAGAAAGCGATTATAACATCAGATTGAAAAAAAAAAAGTTTAATAGATGGAGTTAACTGTGGTCTTAAAATAATAACAAAAACAAACCATTGCACTGTAGAGAAAAAAATAAGGCAGGTCAATGTAAAATGACAGTAACTGACTGTGTTCACTGTTTATTCCCATCTGTAGGTTAGTACTCCCCTATCACATGATGTCCCAAGACTGGGAGGCCTTACAATCTTCTCACACTTGATGAGTAGCAGTTAGACACAGTCCTGAGTAAACTTTACTTGATGTTTCACAGAAATGTACACAACTTCACAGCTGTAGAGTGGTGCAACTGTCTAACTGTCTGCTTGTCAAGCTAAAGGAGATCAGAAGTTCAAATGCCAACAGCACTATAGCCCTCCACCATCAGGAGCCTGAGAATAGAATGGAATAGAGTTCTTTATGTTGTAGCTCTCACTGTGTACATACCCAATACATATATAACCCTTAAAAAATAAAAGGCAGGTAACCTTCACTCAGGAAGTTGAAAGTGCATTTCCAGATATTGATTATATTTATTTTCAGCTTTGATTTTTACTCTAACATTTTTAATCTCTGTTTCTTAAACAGAGTATAATCATGAATAGTTATGGCTTTTTGCATGAATAAGATGGTAAGACAATTTTGTCCACAGTGATAAAAATGTGACTGACCGCTTGTATCCGGCTGCATTAATACAGTCAGGGTGGTGTGTGGGAACAGGGTGAGTGTGTCCCGTGTGTTGCCCTCTCTGTTGAAGGTGTTGCCCTCAAAATGAACTGAATGCACATCGACCTCTGTGCCGAGCCCCAGCAGGTGCCATCTGACCCGGTCACCCTCACACATCTCCAGCCCTGCTAGGTTCCCATACATGTACCCATTCACCGCTGTGCCACACATACACACAGACAAAATGGTCAAATACACACATATTCAGAGACCTGAATCAGAGCTTTCCCCATTTGTCCACCTACAAAAAAGTCAAAAATATATATGATAATCCACACAATCAAACCATAGATGTCCATAAATTAAATTATGTGTACTAATGAGGTACTAACCAGGAAAAAGTATTGGACACATGAAGAACGAGAGATGCAAAAGCCATGGAAGGTCATGAGACATTTACATTTACATTTACTTTTATGGCATTTAGCAGATGCCCTTATCCAGAGCGACTTACAGACCAGCTGAAATCAGTCATTAGAAAGCATTCCTGTCACTTAGTACAAATTAATATCAGCTGGTTCAACTGATGGCCTACAAAAAAGTGTCTCATTACCACGGTGTCACACAAGAAACATTTCATGATGGGTAAAACCAGTGAGCTCTCTCAAGACCTTCGCAAATTTATCAATGATAAATATACTGATGCCATTGGTTACAGCAAAAACTACTGAAGGTTCCAGAGAGCATTGTTGGGGCCAGTCCGGAAAACCAGCACAAGCAGGTGCTCCCTGCAAGTTTTCAGACAGAGGAGGGAAAAGAATTATCAAAAGAGTTGTCCCAATAACCAAGGAGCACCTGTGAAGAGTTACAGAAAGATCTTGGATCAGCAGGTCCAACTGTTTCAAAGAAAATTAATGCACTCCGTATGCATGCTCACCTTCAGCACTCCTTTGCTGAAGAAAAAACATGATGAAGCACATTTTAAGTTTGTTCATCATCATTAAGACAAGACTGTGAAATACTAGGAGAATATCGTCTGGTCAGATGACACTCTTTGGATGTTTTAACACACACCATGTTTGGAGGTTAAAAGGCACTGCATAACACCCTTGAGTCCAACTTAAAATCTATGGAAGGAACTAAAGCTCAAAGTTAATATAAGGATCCCATGGGACCTTAAGGATTTGAAGAGTGTTTGTATGGAAAAATTGGAGAAACTCACACCTGAGCAATACATGCTAATTTCTCCACTTAGGTGGTGTCTTGAAGCTGTCATCACCAACAAAGGCTTTTGTACAAAGTATTAAATACATTTCAGTAAGTGTGTTCCCCTGTGTCTCAGTTATTACACATAATTTATGGACATCTATGGTTTGGTTTCTTTACATATGCAGATGTTTTTGGTTGTTGTGGGTTGGTTGTTCCAGACATCTGGCACCTTTAGAAATATATGGTGACATGTTCAATAAATCCTTTCCCTCACAATTCTACACACAATACCCCAGAATGACGAAGTGAGAACAATTAGTTTGAAATCGTTGCATGTATAAAAAAAAATAAACATACATAAGTATTCACAGGCTTTGCTCATTACTTTGTTTAAACACCACTGGCAGCAATTACAGCCTCAAGTCCTGCTGATGCTACAAGCTTGGTACACGTTTTCGGGACGTTCCTCCCATTCTTCTTTGCAGAACCTCTCAAGCTCCATCAATTCAATGGGGAGTGTCATGCTTGGACACATTTAGATATCTCCAGAGATGTTCATTTGGGCTCAAGCTCTGGCTGGACCACTCAAGGACACAGTCCCGAAGCCACACCCGTGGATCTGTGATCTGGAGCAGATTATCATCAAGGTAATCTGTACATCACTGAAGTCATCTTTCCCTTGACCCTGAGTAGTCTCCCAGTTCCAGCTGCAGAAAAACATCCCAACAGCATGATGCTGCCACCACCACGTTTCACTGTAGGAATGGGTGACTAGGTGAAAAGCAGTGCCTGGTTTCTTCCAGATATGATGTTTGGCATTCAGTCCAAAAAGTTAAATTCCTGGCAAACTTCAGATGGGCTGTCATGTGCCTTTTACTGAGGAGAGGGCTTGCTTTTGTCCACTGTACCATACAGGCCTGATTGGTGGAGTGCTGCAGAAATTATTGTCTCTCTCCACCGAACAATGTTGGAGCTCTGTCAGAGTGACCATTCAGTTTTATCAACACAAGAGTAACACATCACCATCATGTCAGTATCACTTCAGTGCTGAGATTGAACCACCACCCAAATAATACCTGGTCTATGGTGGTCCTGCAGGGTCCTGACCATTAAAGAACAGGGTGAAAGGCCAACAAAGGCGAGGGGTTAGAGGCTAACAAAATAGGCAGAGAAAGAGATGGACTACATTCTGTATATATACACATATATGCATGGGTGCATGGGTGCATGCATGCATGCGTGTGTCTGAGTGTGTGTCTGTGTGTGTGTGTGTGTGTGTGTGTGTGTGTGTGTGTGTGTGTGTGCTACCATGCATCTTATTGCTCTCCACAAAGGCATCATCCTCTGGATTTGATTCATTTGTCCCATACATCTGTATGTTCTCATCCAAATACCAGCTCAGGTTCTCATCCAAAACTGAGAAGAGCAGGAAGAACTCAAGGTCCACATCTCTCTTAGAATATAAGAATCAGAAATGGATTAATAAAATGTTTCATTGAGATGAAACATATTTATAAACTTATTTATATTTACACAATTTTGCTCACACACACACACATATGTCAATGCTCTCACATCACCTTTTATGTACGTTTTATGTTTGTTTTTTTTTTACTTTTGTTTTACATTTATATTTCAAAGTGAATATCATGTACAATAATAATATACATTGCGTGATGGATGGGTGGGGGCCAGGGTGGGGGTTTGGGTATGAGTTTTAAAAGAATGGCTTTTTCCTTCTTGAGTCAAGTGGGTTGGCATCCCCTTGCATCCCACAGCAATCAGTGATCAACCAGTTGCATTACAGATACAAATTCTCCCCAGTATAATTAATCCAGCTGTGTGAGGACTAAATAAATACCTGGGTATTGTTGTGGTTTAGAGCACCTTGCTTACACACCAGCAAGGGGCCAATGAGACCAGAGTTAGTATCTCTGACTGGATCGCTGGAGGAGTAGTACAGGTAGGAGATACAGGGTGGGTCACTCTCAGACGGCCCCTCCCTCACATGCCATGTGTAGTTGAAAGAGTCTCCTGGCTGCACATGAGCTCCATTTTCCCCTGTGTCTGAGAGCCCAAAAAAATTAATTAAAACACAATACACTTATGAAATCAGCCAGTGTAGTAATATTGAAGAGGGAAAGTAACTATTTATTACTTTATTTAGTAATTAACAATTAATAACTGATTAAGTAAGTATTATTGGTAGCAACCTTAAACAAATTTAATGATTCTGATTGGTGTATCAGAACTGGGGTTGATCCAGGCATATTTTAGTGGATCAGGTATCGGTTATCTGGTAGCATCAAGACACCATTAACCCCATTAGACATTTTCTCAGCCACAGCAGACATGGGGAGGTAAATAAAAGAGTTTAGACTGTGCAGTGTGGAATATGACAACATAACATCTTAAACAATATAAAGGTATTGTTGAAACAGCGCTGTTTAAACACCTGAACAATTGTTTTGTTTTTGCAGTCAAATCTGAAGTGAGAGTTCAGAACTTAGAGGAGGATAACAGTAATATTAATGCACACACACTATAAACATTTCTGGCATCTATTATAGAAAATCTCTGCCCATACTGCTACATTAAATAATGTACATATAACTATTCCATTCTCTGTTTATTTCAGTTATATTATTATCTCTCTATATACTTTAATTAAAAATACTCTGTTTTATATACCTATTTCTGAAATATTCATAGAAATGTTCAGAAACCCATGAGTATACTGATATAATTTGATTTGACATGTTCTGCTCATTTATAAATATGGGACAAAGAATCAAAATAATTCATAATTTTAGTTTTTTAAGAGTTTAGACTCTGCAATGTGGAGCTGTTTTTAAACCAGCTCTGAAAAGAGAGTTCAGAATCGAGATGAGTTTGGCACATAGTGTGTACTTTAACACACACAAACAAATTTGACTGCTGTGTTTCATACCCTTGTCAATCTAATCATTACAAATATTTCATCAAAATTCTTGCAAAGTTATATAAGCAAAAAATAAGCAAAAAAAGCACAAGAAATGTAGGTGCAAGTACATTTTTATCAAAACATAATTAAATCCATATGAATATTTAAATTCTGTTTATATTTACATCTCAGATGAAGACAAATTTGAGTAGCCTGGACTCTCCTAAAAATAACGTCTGTCAAGTGTCTCCTATAAATGCTTATAAATCTTTGGTGAACAGTATGTCAAGCTATGAAAATATTCCACAAAATTGGTTCTAAAGGTTAAGAAACGTCACTTCATAAAACATCAAACATAAAGATCGGATCAGAATCTGTATCAGCTGATGCTCAGCATTATGAGTCATGGATCGGATAACTAGATCAGGACATCCCAATGCCACAACAGACTGAGAAAATTTAGAAGAATTAATTAAGAAAAATGATGGATTATAGTTTAATGGAAGTCTTTTTAAGCCCAAGCTCAAGCTCATGCACACTGTCCACTTGTCTGTATCTAACATGTAAGTTGACATTTGTGTCATTGCCCTCTTACAGTTCTCATACTGGGCTCCTTCAAATTCCTTCATATATTGGAGGCCATGGGGTTGGATACTGTAAGCCCTGTCAGCATTGTTTAGAAAAGTGACCATCAAAGTGTCCCCGACCTCAGCACGCAGTACAGGACCTAGAGGAGAAAAGAAGCAAAAATGAAGGTGGTGCTCATGTTGTTTGTGAACAGGATGCCCTTAATACAAATACCATGTCATAATCTTCCGTACATGTTCTAAACAATATATAGAAATAGACCTACAGCATATTATGGAACTGAATGATATTTCCTGCTTTGTGTGGGAATGCACGCCCACAGGATCTCAGAGAAGCTGAAGGAATCTTTTTAAATCTCTGGTGATTTCTCAACCCACGCAGGAAAGTTTTAACGTTTAAATGCAAATGTAGAGTTAAATAGTGCTAAATAGAGTGTCTACTAAACGGATAAATGTAAACGCAACATTTATGTGCTAGACAAAGAAAGTGGGATTTACCCAGAATGCCAAGGTATGCATCCGTGCTGCTTCTCTCCATTGGGATGGTGAACGAGTGATCAGTGTAAGCTCTGAATACCACCTTTAAGTACTGTCCACCAAGACGACCACCATCCTTGCCAAAATATAGCTCTGAGGGACTGAGAATCAGAATACAGTTCAGCTGTAAGGTGCCTCCCTCATTCACTCACTTATGTCTATCAAGGTGAAAATACCCTTGTGTGTGGTGTGTGTGTGTGTGTGTGTGTGTGTGTGTGTGTGTGTGTGTGTGTGTGTGTGTGTGTGTGTGTGTGTGTGTGTGTGTGTGTGTGTGTGTGAAGGTTTGACAGCTTAGAGCAGTATTTCTCAACCCTGGTCCTGGAGGCACCACTACCCTGTATATGTTAGAGCTGCCCCTTCCCCTGCTCTTGCTCTAAGAGTTGCATAGGGTGTGTTAAAGCTAAAACATATACTACAGGGGTGCCTCCAGGACCAGAAACACTGACTTAGAGTATGGAAAACCTTGATAATACTTTAGGAGATCAGTGCTTTGGTGGTGCCAAAAATGTTGTGAACCTGCAATGGCAACACATTTCCCATGAGATATAATGCATTCATGCACAATTCTGTGAATTCCAAAAAAGTTCTCACAAAAGCTTTTTCAAGTGCATAAAACTCAGTGCACCACCATTAGAAGTGCATTTATTGTTGTAGTATTTGAAGTAAAGAGGTGTGTGGATTGGGACTTACAGACAATTGCAGTTTCAAATCATAATAACATCCTTCAGAATCATATATCGTTGCTGTCCAGTGAAAAGCATGTATCTCCAAAATGGCAACTTTACAGGAGCAAGCAAATACGCTCTTAATTTTGAATGTGAGTTCAGGTAAAATAAGAGTAATTAACAGTACATTTAGAGCATTGGTCTATTCGCTCAGAATGATTCACACAGTGTACAGAGCAGCTACAGAGTTCAAACCATGGAGAAAATTAATACTGACAAAAATGGAGATGCATGGTTTTCATTGGAAAGCTGTGACAGGTGATTTCTCCAGAATCATATAATAGTGATTTAACAAGAGTGGTTTGTTAGCTATACATCTAAAACATCTAAATAACAGAATTAGTTTTCTGTAAAATAAAGGCAGTTAATAAAAATGTATATAACAATGTGTAGTGCAATAAATA
Source organism: Acestrorhynchus altus (assembly GCA_034509495.1). Classification (NCBI taxonomy): domain Eukaryota; kingdom Metazoa; phylum Chordata; class Actinopteri; order Characiformes; family Acestrorhynchidae; genus Acestrorhynchus; species Acestrorhynchus altus. The sequence goes on along the minus strand of CM067519.1, from coordinate 7,974,414 downwards.
AATGTACAATAATGAAGTTCCAGTGAGTTCCAGTCGGTTTTATACCTTTGGGTTTCATTCAATGAAACATTGGTCAGAGTGTCAGTTCCAGATGGGGCATAGTTCCATGGAACCAGTTCAGCAGCAATGAAATACTTCTTCACCCTCCCATTCACAGGAGCCATGGAGTCACCCTGTAGTCCACAGGGTGAAACACGAAACAGCGCCTGCATACCATCTGCACACCATTTCCATTACTATGAGGCCATACATCATACATCTCACCACCACTGCAAAGGACTTTCTGTTTAGGTTCTTGAATGACTATCTCAGATTTAATTTCATTTGTATCTAATGAGATAATAAGAACATAATACACAGTTCTATCGGTATCAGTACATCTCAAGGATGCCAACGTCATCTCAATGTTTCAAAATGAAAGTCTACCTTGTAAATGACGGTTGACCTGGCAGTTGAGAAGCCATGTTCCTGTTGTATAGGGGGTCATCTCTGCAGTGAGGAAGGTGGCAGGAAAGAGGCTGACAGTGTCAACGCGGTGGCCTTGCTTCAATAGTGTGTGACCGTGGAAATATGCTGAGTGGACATCTATCTCGTTACCCATGCCGATGAGATGCCAGGACACGGTTCGATTCAGGCACAAATCAAGTCCAGGAAGATTCCCATAAACATACCCATTAAGAGCTGTGGGATGAAATAAAATATAAAATAAACATAGTCATTTCTTTTCCATAAATATACACTCTATGTCCAAAGGTGTTTGGACACCTCTTCTTATTGCTGTACTCAGCTTGATTAAGGTACATGTCCTGCTGACACAGGTAGTGAGAAGCAAAGACAATCAAATCACTACCGAAGTTCATCACAATCTGTTTCTCTGCATACTTTGATAGACTCATTTCCCCTTGTTCTTCAGTGGTCAGAACCCTGAAGGGAAAGAATGGGTCAGACACAGTAGTGCTGTTGGAGTGTTTAAACTGCTGGACTGAGAATAGCCCACCAACCAGAAATTTCCAGCCAACAGTGTCCTTGGGCAGCATTGCGTGTCCACTGATGAAGGACTAGAGGATGACCAACACAATCTGTGCAGAAATAGATGAGCTTCTGCCTCTGATTTTACATTTACAAGGTGAACCAACTAGGTAGGATTGTCTAAAAGAGTGGACAGTACTGCTGTGTCTGACCCAGTGCAACATACCATAATACCTGGTCTGGTCTGACCATGAAAGAATGGGGGAAGGAGACTGCCAAAGTATGTAGAGATACAGATGGGCTACAGTCTGTACAGAATTTTAAAGTGCTCCTGTATGATAAGAGAAGCTGATGAAATGGACAGAAAGTATAAGAACGAGAAAGTTAATGTCCAGTGTTCATATATTGGGATGAATCAGAAACACCTACCATTCATCTGGTTAGACCGCTGGAAGTCTGGATCATTATAGTCCACACCATTAGGTTCCAAACAGAAAGTCTGGACGTTCTCCTCTAGGTACCAGCTCAGGTTCTCATCCACCACACTGAACATAAGGAGGAAGTCCTGATCTACATCTGTTCTTTGCACTTGAGAGTAGTTGCCCCCTGCTCCTAAAACAGGCTTTAAGCTTCCTAAGAGAAAGTCAAGATCATGGATTTTAGAGTGGAGTCATTTTTTAGATGATGGACAAATGAACTGCAACATGTCTATGAAGGCCTTTTAAATTTCTTGTGTTATTTGAAGCAATACCATCATAAACATCTTTTGATGTACAAAAAAAATCTTGAAGAACGTCTCCAATGTACCTTAGTTCACCACAGAGGACAATTCACATCAACAGGACAACCGCTGGGTTAATCGTGAGTGTTTTATATTGATTAGGTGGAATATCTATGCAGAATTCTTTTAAAGAACCATTCACTAGGTTCATTATGACTCTTGTGAGGTTCTTCTATGGTATCTCTCCAAAGAACCTGATTGGCACCTTTATTGGCATTAGTTCATCATATGTGACTAACATTCACACCTTTTTTGCAAGTCAGCAGGGCCCCTATAAGTCCAGAAGATATGTCTTGGGAGGCAACTACATGTGAGTGGTAAGCCCAAGTCAGGCAGTTGGAATCCCCCTGAGTGGGGGCATATTCTGGCTTCACTGTCCATTTATAGGTATGGGTACCATTCGGTGGAACTCCATCATCCTTCTTCAGTGCTCCAGAAGTTCCATCTGGATACAATGCCCCTAAAACACAGAACATGCAGTCAACCCCATCACCACATATCACTCCAAAATGATCAGTACTGTTACGGTTAAGCACTGAATTAATTTAAACAGAGTTGATCCTGCTTTTGTTGGAGTATCTGTCGCTACTTTCCAAGGAAATCTTTGTAATAGATTGTGGAGCATTGCTGTGAGGATTTGATTGTATCCAGTGACAAGACCAATAGTGAGGTCAGAATGAGGTCAACTCCAATTCCGCAACACGTTCCAAAAGTAATGGATGGAACACCATCATTCCAGGAAATAAATCTCAGTGCTGGTGGGCTTCATACCCCTTCTAGCCCACACCTGTCATTAGGTATGATGGCAAGAGGTTCATGCTTATCTGGTTTGAAAGTCCTATTCTATTAGCAGTAATTCTCTGCTGGGACTTGACAAGATGTGTATGTGCATTTGCACATCTGTGTCAACAATGCGCGCAGATTAAAGTAGCTAAATGCATTCATCAGTAGGGGTGTCACATGTAGTGTATATTTATATATAGTTATACATTTTATGTATAGATATTCATTGGAACTCACTAGGACTGCACAATATAGCGTTTCATTGTTGTCATTACAATGTAAACGTGTAACATTGATAATGCAAGACATGCAACATGATTAATGCAATTATATATATACATTTTTTCTAATATTGTGCAGCTTCAAAATTGCTTTTGAATTAATATATTCAGTATATTCAGGATATATTATGATGTTTTATTGCTGTTATTGATAAATTAAAGAACTTTATAACTTTGATGTAGTATTATTAAAAACAAACAAACACATAAATAAAACATTTTGCAGCTACAAAAATCTGTGCTAAAAATATCATTATTTATTTGTATTTATTTTTGCTGAATTGATAATTAATTTGCACATGTTTAGTTGTGTGTTTATGCCTCAATAATCAGAGTAATAAACCAGAGTATTTGTTGTAAGTATCTTGAAAAGATATTTACATATCTTTCACAGTCAATTCAGTAAAGGGTTACGTTAGAGCTGGCATGGCTGCAGGCCTCTGCTACAATCAAGCTGGAGTACACTTAATTTCACTAGTTGAATCACTTGCTCTCAGTCTTTGAACAGTTGACTGGTTACACAAGGAGCTCCTGCTTGATTTCAATTGAAACCTGCAGCCACATCAGCCCTTTGTGGATAAGATTGGTGTCCGTTAAACAGCCTTAGTTACCTTCTGAACAATACACCACATACCGGATAGGGAGTGTTATATGCATTACGCAGGAAACTTAAACAAAAACAGTAAACTATACTGCCTGTAACATTCATAGTGTATCATATATCTACTGAATTGTTTTTTTATTGCTGCTAGGCACGTAAAGCCATTTCATATCATTATACACAAGGTCTTTTGTTTGACCTACACAAGGCAGGATCTATTTGCAAAACTGTTTGGCTGTATCATTTTTTACAAGCTACCAGTAAGTGTAAACACTAACTGACTCTTTAAATACATCACTGGAGTAAAATGTCTTGCTTCTCTACTGCATGTAAACTAATGGCTGTTTTGGGGGTCTTCCCTGTGGCTTTAAAGACTAGAGATCTTCTGTTTTCCCTAAATATATAAACAACAGAGCTACTTCAAGTTCATTCATGTTCATAATTCCATATAAAAAATGTTACAGTCAGATTTTATATTCATTGCATGTAAAATTACATATTTCATACCTTTTCTTTCCTGTTGAGCAGGTTGGCATATAGCTAATAAAAATCAGAAATCCAGAATCTCACAATATTGAAATTCAGGTTTGACTAAATTACAAATCACTATCAAAATGTAAACAAAAATATTGAAAAGCTTGAAATATAGCACATTAAATGTAATGAATATAAAATAATGAAAAATTATGAACAAAAATCACTTTTTAAGCACTATTAGGATACCTAATCAGGTTTGCTGTCATTGTTCAAACCGCAAACTGCAGTAATTAACACCCATTTCCTGAACCATGACTCATGGAAACTGCAAAGTCAACTATGACAGTTTCAAAGAAGTCAGATTTGCCAGAATGGGGTGTGGAAATTTTATCAGTCCAGCATCCCTGCAAAGACCCTCTGCCAAAAGGACTAACAATAGCACGAAAAGCACCTCTGCTTACATTTGAAAACTTCCTCCATATTAGGTATCAGACAAACCAGACAAGACTATTGATACAGACACAGAATAAAAGGTAAAAAAAAAAGAATGTCTAGCCACTGCCCTGGTGAGGGTTTGATTCTCTGAGATAAAAAAGAAAGGTTCCAGAGAATCAAGTGGAAAATCAGACATTGTGTTCTAAAGCAGTTTTCATGAATATTAGTAGCCTTAACACTGGTTCCCAGCCTTGTGCCTGGTGTAGCTCTAAACCTGAAATTAAAACTGAAATTAAAAAGCCTTTCCTAAGATTAATGCAATTTCAGGAAGGACAGGGGACATGGGACCTTGACTTTTTGATTTTAAACATCTTCAAAACATACATGAATACAGACCCACTATGCCTGCACACAGGCGAATTTGTCCTTTACATTTAACCCATCCTCGCAGTGAAACACACACTAGTAAATAAACCCTAATTATTCATCTCTGTGCTCTTGGCACTCTCAACATTGTGACTAAAGAGAGTAAGCGTCTCCTGAATGAGTGCTTTACTTCATTCACATTCGTCCAGACTTCTTATGTAATCATTGTCAGTGTGTGACTTACTGTAACCTTCTGCATTACAGTCATCAAATACTGTTTTGCCAAAAACACAGACCATGTTGTAAGACTTTAGAGTATTCTGAGCAACGAGGATAATGTGATTGTATTACCCTCTGAGTTTTTCTCATAGAAGACTCCATGGGGGTGCATGGAATATCTTCTGGAGGCAAAGTTCTTCAGATGGATCTCTATGACATCACCAACCTCAGCCCTTAACAAAGGCCCCAGGTAGCCCAACCAAGCAGGTTTAGGGATTTCTTGGGTGTAGGACTCATCTGTGTACTGCCGGAACACAGCCTTTTTATACACATGGCCGATTCGATGCTTGCCTTTTTGCAAAAACAAAGATGCATGCCTAGAAGACAAGACAAAAATACAAATGTTTTATCACTTTAGGCTTATTATGAAAAAGAAAGATGAAAGAGAAGCTCTGCAGTAAACTGTGGGGGTCCAGGTCTCTCACAGTAAGAGAAGAAAACCTTAATAGGAACTAAATTATTGATACAAACCCATCATCGCTGAGCTGACATGAAGAGCAAAACAAATAGCACAACACTCGTAATAGTCATAAAAAAAATAAATAAAAAGAGCCCATTCAATACACACAAGTGAATGGCTAATGTTAAAGTGCTCTCGGGGGTCATCAGAGGTCATTAGGTTTAGCAGACACATTGCTTCTTCAGTGACAGCACAGGAGCTAGTGGCCCCGTACAACATCACTACATCAGTGACAGCACAGCAGCTAGTGGCCCCTTACAACATCACTACATCAGTGACGGCACAGCAGCTAGTGGCCCCTTACAACATCACTACATCAGTGACGGCACAGCAGCTAGTGGCCCCTTATAATGGGGTTGTCTATTGTTTAATAGCAGGATCTCTTGGTTTTTACAGTGATCACTTTTAGATTAAACATAATGCCATGTTCTTTCTGTGTTTTGTTCAGGAGACTGGTGATGCTACACATTTAACTTCATCAAATATCATTCATGTACTTGCACAAGTTCCAGGTCTTCAGAGAGGTGGGTCAAGAATTGTTGGCAGATTTGTGTTCTGGAGTGGCTTGAGTGAAAGGACTACGTAATCACACGAAATGCAACATGAAACATTTAACACATCATATTTTAACCCATGCACCTATTTCTAAAAGAAGAAGTATTGCACATGCAAATGCCATTGGTGATTCTGTGCAGCCAATGGCAGCTTGCCTGGTTTTACTTGTTTTTATTTTGTTTGGCATCGAATCTAATCAAACACAAATACCAAGCCTCCCTAAAGAGCAGACTTGCTGCCTTCAAGTCCTCCTCAGACATTCCTGCTTACGATTTTGTACCTTGTAAATATCCAGAGTTTTTATGATAGAAATGTCTTCATATAGCATCAGGAATGCATGGCTGGGTGAGATAAAGCTTATTAAATAAAGATATTAGACTGTGAAGTTCATGTTTGCAAATAGATAACTTAAATTCAAACAATTTAAAATGATCTCGCCACAAGATCAAGTTTGTCCCACTAGAAGGGCTCTGTAGTGGTGAATCATCTACCCTGTAAAAAGTAGAATAGAATAGAATAGAATAGAATAGAATAGAATAGAATAGAATAGAATACTGAAATGTGGAGGAAGGTAATTGAAGGAACTTTCAATAAGAGGACATGGTTCTTGGAGGTTCTTGAAGGTCCTTGAAGCACTAAAAGAGGTTCCTCCACAGATTTAAACTGAGATTTGGATTTAACTGAAGTTTGGAAAATACCTGCCCCAGGAAAGGGGTAAAGTTATGAGGATGTTGTGGAATCCTAGTTTGGCTGCTTTTCTATAAAATAAATAATAGAAGGTAGTGTTTGAACAATAAAACATTGGGTTGTAACGTCAGTGTGTGAAAGTAGACGTTATGGCAACATTGCATGTTTATGCTGCTGTTGACTTCATAGGAATGACATTGTTGAAAGTGTGTGTCGTCACTAGTCTGAGAGTTAAACTTGAATACACTCACTGCTCCTCTGAAGCCTATCTATCTATCTATCTATCTTGCTCTATCTATATATATATATATATATATATATATATATATATATATATATATATATATATATATTCTATTTAGTGTATATGAATTCTCATTTATAATGTCACGTTGGGAAAAAACACTCCATAAAACCTTCCATAAACAGAGTTTCACAGGTTTTCAATCATCCGCATAATTAAAATGTTTATGATGTAAACAGGACTTTATTCACCTTTCTGGAACAAAAAAAAACACTCCTGAAAAACCACTTAAAACCACTTTTCACAAACATTCAGATTTAGTTTACTTCATTTGTATCAGAGATAATAAGAGAAGATTAATAAATAAGGTTATTGAGACTATAATGGAAGGAAATAATGTTATTTCATTATGAGTTTGTCAAAACATTGTAACGTCATTGTGTGAAAGCAGACGTTGAGGGAACGTTGCTGTGACCTCATCGGTATGACGTTGTTAAAGAGTGACGTCATCGGGGGAGTTAGACTGCAGTCACTCACCGCTGCTCTGAAGGCGGTCTCGCACTGACTGGCCTGGCCCGTCCGACAGTAATCCCACAACTCCTCCCGAACCGCGATGAAGAAGGTTCTGGTGATGCCCTCACTCTGCCCGACCAGCCAGCTGACCAGCACAGCCACAAACCACAGGCGCCTCTCAGTGTCCATTATCTGCATGTCTGACTTGTGTGTGTCTGTGTGTGTGTGTTTGTGTACACTTCTGGCCGCTTGAAACGCGTTACTGTTCTAAAGCCAGTGAACAGTGCCTGAAGCTGCACGTGCTGAACGAACACACGCACATACACACACACACACATCGCGCCAACGTCATCGAAAGCATAAGGGAGTAAATCTGATTTTATACATTTATAAAAATATATAAATATATATAATACAATATGAAAAGTAATCTGTCTCTCTCTCTCTCTCTCTCTCTCTCTCTATTTGTGTATATGTACTTTATAGTGAAAACATCATAAATCCTTCCATAAAACAGGAGTTCTCACAGGGGTTTCAATCATCCTGCATAATTAAATGTTTATGATAAACAGTGGCTCATTCACCTTTCACTAAAAACCAACCACTCTCTAAACCATTTTCACAAACATTCAGATATTCACCAATGTTTTTCATACTTGGGGTTTGTTCACTTTATCTATCAACTGTTATGATCCATTCAGAAGGTCCCATTAAATTGTTTTGGAATGGTTCATGTGATGACAGGAATCCACCAAATCGCTCTGAATGACTGGAACTAACCATTGATTTCTGCAGAAAACAGTGGACTCAACTTTGTAGCCATCTTTCATTTCTGGAGTGGAGTAATTCTTGCTTGCCTGTCTGTAGTTACAGTGTGAAACTGTCTGGTCGCACACTGTTAGTGGACATCCTGAAATGTACTAAAAGAACAATGCAAGAACATTCCCTTTATCTCATTAAGATATCATAAATATATTTTCCAGCAATCCTCTTCACTTGAGTCAATGCCCTTAAGTTCCTTTCACCATTTTGCAGGGAAGTGATAATGTCACCCCTCCTCACCTTCTGTTGCTGACACCTTTTTATATTTGTGTTGAAGCAAATTCTCTCCTGATAACTAAATTTCCCTCATATAGTTTGCTCATCATACTATCTTTCATAGTCAACTTCTTTGTCCTCTGCCTCTAAATAAACCTCTCTTCCCTTCATTCAACCATCCTGCTTCTTAATATTACTTTCCCTTGCCCCCTTTAAACTCCCTCTGATTATTCATATGGCTTCTCCAGGTTTCTCCTCAATGAACACCTCTGCATAGTGACACCCATTTGACGTCACACTTGTGATGGGGCAGTTTAAAATTACAGGGAGAATAATTCAGGAGTGAACTTGGGGACACTTCTATACCTTCGGATTGTAAGGAGAGCAAAGCCCTCCAAATTTGAATTCTTAGATGCTCAGCTGTGCCTACTTATATAAGTGCTAATAAATGTTTTTTTTGTTTATTTCTTTGTTTTTTGTCTCAAGACAATATACTCTATCAAAGAGATGAGTCTGGGTGTGAAGATCCCATCGCAGCAATATGTGAGAATTGGCATTTCTCACGCTACCTCTCTACATTTGTGAAGTGTAATTGGCACTTGAGCCACGCCTAAAGAATTCACATTTCACATGCATTTGTACAAGCTGAGAGATACAGAACATCATTGAAAGTGACAGTAAAAGCATGTGGACTGAGGCAGTAGAGTAATTTTACAGGATTTAAATACACCATGATTTGGCCCTCTGCATTACACCGCTTCTTACAAGCCTTGACCTGCCCACTCTGTGCAGACTTAGACATAGTGCAAGGTTAGTGGCATTCCAAGTCAGAGTGTGGCAATGTAGGTGATATTTATTACCATTTGTCTTATTAATGGCATCAACAAACTTGACATCAAGTAAAAGGCCTTAAAAATTTTAAACCTTTTAAAAGTTCTGGAAAGGGTTCTTCACATCTCTATTTTAAGCATGTATTTTGCAGAATCAAAGTACTTCCATGGCATTGTTTAAAAAATTCTTTGGCATTTTTTTATTAGTATACATGATATGCCAAAAGTAGCATTTGTACATGGGTATGACTTAGGAATAGCTCCAGCTATTCCAACTGGAATGTATATATATATGATAGCTTCAAGGGATGAATTGAATATAACTACAATTGTGGTGTGTATAAGAGACAGTATATATATATATATATATATATATATATATATATATATATATATATATATACACAAAACTTAATTCTTGTTCTATATACCCTTTTTTAATTGTAGTTTATATTTCAGTTCAATCTCCGCAGGCTGTCTCTGAATTGTCTATTATTTGCTATGAGGCCTCAGTTAACAATAGATTATAGCCTGCATGATTCAACATGTTTGTTAGTTCCTTCGAGCCAGTTTGTCCTCTGTTTTCTTAACCCTGTGATGGAGCTGATGATTCACACTCTTAAAAATAAGGATGCTTCAAATGGTTCTTTGAGCCACAGAAAAACCACTTATGGTTGCACGAAGAATCACATTTGTAAAAAGGATGTGTGAATTTGAAGAACCTTGAAGAAAGTGATTCTTTTGTGATATCACTCAAATAACCATTTGAAGCACCTTTATTTTTAACCCTGTACCGCTACTGTCTTACTAACTGCATTTGTATTTTTGTAAGTATTTTGATTTAATGCCAATTCCTATAATTATTATTTTATTATTATTGGTTGTCATTGTTGTGTAAACAGTCCTGATTTATTTAAATAATATAATACAACACTGATGACAAATTATTAACAAATGAGGGTTGTATGTCACTTGATTTGTTTTGCTATATAAGGACTTCTTCTGAAGTTATATTTCCCCTGAACTTCCTTTCAAGTAATGTTTTTGTACATTTAAACACTGATCACTCTGTTTTCTCTGTTCGAAGTTCAAACCATCTGAAGATAGAAGGCTATATATAGGCTAAATATATACAAACATAATAATAATAATAATAATAATAATAATAATAATAATAATAATAATAATATACTGATCATATACAGTTTACTTCATCCTGATAGCTGTCAGAATGTGCCTTTTCCCAGTCATTTCCAGTCCTGTTCTGATTGCAGTTGGAATAAGAAGGTCAAACACGTATAACGTATAACACGTATAAAGGTAAAATAAAATAAAATGTTTAATGTGTTATTTTACTTTCTGCACCAAGTGGATCATTTCAGAAACACAGTACAAATAAATACATCTTAAAACCTCATATCTGTGGGAGTTATATTATTAGAGATAATTTATTATCTTAGTATTTACTATCTGTGAGCTCATTTTTGTTTTGTTTTATTTACTTTCTCTTTTATTTATTGTTGTATTTATTTATCGTTCCTCCATAATAAAAGCCGGACTTTTATCTGCGTGCTGAAAGCGCTCCGTCGGGAGGGGGCGCTGTTTGGGTTGTTCGCAGGCCGCGCCGGACCTGCTCGGTAAGATGGTGGGAGGTTGGAGGAGCGTTGTGGCGCCCTGCTCCAGCAACCCTCTTTAGCCCGGCTGCTCCGCGTCGCGATGTTTAAGAAGGCGAGGAGGTGTAATTTCAGGAGGCGGAACGAGTCTGATGAGGAGGAGAAAGAGGAGGTGCAGAGCGAGCCGCACACTCCCAGCGCCGAGCCGCCGCCGCCGGTCTGTGGGCCTGCAGCGGGAGACGCCGCCGACAGCAACGGCCACGCCGCCCTCAGAGCCGCCAGAGACCGCCGGAGGAAGAAGGAGAGCAGAGACGAGCCCAGAGCCAGTCTGCTCAGCTTCAACGACGACGAAGGTCCGACTTCCACCACCATCACTGTAAACACCTCCGCTCCTTTCCCTCCTCACAGCCCAGACCTTCACCTCCGCTCCACTCCCTCCTCACAGCCCAGCCCTTCACCTCCGCTCCTCTCCCTCCTCACAGCCCAGACCTTCACCTCTGCTCCTCTCCCTCCTCACAGCCCAGACCTTCACCTCCTCACAGCCCAGACTTTCACCTGCGCTCCTCTCCCTTCTCACAGCCCACACCTTCACCTCCGCTCCTCTCCCTTCTCACAGCCCACACCTTCACCTCCGCTCCTCTCCCTTCTCACAGCCCACACCTTCACCTCTGCTCCTCTCCCTCCTCACAGCCCAGACCTTCACCTCCTCACAGCCCAGACTTTCACCTGCGCTCCTCTCCCTCCTCACAGCCCACACCTTCAGCCCAGCTCCTCTCCCTTCTCAGGGCCCAGACCTTCACCTCTGCTCTGCTCCCCTTTAAAGACTGATTCTGAGGGACACCAACCAGTCTGCCTCCACAAGACCAGCCTCACTTCTAATACCTCACACTAGAGCTTCTGATTCACCACTGCTGTGATATTATAGGAAAAAAAGCTTTAATATTAAATAGTAAACATTTAATGTTATAGTAAATAAAGCTAAATGAAGCGTTAATATTCTGTTTAATAAATATTAATACTTGAATTTTCACACAAGCGTCACATGTTGTATAATGCCAAAGGACAGTGGTGTTAATAAAACTTTAACTAAAACTTTATTGATAGATTTTAAATATATATATATATATATATATATATATATATATAAGCTGCCTGATTTTTATTACTTTCTAATTCCAGAAGAAGCTGAAGTTTTTAGAGTGAAAAAGTCCAACCACAGCAAGAAGATTGTCAAGCAGCTGAAGAAGGAGTACAGAGAGGAAAAATGCGTCCATTCAGTGCATGATGTAACTACGCGTCTTGACGGTGAGTTATGTAGACCTGTTATGTTCAGTGAAATCATGTGATTAGTCCTTGTCCAGTGTGTGGACCTATGGCTGTGTTTGTTGCAGGTGTGCCTGCTCTAGCTGTTGTTAAAGATGAGGCCGTGGACAGCAGAGGCAGCAGTGAGCAGGGCGAAGGTGAGATGGAGGTGGATAGTAATGAGGAACAGGAGGATGAGAGTGAAGCCAAGCCAGGCGGTGGAGGCGCTTTCTCTGAGACCCTGTCTGCTCTCAGCTCCCTCAGACCAGGTTTGTTTTACCGGAATGAGAAACCAGCACTTCTTGCTTTGTACGGTGTGTTTGTTGGTGTTTGACAGTTCTGCTTTTCCCGTAGGCGAGATCCCAGATGCAGCCTTCATTCACGCTGCCCGTAAACGGCGGCAGATGGCTCGCGAGCTTGGAGGCGATGCCCCATTGGTGGAGACGGAGATAACAAATAAACGTCTGGCTCATGAAGATGAACAGGGTGGCAGTGACGATGAAGATGAGAAGAGGATAGTCTTCAGTGGTGTCAAGCAGAAGAGCCAGCGGCAGAAAATAGCAGAGGAGATTGGTGAGTGGGGGGCACCTATTTTTTGGTGCATCTGGTTGTTCTCTAAATATGTCCTGTAGATGCTTTAATAGATTTTTCGAGTTGGACGTTGATTGATTAAAGGTAGTGAGCTTTCATTTAATCCATTTTAGAACATAAGGTCATGTTCCTCCACAACAACAGAAATTAGAATCCTCAGAGTTGCCTGTGCAAACGTTTGGACCTTACACAGATAGTCCGTTCACAAGGTCAGATTGGACATAAGACGGGATGCCGATCGTAATTCTGTCAGCTGAATCAAATTTCCAGGGATTATAACAAAGCTAACCCTCAAACGTGGTCTTCTGTTAATCCAACTGCATAAACGTGTAGTCAGCAGTAATCACCGTCTATAGGGAAGACGGTAGCCAAGCCTATCAAAACTCTGATGACTGTCTGTGGGAAAGAGGGTGGTGAACTGCTTGCATAAATGCAAATCATTAGAAGGAAACATGACCTGTGACCTCTTTCCAAAACTCAATCTGCCACTGAATGTCTAGAAAAGCCAGTTAGAACGTCTTGAGGACGGATGAAGACAGTAGAACATGGTAGATAAGGTATGTTTGGAGGAAAAAGGAACCGCATTTAATGAAACTAACTTTTTGTCTGCTATGAGAAATGAGGACAAAGCTCTCATGCAGTGTTGCCGCCACTGGCTTTCAGAGTCTTGCACGGGTGGAGGGAAAAGGGGTTTTACAAAATGCAAGCAAATCCGGCATGCAAAGTCGAGCCAACTGTTTAAAGGCTGAAGCTGAAATGAGGATGGCTTCGTCAATATAATAGTGACTTAAATTAACATCCCTGCTTAGACTCTCTGAAGAGACACAAAATGAGGCTTCTGGCCCTCTTAGACCTCATTGAACCTTTTAGAATAGGTCCTAAAAAAGGTCTGCATGCAAGACAGCCCAAGAATATCTCACAACCAGGCTTTTTACAAAAAATATAAGGGTAAAAAAAATCCTACAGGGTCTACAGCTGTTAGCTGCCACAAAAAATGTTTGACCCATAGTTGCTGCCAAAGGAGGAGTATTAATCCTGACATGGTGCTCAAACGTTTGCACAGAAAACATTGATGATTGTGTTTATTTTAGGGGATTTATTGAAAATACTGTGACAGTGACAGTACCTACATTCTCTCGTATGGCCAGTGATGCCAGCTTACCTACAGCTGTGTATGTGTATATAGGAATGACATGTTGCTTTGTCGACTAGTGCACAATTGGAGTGTAGTCAGGTGTGTGTTCTGTGCTGAAGTGTGCCTCTATTTCTGCAGGCATTGAGGGCAGTGATGATGAGGCTCTGGACACTGGAGGTAATGATGAAGAAGTTAGTCGCTGGGAGCAGGAGCAGATTAGGAAAGGCATTAGCATCCCACAGGTGAGCCCTCCCAAAGTCCTTACGGGCAAGTCTCTTGACTCGGCGGACATCTTTGCAAAGCCACTGGATAGTTATTTCCTGTCATCCAAGACCAGAAAAAATGGTAAAACATTGGCTCTTTTTGTTGAAGGGCAGGATGATATCTGTAAACAAACACTGTGTTGAGCTTTGAAAGAATGCCCGTTCATCTGTCCAGTGTCTATAAGTATAAATCCATAACAGTCCTTCAGTAATCACACTTGTTCTACATTGTATGTATGTTTAGTCTTTAATTGATTTGAGTTCAGAACATTTTTTAACAAATCCAGTCTGTTAGTAAAGACACTAAATTAGTACACAGGCAGTAGACATTACTTTAACTGCAGTAAAGACTGTGAAGCACGTTCAATACAGTTTAACCACAATTTATTTCTTCACAAACCTTTTTAGGTCCCGTCCAGCCAGCCTGAAGACACAAACATATACTATCAGGCTGGATACGAGGCCCAGCCGTATGGAGTGTCATACAGCATGTCTTACGGATATGCTGCAGTTGGAGCAGACAGCAGCAAGCCTGTGAAAACTGAGGGTTCAGTGCCCTACCCTATCCCTAGTAGCAGCCTTACTCCAATCACTACAGCTTTGGTAAAGAAACGGCTCACAGACAGGTAGGCTCTGAACGTGTCTGCTTTTTCCGCTTCTCAAGTCCCGTTTTTTCTCTAAACCAGCCAAGACCGACACCCCTGATGAGTGAAGCACAGCCAGATGTCTCTCTGTCCATCCCTGATGCACTAAACACTGATGTATTTCAAGCTCAGTGTTTAAAGGTGTTATCTCAGCCATGGTGTGAATGTGACTTGCCAGTGCCAGTTGCACAGAATTGCATTCTGGATTTCTCCGTTTTTTTCCTCCAGGTGGAGGTTAATGTTGGGATTGCCCACTTGATTTCATTTGAAGAGAGGTGGTCGCGATCATTTCTCACATCAGTCAGCCTCACTGAGATGGCTACTACTTAATGCAGGCCAACTTTATTTGTACCAGAGGTGCCCGGCCCTGCTCCTGGAGTTTCTACTGCCCTGCAGGGCTTAGTTTTAAACCACATCTAAGCCTGATATTTGAAGCAGCTTCAAATGTGAATTTTGTAGAAGGAGTAGCTGCAGATGCAGGCGGGCATGTCTGTGGCTTTGTTCTGGGAAGGGATGGTGATGTGCGTTTCCTTTGTGCCAGGCTGAGCTCTATGCGCCAGGGCCGTGATGCGAGCGCCCGGCGCTACGAGCAGATCCAGGAGGAGCTGCAGGCTTCCAATAGCAGTATCCTGCAGCTGGAGGAATCCTCGCAGCACGTCGCAGAGCAGTACAAATTCCTGCAAGAAATGCGAGGGTATGTCCGAGACTTGCTTGAGTGTTTCAGTGAAAAGGTAAGGAAAAATGAAACCACTGTTCTTTTTAAAAGCCTGTGTTAACCTAACTGCTGGTGTCTTATTTGCTATGTGATCAGTATGATTGCCGTCACCTCTTTGTTCATCTGGATGTTATAATAATAGCAATATAACGATGGATATCGGCAGTTTAATTTAAGCTCAGAGACACACTTGCTACCAACATTGTAAATGAATTTAAATGTGGGTAACATTGGAATTGCACAGGTTCTGCACTGGTATCGCTGTGATCTTGGTAACCAGCAGTTCTTTTTTCCACAGCAGTTTAGGACCATGAACAGGGCTGCGAATGTTACCTTTCCTTCAGCAGTACTTTCAGAAGCACGTCCGTTTTAACAGCATATCTTTTAATTCCAGCTGCATGAAGACATTGTGGCGTGTCAGTGCCTTTGCTGGGGCACAACATTCGGTAGTTGTAAGCAGGCAGTTTAACACGCTGATACAAAAGCCCCCGTTCGCCCTCGGGATTGAAATGTGCTTCTTAATTCACTTCACATTAATCAGCACGTACTTAGAAATACTTTCAGTAGAAAGTAGGTCCTGCACTGTACAGCTTATGTAAGGGCTGGGTGATATCGATTTTTATATTGATATCAGGATATAAACAAAGCAAGATATGAATGATGTCTAAATAATGTTCTGTTTCAATCTTGTGGAAAAAGATTGCTCCCTTCCTTTGCTTCACCCCTTGCTCTCAGCTCCTCTACTCCACTTCCATCCGTGCTCTCATGTACACACTCTGGAGAGGGCATAAGAGTTGGTGTGTATAAAGAAGAAATGACGATGACATTTTTCAGTATGTTAGAATATAGTTAAAAAAATGGAAGGATTTCATGGTATGTTGTAATTCATTCATATCAAATTTTATTGCATATCACCATTCAGGTCTCATATATATCGGGATATGGTTTGTCCATATCACCCAGCCCTAGTTTATGTAGTTCTACTTATTCCAGATCCACAGTAGTTCGATTTAAGTGTTCATTGGAAAAATGGTATCTGATCAGTTTCTGAATGCGGTAGAGGGCAGATCATTAGATTGTCTGATTTCCATGATTGGATTGCGGTGCTTCTGTCATATCAAGAGTAAGCAAAGTGAAAGCCAAATTAACAGGCCTCTTTGGCTGGGTTCTTTGTAATGATTATGAGTTGGCTGTGGCTTTACTCTCCCGTGCCTCAGCAAAAGGCACAGAGGCCCTGAGCCACTTGTGCTCTCTCTCTCGTTTCTCTCTCGCTCTCCCACTCATCATCATGGAGCTGCTGTCACAGAACGCATCATATCTTTCAGGTGCCTGCTGTTCTGGAGCTAGAAGCTGCCATGCACCAGTTACTAAGGCAACGGGCGGTGCGGCGTGTCCAGAGAAGACAGGATGATATTAAAGATGAATCGGCGGAGTTTTCAAGCCTTTCAAGTCAGTCCATCTTGAAGGTTTTTATAATTTATTTGAATGGCCTCATTATTTTTTTTCCTCCTGTATGAATAGCACCCTATAGACCTTTATGTCTGGGCTCACCGCGACTTGGGACAGCCAAACATATACGTTATCCTTTGGTGTTGTAGATATCTTTATAAAAATTGTCTAGAAATGGGCAGTTACTCGACCCTTTACTTGTGAGTGTTTGTGTGTGCGCGCGCGCGTCTGGATGGAGGACGAAGTCTCTTATATTCTCAAATGAAAATGTGTTCAGTTCTCTTGAGAGAACTGGCTGAGCCAGTGTCATACTGTCACATCTGAAGCGTTGCTAAGGTGTGATGTCAGTAAGTATGAGTAAGGCAGTGGAATGAATCTCTTCAAAGACGTTACGTAAAATTGTGAACACAGTACGTTTTCCAGAGCTGCACCGATGTCAAGCTAATATGTTGTACATTCATGGTCAAACACATTTATAATCATAACTTTGTCAAGTATTTTAAGACAAGCCATTGGCCTAAAATGCCACCAGCAATATAAGCTGTTACTAAGCTGTAAAAACTCAAATTTAAGATTGTTTCAATGCAGATTTCTGCTAGAAATTCTCATTTCAGATATCACCTATGCATCGAGTTTCATAGAAAGTCATTCTCTTGTCGTTACATTTCTACAAGTAAAATTGTAATTGCGTCTCTACACAGCAATTCTGACTAATTTGATAGTTTTAGACGTAGATTTACTTTGAAGGTATGTTACAACTAGTCAAAAGTAAATGACTATTATCTGTTATGTCTAGACAGTGACTTTTTACTAGTCAAAGTGTAGAAAGTTGGGTTTCGAATGGTAACTTAAGTCAAAATTTGATTAAGGATACGTAATCTAGGCCATGTGAGTAGTCAGAATGATTTGAGATCTTTATATCTGATCTTATTAGTAGTACTAATGTCATAATGGTTAGTTTCTGACATTAGAATTTCCACTAGGTGGCACTGCAGTGTTACAGATTCCTTCTTAATTTGAGTTTTTTCTAGTAAGGGATAAAATGCTGATTTCATATTAGGCTAAAATGGCTTGCCACAGGATTTCAAATGTGTGATGTTCTGCAGATTTTATGTGCAGGATATCGCTTAGCAGTCTTATTGCTTAGACTTTGTTAGGATTTAGGATTGGAGGGCTCCTTTAACCCTGGAGGATGATCTGGTTCTTTTCTGTTGCAGGTAAGGCTGTCATGGCCCCTAATATGGACCCCTTTGGTCGAGACCGCGCAGCATATCAGGAACTTAGTAAGCAGAGGCGGGTAGCAGAGCGTGAGGCCCGGAGGTATCGTAGACTGCTTTCCATTTTTATTCACTACAGTGCACACCAGCTGGAAGTTGTGGATTTGAGTATGTATTTTTGTGGTTTGAGCAGAGCACGTCGACGACAGGCTCGAGAACAGAGTGGGAAAAGAGCTGAACATAAAGAGGGGCTGTCCAGTGATGACGAGGAGACCTCCACTGACATTACCAGCTTCAACCTAGAGCGAGGTGACCATGTGACTGCAGTTATTATATTCTGGAGTCACTAACTGTTCTGTACTCTTGGTGAATATCGAGTCGTTCAAAAGCTAAAATATAAAAGGGAAATGTTAATCGCTTTAGTTGTTCTCAGTCCGCTAACAACTTAGTAGCTGTTGGCTGTACTTCTGTACTTTTTGAATGTTCTTGTCAAAAAGAACTGAAGCAAGTGATGATCTCTTGTCTTTTTGCTCTAACAGATCGCATTTTAAAAGAATCAAAGAAAGTATTTGAAGATGTCGTAGAAGACTTCCATTCCTTGGACTGCATCAAGACTCGATTTGAGGTGTGGAGGAATCTTTACTTCACGTGCTACAGAGACGCTTACATTGGCCTGTGTCTTCCCAAACTTTTCAATCCCCTGATCCGACTGCAGCTCATACCATGGTCTCCTCTGGAGGTATGGACGTCTTTCTTACTGAGGCAATTTTCAGTGCCCAAACATCAGCTTAGCTGGTAGAGAGTGCTCAGTATGATGCTTTCTGGGCCAAGGTGGTTTGATGGTGTTCAGCTAATGAACTAATGATGATTGTGACACATTTTGAAGGATCAATATTTACTGACTGCTCTGGATTAGAAGAGGTAATTGTATTGTTTACTGTGTCTGTAGGAGGAATGCCCAAACTTTGAATACATGTTATGGTTCGAGTCGCTGCTGTTCTATGGTTGTGAGGAGCTGAACAACACAAATGAAGAGGACATTGATACTGGCCTTCTGCCAGCCATTATTGAGCGGGTGGTCCTCCCCAAACTTGCAGGTGAGTCCAGCTTTGAATAATGTGTGACGCTGGCGTCAGCCAAATTTTGTTGTCTGAGCAGTACAATGTTGTGTAGTTTCCAATTGGCATAAGCAACAAAGCTGTTGCTCTGTGTGGTTTAATTTCACTGTCGTCATCTCAGTGCTGGCGGAGCAAGTGTGGGACCCGCTATCACGTCGTGAGACCTCCCGGCTGGTGGCCTTCATGCTGCGGTTGATTAAAGGCTATCCCACTGTATTGCATGGAGAGAACCGCAACACGCAGGTTAGAACATTTAAGCTGACTCTTGATGTGGCAGAGAAAGACAGATCCAGAGTCTTATTCTTTTTATATTTTTTTAAGTCATGGTTATGTGTTTTTTGTTTTATTTACACCCTTTAAGATACTGTCCAAAATGACTTTAATAATGTCTTATCAGTTAAGAAGACTGTGTTGCTTCAGAGTTTCCCATTTTGGGGTTTTGAGGTTAAAACAACAGAGAATAAGGTAACATTTGTAACACAGGAAAAAAAAATCATATCCTAGTATATTTTAACCAAATACTGGAACTTAGAGATGTTTGTTTTCATAAAGTTTGAGTGTTTATGATGAGTTTGTAATGTATAGTCATTTGTTATATATGACAGATATTAAGCTGAAGTTTGTGCTTGCAGGAGCTGCTGAGGACCATTGTCCTGCGCATAAGGCGCTCACTAGATGAAGACATCTTCATGCCTCTGTTTCCAAAAAAGTAGGATACTTACGTTGATTCACTTTATGCAGTTTTACCATGTACTAGAAGAAACCTTAAAGCACCTTAATGCCTGATTGAATGTCTGATTTTCATGGCTCTTTTCTCCCATTTGTTTCTCCTCAGTATAATGGAGAACAAGAACTCTGGTCCATACTTATTTTCCCAGAGACAGTTCTGGTCTTGTGTAAAGGTATGTTGAAACTAGCCTTCTTAGCCAGCAATTACAAGTGCGTCCTCTTCCAGTGACCAGATTTGTTGAAATGTCTGTCAATCATTGTCTGCAGCTACTTGGGAACATCTTGCAGTGGGATGGCATCCTGTCTCTGAGTGCTCTGAGGGAGCTTGCTGTTGACAGCACGCTAAATCGTTACATACTTTCAGCACTGCAGATGTCAGACGTTGGGGAAGACAGCGTGGAGAAATGCCGTAGGGTGAGCACATTGTCATTAAACCACCACCTTATCAAACTGCTCATCAGGCTGGTCTGTAAATATATTGTGGTCACTGCTGCCCCCAGGTGGTGGAGCATTTCCCTGTACATTGGTTCAGCAGTCTAAAAGGCCAGCAGACTCTGCCTCAGATGGAGAACTTGTGCCGGTATATGAAGCACCTGGCCAGCTCCCTGTACCGCTGCAGTCTCACAGCATCTGATGTTGACAAGAGGAATGCTCGGTATGTTGGTTTTAACCACACTTGAACGTGCAGAAGCAGTGGTTCTTGGTGAACAGGGTTTGAGAACAGGTTTGTTACAGCAGTTAAACCTGGATTGCAGCTCAGAGTGGCCCTCCAGCACATGGAGACTTGGGTTTTGGGAACATGCAAACTGATAACTTTTTCATAGATTTTGCTATAGCTAAAGCAAAAATTTGAATATCAGATATGAATGTCATGTTGATTAATGCTTCTTATGAAGGTGTTGGAAGCTGCAGGCGTAATGTTCTCATTATGTTCTTATTGTTTTTCCTGTGCAGGGAGCACATTAAGGAGGTGGTGAAGCTTTTGGGGCACCTCAACGCTCTGGATCATGTAATCGCTGTTGCATCAGAACATGGAATTAAAGACATTAAGACACTGCTGGAAAGTAAATGAAGAATAGCACCTGTGAAATGGACTTGCACTGACTGTGACTGTCTGCTCTGTACATATACTGTGGATATTGTACATGTCTGGGCTGGGAGGTTGTTTTTTTTTTTTTTTTTTTTGCCGTTTTCACCCCCTTGCTAAGGAACATTGTTCAGATAGGTCTACCTGAATAACTCACCAGTTTGAAGCAACAATGCTGTGGCATTTGGCTCTAATACACGCTTGCATGGTTTGACATGGAGTTTCTGATGCTAATCAGAAGAACGTCACACAATCTTGGGAGTGCAGGTGCTGTTCCATTCCGGGTGGCTGGTCCAATGTGGAGGCGTATCGGTCATTTTCTGCTGAGTTGTCCCTCCACTGATGTCATTACAAGCTTCTTTCAGACTGCCTTAGTCCACTGTGTGACTGTCTCATGCCTCTGCTTCGTATCCTGGAACCTTCCTTCACTTAAGCTCATCTGTGTTCCACTTCAGAAGATCCAGGTTGAGCAGTGTTAAGTCACTGACTGCAACAACCTTTTAATCCCTGTTATGAACCATGGCTCTCATACAGCTGAAACAGTCTCAGTTTGGCTGTAGACATAGCACTTCCTCCTCTTTGCTTGCGTGCCATAAATAAGTCTTAGCGAAATACTCAAATGTGACGTCACAACAGATGTTCGGTGCATTTTTAATTACTGTTTTTGTATTTTTATTTTTTTTTTGATTGAGATGTTTTATTAACCTGAATAAAGGTCTGCCAGTGGAAGCTTTGGTTGAACCACCAAACGGATTTAATGCATTGTAGTTTTTTCTTTTAGATTATTGAATGATACTTCATCTCAATACCAAGTTGGGCTGCAATATCAATATTTATATTAATATGAGGATCTAAACAAGATATGGGCAGAGATCTTGTTTATATTGAGTTTCAGTTTGTTTCAGTCTTGCAGAAATGTATTTTCTGCTCAGCCAACTGCTCTCAGCACCCCTTCTACTCTGCCCCCTTTAGTGATCACATACACACTATGGAGGAGGGATAAGACTCGGTGTGTATAAAGAAGAAATGATCAAATATCAGTATGTTTATTTATATTTATATTTATCTCAGGATATCTCAGGATAACATTTTTTTGTCCAAATTGCCCAGCCCTAGTATGTTCTTTGTTACTGATCCATGAGTTGGAACAAATACACATTTCCCGCATTCAAATTCAATTGCTCTCTGTTAGGGGTCGCAGTTTGTAGTCCTTATTAAAATGTCTTGTATGCATAAAGAGCTTTCTGTTTGAAAGTACTAGTTCATTCAAAAAAATTATGGCAAATATGTGTTTAAGAAGGGTTTAATTCAAAAATGGTCATTCATTACATCTGAAGCCTTTTTTGTTTCATGAAAATCAGAAACAGTATCTTCATGAGATCAAGTGGAAAAGGATGCACAATGTCTAACTTCTGACAAGTTCATACTATTAGTGCTTTGCTGGGTCCTGCTGGGAAAGGAAGTGTAGCGCTCTAAAATCTGGTAGATGCTGTGTTGAATTAAGACAACGCCAGCAGAAAACATTGCATCCAAACCATCACACACGGCAGAAACCTCACACTGGACTTAAGACATCTTGGACTCGGTGCCTCTTCGCTTTCTCCAGACTAAATGAAATGCAAAATTCCTTTAATCTGAAAGAGGATTGGGGAGCATTGAGCAAGAGTCCAGATCTTTTTCTTCTTAGCCAATTTAAGATGCAAAGTAAAAAGAAAGCATTTGAAATGCTTGTATTTATACTTCACTATACCATATAAGTGTCTTGACAAAAGGTTAAAAAAAACCCTGGATAAAACCTGGAAATGTGATCATTCTGATGCATACATAAATGACAAAATTAATAAAGAACATTAAGGTTGTTTTTTTGTTTAATTTTATTTGGACCACTGTCCTGTATTTTGAAGAACATACTATAAATATGTTGTAAATATGTTCATTAAAGCTTATTTTTAGCTCAAAAACGCTCAATTCCAATTGTTTTTTAAGGCCTTATGAGGAGACAAAAAACAATGTGCAAGTACATTTTTGATCAAAACATGGTCCAATGTATCCATATATTTTAATTCCGTTTATTGTTGCATCTTAAATGAAGACAAATCTGAGTAGCCTAGGATCGGTAACGGTCTCCTATTGAACAGGATTTTAATGTTTTGGTGAATAAAAGTACGTCAAACCACAAAGACATCCCACAAAATCTTCTAAAGCATTCTGAAGCTTGAGCATGGTGGATGGTTGCGTGCCTACAGACATGGTATACAGATGATCTGGTAGTTTGTTATGGTATGTGTATCCAGACTGGGTGCGTGGTGTGTTTCATGTCTGTAGGTTGCTCTGATCCTGAGACGTGAAGCGTGAAACAATGGCCTGGAACTTTGTCACTTTTTTTTCTTTTAATTTATTTATTTAATTAAATGTTGAAACATTGAAGAAAGAGAAATAGAACAACCCCCCCCCCATACACACACAATAAATGAAAAAATAAAAAGATAAAATTAAATAAATAAATAAATAAATAAACAAGCAGTCAGTATAAACACACAAACCTGATCTTAAGATTATACAGGGTGTCTGAATACTTTTGCCTATACTGTGTGTGTGAGTATGTATGCACTTGTGTGAGTACGTGTGTGTGTATGTATGTGTGAGTATGAATGTGTGTGTGTGTGTGCGTACGTGTGTGTATTTATGTGTGTGAGTATGTATGTATTTGTGTGAGTACGTGTGTGTGTATGAGTATGTATGTATGTGTGTGAGTACGTGTGTGTATGTATATGTATGTGTGTGCGAGTATGTATGTATGTGTGTGTATGTATATGTACGTGTGTGTGTATGTATGTGTGTGTGTGTTCCTCTCCTGCAGCACACGGGCGGAGTTCGTGGAGTGCACTCCTAAAAAAGTGAAGGAAACCTGACACTCCCACTTCTGCTGCACTCTTGTCTCACTCCGCGCGCCTGCCTGCTGTGAGGATCTCCAGAACATCTCCGGACTCCACCGCCGACCTCACTGGGACCGACTCGGACTGAAGGTAAGACTGCGCTCTGTGGGAACATCTGAGGAGCGTGCAGAACTTCGAGGAACTCTGAAGCTCCATGCTTGGCTTTGAACGTCTACTGTACCCGCCCTGCACGTTTCAGTGCTCTCCCTGCTCCCAGCACTCCTGGTGCCGCTGGTTTCCCTGCTCCCAGAGTCGCAGAGAGCGGGTTAAAGCTGAAACCCGCGGGGCAGGGGTGCCTCTAGGACCAGGCTTGAGGAGTAGAGCACGGGGTCTCCCCCTAAACCGACCTACAGCAGGGGGTGCACCACAGACCTTTAAAGGCTGGTTCATGTGGTTTGAGGTCTGACTGGTGTCCCAGATGTGCTGTGCGTATCTGACTGTAACATTTCTCCCCAAAACTGAGGTCTGGACTTTTCTTCTCCCCTGGTTTCAGTTTTCACACACTTTCCAAAAAGAAGCAGGTCATAAAATGCTGCAGCTTCATCTCAACAGCTGCTGCAGGAGACACTCTACCATGAGAGATCCCTGGACATCCCAGCCAACATGCTCATATTGGGATCACATGGGTGAGGGTTCCAGGTGTGTGTGGGCTTGGAACGGCCCCCCATCATCACACCCCACCTTAGTCACATATAATCCCCTCCAGGACCCCGATCAGCAGTTGGCAACCCAGTCGGTGCACGTTTAACCATTCCTGGTCCCATTGCTGACTCTTGTCGGCATCCATATCCAGGCTCAACATGGAACCTGTAGAACAAAACTGTCTGGTTCCCAGTTGGGCTACCCAGACTGGCCCCACGTGAGGTTATCTGAGATGTTAAGGAATGTTTGTGCATAATAACCGAAAAAAGGACTGTGATTGAGTTTCTGGCTTTGATTTGAACGACAAAACCTCCTGAAACTCCTTGCACGATGCAGTTCGAGGATTCTCAACCAGTGGGCCAGGGGTCAGCAGTGGGCCAGGGGCCAGCAGTGGGCCTTGAGGCACTCTCGAGTGGTCCGCAGGCCCACCGTTATGGGGAGGTAGTAGTCCCCAGTGGGCTTGTAAATCACTTTAAATCATAAAAAATGAGCATGAGTAAAAATTCAGATCATGCTCAAACTATAAACATATAAATATTAATAGATAAGAAAAAAAATGGTGACACTGTTCTTCTTAAAAAGCCTTAAAAATGAAAAACATCTGTATCAGTACAACCCAGGATATAATCAGTATGATGTGTTAGTTTTAAATGGGGCCCGAGTCCTGCAGAGTCAGATTTTACACCGAAATTTAAAAAAAATTATGTTTCGTAGATAGATGTGTCAGCTGATGTTGGCGATGCATCTTTCCCGATCGTTCTTGTGAAGCACATTTGGGACAGATGTTTTCACGAAGACCTGCTGTTTCTTTGAGCCCTAATTCTCATATTTTCAGTGTCAGCACTTGAGAAACCAAAAGGCAAAACATTCCAAATCAAATTTTTTGTTTTGTTTTTATGTGGACTGTTATGTTTCTGAGTTAGAAACAGGTGGGCTGTGAGGTGGCTGTGAGACCCCCTGATATAGTTGTATACATTGGGAGATATTACATACGGATTAGGTCACTGTAGCCAGAGGAGTTGGCAGTTTTCCAGGGGAAAAAAAAACATTGGATGCAACATTAAAACACTGCTTTTATATGAAAGGAATGTAGGAATCATGATTATAGCACAGCACATTTCTGACTTCTGAACGCTTGTACATTTTCCCATCCTCTTCCTAATCGTTTTAGAAGCTGGCTTGGTGGGTTTGATCTTTTTCGAGTAATGTTATACTGTTACAACCGGAAAAAAAGAACGCCATAATGCCTGAAAACCACGTTCACGCTGGTGACTAAGCGAGTTGCGCTTGTTCAGGTCACATGATGATGTTTACAACCTAAACACCATGAGTGACCATACAGTGCTGCAGGCTACTAACATCCAATGTATGGAAGTTAAACTGTGCAGCTCTTCTGCTGTTTCGGTGTTTGGTGTGTAAATATTGTTTCGATTGTTGGATTCACTGACCTTACTATCCCTCCCTCATATGTGCTGCCCATTCATGGATCATACATCTGATCTGATGATCTGGGTTTTCCATCCTTACACATTGTTGTGTTCACAAACCCCAGGTTATTGTGGCAGACCAATGGAAAAAAAGCAAATCTGGCTTTGGTTTCTGTGGCCAAATCGCTTTGACAGAGGTTTCAGTTCAGGGTATTTATCTGTTATGATTTCATTCTTTGTTCTGATCATCTTTCAGGAAGCTTTATACGTAATACCTTAAAACTTTAATGGGTGAATGTGTTGAAATGATTCTTTATATTTGGCGATTGTAGGACAGTAGTTGGACATTCGCAGAGGTGGGTTACAGTGATTAGTGAGGGTGGTTGAGTGATGAAGCATTTCTGAAAGTGATTTACACAGAACCAGATGAGTGAGCCCATCCTTTCAGACTGATGTCAATCTGTATTAAACGAGTGTCCTCATACTGTTTGTTTAAGGAGTTGTTGTCTTTATACAATTAACTTTCTACAATATAAGGTTATTGGGGAAAACTGCAATTGAAAGGAGCTGTTGGGCTGTAGTCTGGATACAAGGTGGGATACTGTTGGACATGGAGGTTCTACAGGTCCTATATATAGGTTATATATATATAGGTTCTGTATAGCCAGGGATGCACATAACATTTTTGATCTAGTTCTCAAAGGAGCACCTGGAGACATTGTTTGGTACAACATACAAATATCCTACAAGCGCTCATCTTCACTACCCTCCTGGCTGCTCTCAGCACTGCTTTCATCCGCGAGGCCGAGATTTTCGTACATTTCGGTGCGGTTATCATCTGCCTGGAACCATGCTAATTCCTGGAGCCATTTTTCCGAAAATGGTCGTTTTTTACCTTCAGGGTTAGTTTAGCATTTCTTCGAAGGTGGCGGAACTCCAAAGTAGCTACTTAAAGTGGCTTGTTTCTTGGACATTTTGAGGAATTGATATATTAAAACCAGTGAGAAAAACAAGCTGGTTATAGCATATGCTAACTGCTCCCTGGAGCTAAACAAACTTGGTACGCAAACGCGCTTCTGGTTGTATTGAATGCCGCGCAACATTCATTTTGACCGCGCACCTGCGCACCCACATATGTGCACCCCTGCGTATAGCACATGTAGCTGGGCCTATAGATCCTGCACACTCATAGGTTGCTTTCTTAGATGGTGCTATAAGTGCTCAATTGGGGGTAAACCTGGCAACATTGGAGGCCAAGAAAGTGTTGCAATCTGGCAGAGACATTCCTGGGAAACGGTTGCTGTGTATAGGTGTTGGAACCCGGCCATGATTGCTGAGCTGTTAGTGTCGCTCATATCACTACTAGGGGCTCATCGGATTATCACACCAGCCGTTGGGGATCGTGTCACTCCACAGCAAAGGCAGGATTGATGCACTCTGAAAACATTCACATATCTTGAGACCGTATGCCAGGTTTTGCAGCAGTCTTAACATTGCTTTATTGTTTTGTTGTTGAGTGTATTTGTTGTTAGAATGATACTAACATATCTATGGATTCTTACACAAACATTAACTGCACATTAGAGGCATTCGTTCTGAATGCTGTGTAGTCGAGGGCTTTTTCCTTTTTACGGGACGTTTTGCCTCGAAACGTAATATCACTGTACGTCAGTGTCATGGTACAGACAATATGCTACCCTGCCCCACTAGTTATGGTTACTGAGGTATTGTAAAGTTGTAATAGATTTGTACTTCCAGTCCTAATACCTTTAATTCTACACTGGTGTATCAGTTAGTACCTCAATATTAAACCTAAACAGGGTCGACCATATTAAGGTGTCCCTGGAGAGCCCAAGCATGGCAGCTTAGCAGTCATGGGTATTGGTTTTGTGTGGTTAATTTTGTCATCTTGACCGCTTTGTGATTGGTCACCTGTCCCGTTTGAAGTGTATTATTAGGTTTGTAGACATTAAACGTAAACAATGTGATTGGTCATCTGTGACTTTTCAGTTGTATTATTTTATTGTAGACAAGATAAGAGAATATTCAGCTCCTACACCGATAATGCTGGATATGCTGGAGGTTCTACTGCAGTTCTTCAAGCTCAAGTTCATTTTTCTTCATTTTTGTCAACATTCAGTTAAGAACGCTTTTATTAAAGTAAGGTTAAGGCTGTTGTAGCCACATCTGGCTGATAATCATTAGGAACACAAGGGGAAACTAATGTGGATAGACTGTTCAGATATATCTGACCTTGCCTAGATATTTAACTGCCCAGGCCAGATCCAGATTTTGACTTGATTAGATAATATACGCAAACTACTTATAGGTCTGTGTTGTCACATGTTTTTACTATTCATATTAAAGTGGGTGTTAATCATACATATCTAGTGCCTACATTGGGGCATTAAAACATGTACCATAAAACTACCGAATGGATGGAATTTATGTTTTATTTATTATAGTAGTAAACTAATAAAACCTCTCTGTATCCTTCAGAATTAGACTGTTCTAGTCATTCCAGTCATTCCATCATACAAAGCTAAGCTACTTCAATTCTTGTGCCACAAATGGGATAAAGTCATCGAACAGCAATTTGACAGATGATGGCGAGCATGCCAAGACTGTGACTAGTGTCTGAAATCAGAATTTTGTGCAGTTTTTTTGCAGTCATTTGCAAAATAAAATGCAGGCCTGTAAATAGTAAATCCAGAGAATTTGAATCATGTGGAGTGGTCACTTAACTATTTCCAGGGCTGTTGACCTCAAATACTGCAAGGAAATATTCAGTTAATATTTATGTCTAAACAAAATGACTAATGGTTTTAGAGAAGTCAGAAGTCACTATTTTGGGAAATATCAATCACAACATTCATGTCTATGCATTTAAAGTGCTGTTGGGTGACTTTATGCCGTTTCTGGCACAGAAATTGAAGTGGCTCAGCTTTGTATTTGTGTAATTTGTATAAAGTTTGTCTTTATCCTTTTTTCATGTGTTGATCATCTTATTTTAGATTTCTGTAAAGGTGCTTTGTAATGTAATTTGATACCATATATGGCTACCATATGGACCATATTTTTTCCGGAGCCATATGTTAGTGCCTCGGTTGTTGTGACATCTTGTTAATAAGCTGATAAGTTGAATCAGGTGTGTTGGGAGCAGGGAAAGCTCTGGAATATGCAGGGTAGGGGTGCCTCCAGGACCAGGCTTGAGAAGCAATGGCTTAGTTAAGACTACTTTCAATTAAATTTGCAGCAGAGCACAAACAAATGCGTGATAAATGTGCATAAAAGTGTGTTTGGGTCTCTTACAAGTGACCCTGGCACAGCCGTGTTATCAAATGCTGCTTGTTACATATCGAAACAGAACCTTGCGTACTGACTGGTGCGTGGCGCACCACACCCCTGCTCTTCCCACCTGCTTTATTTGGTCTGTTTGTGTGTGTGTGTGTGTGTGTGTGTGTGTGTGTGTGTGTGTGTGTGTGTGTGTGTGTGTGTGTGTGGTTTCAACTCTCCCTGTCCAGTCACACAAATCATTCCAGCCAGACAGTCATGTCAGATGCCGTGTGTCTCACCTTGACCAATCCCTTCCCTCAGATGGAATTATCTGGATCAATTTTCAATTCAGATTCCACAGGTCTTTCCATGCTCGTTGCAAACGTACACTGCACATAGCCTCACATGCCTCCCCGAGTGGAATGGTGTGGGGGCTGTGTCGTACCCTGAATGTCTGGGGTGTCTCCTACTGGATTCCACAACATGCTGGAAACATTGCTTTTAGATTGTGGTCCATGTTGACAGGATTGTGACCCACAATTTCTAAAGATTTTTAAGGAGCACTTAGATACCGAAAGTCTGCTGTTCTCCCACATCCCAAAGGACTTCTGTTGGATTCAGATCTAGGTGACTGGGAAGGCCACTGAAAAACATTGAACTCATCGTCATGATCACGAAACCAGTTTTGTTCGGCGACATTATGCATCATCATGCTGAAAGTAGCCATTAGCAGACGGGTTAACAGTGGTCATGAAGGGATGCGCATGGTCAGTAACAATACGCAACCTGGCTGCGGTATTTAAGTGATGATTGATTGGTGTAAACAGGCTTAAAATGGGCCAAGATAATATTGTGCACCATTACACCACCTCCACCAGCCTGGACTGATGACATAAGGCGGGTAGGGTCAATGGATTCATGCTGTTGGCATGAAATTGAGAATGTGGAACCCGTTTTTTCTTTATTCTAATATTCTGAGTAAACTGACTGTTGTGCTGAAAATCCTAGCAGATCAGCAATTCTAGAAATACTCAAACCAGTCCGTCCATCATCAGCAATCACGCCAGGTTCGAAATGACTCATCACTTTTTCCCGCATTCTGGTGATTGATGTGAATTTGATCTAAAACAGAATGATGTAATGATTTAAAACTTTTATATTCGCATCACCTGACCTTTCCTACCAATGATTGTGAACAAGCCATAACCCTAACAGGCTGATTAGGTCTGAGACCTGGGCCTGAATTATGTTCTTGGATTCCCAAAGTACAAGATACTCCTTTCCTTTTTGTAGAAAAAAAAACAACAAAATAATAAACTAATATTGCTTAAAATATTGAAAAGTTTGCCTTTTGGAGATGATTTAATCCCTAACTTGCTTAACTGCTCATAGTAAAAATAATTCTAACCAGGGGGGCCCAAACTTTTGCATACCACTGTATGTTATAATGGGGAAACTGGGGAAAGCTCATCCACTTTGCTTTGGGTTGGGCTTATAAAAGAAACCTGCTGTAGGTGCATTTATCGGTTTTCTGTCCAGCAGCTACTTTCAAATTGCCCAAGTCTGTCCAAGTGCCCACCTGGCCTTTGTGACTTCTGTGAGTGCATTTCATGGAATGGTTATGGAGGCTGATGGACAGCTATAGTGCACCCCTCCAAACACACACACACACACACACACACACAGTTCTCCTGGAATATCTTGGCCATGTGATGTGTCACCATTCTATTTGTAGGGCGGCAGTGAGGGAGAGAGAGGGGGGTCTACAGTATCCAGGAGTTCAGAGAGCGCTTCTCTCTAACTTGTCCTCAGCAGGTAAAGTTTGTGTTGCTGTGCGCATTATATGTGTCTTGTTTCTGTGCTCTTTTACCAAAGTTGTTGAGTGTGCCTGTCATCCCACGCAGAATACTCATCCTTTTGTATTGTTTCAGGCTAGACAACTGCTGAGGGCAGCAAACTGCAGTGAAATGCCTGGCGGACTTAAAGAAAATGATTGTACAGCTTTGAATACAGCCTAACCTCCTGAATGTTAAAGTGTCATTAGCTTTTCAGTTGCTGGCTGTGTTTGAGATTTGCATTTTGCTCAAGGTGTTGGAATGCTTATTTAAACTAACAAAGGAGCTCAGTGTACCTTAAATGTAAAGAAAAATGTCAGCTTGAGAAGGCATTCAGTTTAGCTTTTAATTCAGCATCATGAAACCCCCCTTTGTGGCGCCTACGTGAGCTAGTGGTGGGATTTGACTGAATTAGAACATTAATCTTGCTTTAATTTAGAACTTCCGGCCTTTAAGTCCCGCAACATTATGCAAAATTGGCCCAAAGTCTGTAATCGCATATTGGCCAGTAAAGCCCGGACAGACCATGCTGTGCCCGTCTGTTTAACATGGTAGCTCTTAAAGAGCCAGAGACCCTTGGCGTGCACTTGAATGACCTATTTTAACCTCCATGTGGAGCCCACTTTGGTGTTTGTTGCACATGAAGTGGCAAATATGATATGGAGGCACTTAAAAGTAAGAATGCTGTCACCTTGTCTGTGGAACATTCTGCTGAGGGCCTGGCATGAAGTGAAATTTTGAAGACCCCTTTTATCACCCTGTGTTCTTTTGGTTGTAGTTGGGAGCCAAATCTGGAAGAACAGGCTATGTACTGTGTCTGTGTAGCCATGTTTCTTTTCATTTTCGCTGTCTTCAACACACATGATCAACTGATGTGGGTCAAAATTCAGTACCATCTTTTTTATGGGTGTTTTTGTTTAGGAGATTTTGACAAGCAAACAACAAAATGTAAACCAATTTATTGACAAGAGAAAAATGGAAATATTGCCTATGAATTATGTTGAAAGACGTACTTTGCAGGCTGTATGAAGTACAAGTACTCCACTAAGTATTCAACAGTTTCAATAATGCTCAAAGTAGCGCTGGGTGATATGGACAAAAAAATCATATCGCACTATAGTTTCGTTGAATTTCAATATGTGATATACGATATGATATATGATGTGAAAAATACAAGGTGAAATCCTTCTTCCATCTTTCCTTATGCTCCCTCCAGAGCGTGTACAGGAAAGTGTGAATGGGGTGGAGGGGAGTAGAGTAGAGGAGGAGCAGAGAGCAGGGGGCAGGGCAGAGCGAGGGAGCTGGAGGAAAAGGTTTCAGCAAGACTGAATGGGAATGTTAAATGTTAAAGACTTTAAAACTCCTCAGCCCACATTCCACTCTGTTTCTTTCCTCATTTCAATATAACTACAGGAATACAGTGCACTTGACTAGACTAGTCTTAATTTTCCCCATTGAATTATTCATGAGCAATATTTGTTTTCTTATTTCTGGGTGGTTTTGCCTGTACATACACTGTTTCCGTTTTTCTGTCCCTCCCTTGTTGCGTAATGCATCAGTCTGTGGAATAGTGTATGTCTCAGAATAAGATGGATTAGCCTCTGTGGGCCCCTCTGCCTCGGCCAGTAGTCACACTTAATGGATTTCCTTCCATGTTGCCCAATACCGCTGGAAACGTGTGCAACACTCAAACTGAAGACATACGAGCCCACTGACTGATCCCCCTGTGTGTATAGTAGGCAGTGTTCGCCAGTCATTTTGAAGTAAAATGTAAAATTGAGTCTGGACAGGAACTCCCGACACCTCGCTCTTTTAGCACTGTTTGGAAAACGGAGTGCTTTCCTTTTGTGTTGGATTGTGTTCATTCAACTGCTGTCTTATGTAAGCAAGCATGAATGAAGTTGCTCTTGTGAGAACAGATTTTCAAACCCATAAATCACTGCACAGCTGTTTTCTGCTGCCAGCATCATTCTCTGGAGTTGGAAGGACAAAATGTTCGTTTCGATTCCATGATGAATGGTGGTCCAACACATGCTGAAGACCAGTGATTTCACAGATGCCAGGAAAACTGATAGCAATCAAAGCGGCATATGTAACTCTAGCAAGAAGAACAAATATGGTATAGGAATAGGGCTTTTAGTATTAATTATATTATTCTTATTATATTGTAATAATTTTTATTTTGTCTACTGAATATGATCATCTTGTATAATTGTCTCTGTGATGTTTTTTTGAACAATTGAAACTGAACAAGAACCAAATCTATTTAGCCTTTAAAAGTCCCAAATATTTTCCAATATTCCACATCTTCCTTGGGATGTGGAACAAATGGCCAGACCCCTTTGCTGAGAGGCAGACCCACAGCATGATTCTGCCACCACCATACTTGACAGTAGGGATGGTATTCTTGGAGTCCAGAACAAGCGTCTCGCCAAACACCCTGTGTGTGGTTGGCACCAAAGAACTTGGTCTTGGTCTCATCAGACCAGAGAACCTTGAACCAGTCTGCCTCAGAATCCTCAGAGTGATCATGAGCAAACTTTAGATGGACCTTGACATTGTGTCTGCTTTGACCTTTTGGACAAGTCTAGCCTAAGCATGGGAGGAATCTGACCATGGGAGGTCGTCCAGGCCATGGAAGGTTAACAGTAGTTCCACAAGCCTTTCACTTCTGAATGATGCTCCCAATGGTGGAGACAGGTACCCTTAGAAAGGGTTTTTTTTACCACTAGCCTTTTGAGCCTTCATGATTTTGTCTCTGATGCCCTTGTAATGCTCATTAGTTTTTCCCAAGTTGACCATATATGAGGGCAGTTCAGTTGTTGGTGGAGGGCCTTTTATAGTCAGAGGAGGTGGAAGAAAACATAATTAATCCAAGCATGTGAAGCTCACTGCTTTACTACCTCAGTTACTTCTTAATACTTGAGGAAACCCAGCACAATTCTGGTGGTTTGAGGGGCTGAATAATAATTGACCTTTGAAGTTTTTAAAAAAATAATTAAACATTGAAATAACATTATTTTTTGCTGCTGGCAATTTAACTGTGTAAACCTGCAAAATCTGCAGGGGGTTGAATGCTACTTAGAGGCACTGTATGTAAAGACTTCCCAACGCCAGGCTGCAGAAGGTGTTCTGTGGTGTCTGGCATCAAGACAGTAGTGGCAGATGCTCTAAGCTCTGATAGTTGTGAGGTCAGGTGTTCATGTGCATAAATGAGTCTTAGGTACCCATGACCCTGCAGCTGGTTCACAGTTTTGAACCACTTTTGGAAGGTACTGACTAGTGTATAGTGAGTTGTTTTTTTGTCAGATTGGCTCAGGTCCTTTGTGTGTTGGCAAAACATTGGTGGATGGGTGCTACTTGTGAATTGTGAAATATGTATGCAAATCATGCACCTTTTAGTCACATAGTGTTCACTTATTTTTTGAGTTCTGACCTTTTGTGATCTGATCTGATCTTTTGTGGCAGCAGAAGAAGGACCTACTCAGTGTTAGACTGGTGTTGCTAATGTTATGGCAGATTAACGTATTATTCGTGTAGGATTTGAGTATGTTTTTGGACCAGAACACATACTTTCCTGTGCTTTTTCCACCCCGACTTGGAAAAGAAGCTCATAGGTGCAAGGGATGGAAATCTAAACATGTTGGCACCAGTTCATTTAATGATTTAAAACAAATATAAATGGATGAATGGATTTCTCTGTCAATCTGATTCTTACTGTAAGAAAAGCTAGAAAATGTTCAACTTAACATTGGCTGTATTTTAAGTTCCATCAGATACTCATCACAGTCCGTAATGAGTAATAAAGTTAACCACAAGTGTGGAAACACCATTATGTGGCGACACACTCATTCACGCTGTGCTTCATTTGATGTTGCTCTTGCAGGTAGGCCACGGGTGTGAACTGAGACATCAGACCAGACCAAATTGGACCAGACCGGATGAGCCATGGTTTTGCAGAAGCTCCTGGGTTTTGGGAAGCAGCTGTTGCGTGTAAAAGTTGTGGACTGCAGCACTGAGGACTCACGTCTCTCCCGCTGTCTGAACACCTTTGACCTGGTGGCTCTAGGGGTGGGCAGTACTCTAGGGGCTGGTGTGTACGTGCTAGCTGGAGCAGTGGCCCGACAGAATGCAGGGCCTGCTATAGTGCTATCCTTCCTCATTGCAGCCTTGGCCTCAGTGCTGGCTGGCCTGTGCTATGCTGAGTTCGGAGCACGGGTGCCCAAAACGGGCTCAGCATACCTCTACAGCTATGTGACAGTGGGAGAGCTGTGGGCTTTCATCACTGGCTGGAACCTCATCCTGTCCTATATCATCGGTAAACCTTCAGCCAACCATTCGATTCAGTTGTGGTTGATTCATTTGATTCATTCATTCATTGGTTCATTTGGAAATTTCATGACAATTACTTTGATTTTTATGTTTTCATTTTGGTCTTAAACTGGATTTTATTCTCTGCTTCTGAAAAAGGCACGTCCAGTGTGGCCAGAGCTTGGAGTGCCACTTTTGATGAGCTGATTGGGAAGCACATCGAGCAGTTCTGTCGTCAGTACATGAGTATGAATGCCCCGGGGGTACTGGCTGAGTATCCAGACATGTTTGCTGTGGCCATCATTCTGTGTCTCTCAGGTAACAAATGCATCAGCTCGCCAGTGTTGTTGTACATTATACATGTGAGCTTATGCTAGAAGTAATCATTGAATTCTCTGCATTGTTAGATTAATCCCTACTTAGAAGGGATTTGTT
This sequence comes from Acestrorhynchus altus, assembly GCA_034509495.1. Lineage (NCBI taxonomy): Eukaryota > Metazoa > Chordata > Actinopteri > Characiformes > Acestrorhynchidae > Acestrorhynchus > Acestrorhynchus altus. The sequence goes on along the minus strand of CM067519.1, from coordinate 7,938,390 downwards.
TTTCATGTGGAGGTGGAGTAATGTCATTTATACTACAGGATGTCTGAAATATATAACGGATTTGTGCAGGATAAGCAGTCTCAGGTCTCAGGAGGTGGAAGTGGCTACTCGATTTATGCCCAGCTGTCACATCCAAAAAGCTTGTAATGCACAGCTTCCGATCTTTTAATCCACTTGGAATAATAATGAAATCTTAGGTTAAAAGTTAGCAGCTACATGTTTACAACAGGTATGAAGACTATAGACTAGGTTGTACAATCATTGACCCAGTCATTTGGTTCATCTTCTGGATTTGACCTGTGGTTTGCCCCATATTTGAAAAATGTGAGGTAATTTGCCATGAATTGTGGAACTAAATGCCTCCTTGTGTGCTTCAGTACTTAAGAAAAATAAGAAACTAATTTCCACAGGATATGATGGAATATTTTATCACTGCCCAATGAAAAACAAGCATCTCCAAAATGGTAACTTTACATTTTGATTGGAAGTTAATGTAAAATGTGAGTAATTAAAGTTATTGTAGAGCATTTTTATTGGTCTTTTCATCCTAAATGATTTACACAGAGTCTCGAGCAGCTACAGGGTTTGAACCATGAAGAGAACTTGGTTTTCATTGGACAGCAGTGATTTACATGTCGATTCACATGGGGTTGATATAAGCAGAAGTTATTTTAATGCCTCATTATACAGAAGGTAAAGGTGTTCTACTCTTTATTAAGGTGGAACTGAACCTTTAATGCAGTCATAAAAATGGTGCTCATTCATCCAGGATCCATCCATCATTTATGTTGTGTTTTTAAATAACATTCTGTTTTCTGTTTTTTTGCTTCCTTGCACTGAACCACCCTCCTGCTCTAAGCTCCTCCCCTACTCTGCTCTCCTCTGCCACCACATAATAGACATAAGACAGAGCCCTGGCATTTCTACACTAAGTTTAACTATAGGATATCATTGGGTCCAAGCCACAGATACTTGGGTAGTTCAAGTCTGTTTCAAACGGCCATACCTACCATGGACCCTACCAAAATTGCAGTCAGAACGTGATTGGAAGCCACTTTTGAGCTGCGCCAAAGGATGTGTACAGGATGGTTTTTACATAGTGTGGATGCAGATTCAGCACAGCACACACCTCACTGTCTGAATTGAATCACTGAGTACTGTAGCGTATTGCCATATATAGGTGTTATGAACATCTAGCTTCTGTGATACTGCTTACATACCTCCAGGATAGTGCTGGTGTCATCAGGTGATGGAGGAGTCGTAACTAATGTATGTGAATTCGAAATGACTAAATTGTGAAGACAGTTGTGGGAAAACAAAGTGATTAAATTCAAATTATGAAGCAATTGTGGTAAAAGATTATTACAGCTTATTACAGGAGTTATTTAACAAAGCACAGGTCAAGAAAGTTCTGATGATCAGTCTGTATACATTTCAAATGTTTATATTTTTTAATATTCGATCTTCATTTTTTTCTTCTATAAGATTATCTTATGTTCCTGTAGCACTGGTTAATAGCAGTGTTGTTGAATGGATCAAAATGGCCAAAGCAATTGTTTAGAATATGGGGATGGAAATGGGGTGGGCCTTATGTATGGTTCATCAGTTCAGTATCATGTATGTCATAACAAATACTTTTCACCCCATCCCCTCACTACTCAGAACATAAGAAATCCACTTAATAACTAAAGTAAATATGAATTATTTTGTATATTAGTAGCTTATGGATGTAGATGGTTGGTGTAACAGTAGAGGAGGCAGGAGAGAGGGAAAGACAGAGGCAGATGATCCGCTTTGGTGACCCCTAAAGGGAGCAGGCGAAAGAAGTATATTAGTAGCTGAGATCATCTTGTTGAAACTAAACAGCCTTGAATGTGTAATATAGACTGCCCTTGTGACCTGTGGTCTGTTGTACTTCATGCTTGATTCTTATCATCACAGGCTTGCTGGCCTTTGGGGTGAAGGAGTCAGCCATGGTCAATAAAGTGTTCACCTGCATTAACATCCTGGTGCTGCTGTTCATGGTGGTGTCGGGCCTGGTGAAAGGCACGCTCAAGAACTGGCAGCTGAATCCTGAGGATATTCTGAATGGAAGCAACACCTCAGGCTTCAAGTGAGCAGCATGCAGAAGCTGATCCCCATATTCAACTCCTCCCCTTTCTGTTGTGCTTCTCAGTAATAGCAGGTTCATAATCAACTCTAAAGCTACTTCAGTGCTGATAGAAGATGTTTAGTGCCTGGTTTGGGTGTCTTTTATGTTTGACAGGGCAGCAGTTTTGTGGAATTTGTTCTGACAATAAAGAATATAGTTCTTGGAGTAAAATGTGAGGGCTTATATGAGTTTCTTTACCAAAACTAAATGTAATGAATTCTGAGATTTTTTGTTTGTTCTCTTTGTCTCTCTGGACAGTACATCGGAACCTGAGTTGTCTAAAGAGAGTTTGGGCGTGGGTGGGTTCATGCCCTTTGGCTTCACAGGAGTCCTCTCTGGGGCAGCCACCTGCTTTTATGCTTTTGTGGGGTTTGACTGCATTGCTACTACAGGTGAGTGAGTGAGTTACAGGTAATGAAACAGGACAAATGTGTACCATACACTTAGGAAAACACTCAAATTGATAGTTATCCAGCAGGTTTGGTAAATGTACCAAAGTGTACAGGGGTTGGACAATGAAACTGAAACACCTGTCATTTTATTGCGGGAGGTTTCATGGCTAAATTGGAGCAGCCTGATGGTCAGTCTTCATTAACTGCACATTGCACCAGTAAGAGCAGAGTGTGAAGGTTCAATTAGCAGGTAAGAGCACAGTTTTGCTCAAAATATTGTGCACGTCTTGCTGGCGCATCTGTGACCAAGACAGCAAGTCTTTGTGATGTATCAAGAGCCATGGTATCCAGGGTAATGTCAGCACCACCAAGAAGGACCAACCACATCTAACAGGATTAACTGTGGATGCAAGAGGAAGCTGTCTGAAAGGGATGTTCGGGTGTTAACCTGGATTGTCTCCAAAAAATGTCATTTCCAAGAAGAATTGACGCTGTATTAGCCGCAAAAAGAGGCCCTAGTTCACCATACTAATCAATTATTGTGGTCTAAAACCAGGTGTTTCATTGTCCAACCCCTGTACATGCTGGTTGGGAACATCTAGAAGAAAGCCTAGTTGGTACAGCCAGAAAATGTAAATAATGAAATGAATAATGAAATATGAATTTAAATGAATATTTGATGTGAAAGGATATTTGATAGCCTGTAGTTCCTCCTGGGGGCTCAGAGTGGCTCAGTAGTCTAATGTGCTAACTATGATTCAAGGATTGCAGGTTAGAATCCTGGATGATCCTGCTTGCCATTAGCATCCGGAGTCTGTGTGACCAACATTGGCCATTCTCTCTTTGGGTGGGCAGAATGGCACTGTGGACCTGGTGCTTGTCTCTGAACATGTTGGCTGCCCAGCGATGATGCAATGGGGCCCTTTACATGTATCAGAGGAGTCCTAACGTTGTTGGGTAATTGGCATTTCTGAATTGAGGGCAAATATTGGGATATGAATAGAATATTCCTCCTGAGATACCTGTGTGTGTTAAATGTGTTTTAGTACACATACCTCAAACTGTGCAACACTACCACAACATTCTGGTCTTCCCCATCCCCCAATTTTCCCCCCAATTTGAAAGTGCCAGTAAGCCATCTCTCTTTCACATAGGATGCTCCTGACACAGAGCTTGACCAATTGTGCTCTCTCAGACTCATGACCCAGGATTCAAACTTTCATAGACCAAGTGCACTAGACTGCTAGCCCCTCCAAGCCCCCTTTATTTGTTACATTTATAGACATTTAAGTTTATATTATAAACATATATAAATATACCTTTTCACAAAATCAACAAAAAATGTAAGTTGATGTGTTTAATTTGGGCAGGGACGCCCAACATTTTGCTTAAGACAATACACTAAACTCTATTCTAGTCACATTTTCGTGATGCATTTACTAAAACATATAAAAACGCACAAATATGTCAAGTGACCAATATTGGTCTCACATTGTTGGCATCCATGAATGAAGTACAGCCCCCTCCCCCAACTCTTAGGGGAGACCTCTCAGAAGTCTTCCAGACTCTCACTCCTGCGTGTTATGAAGGCCTGTATTTGTGCCTCAGTTGCTCTGAGTTACACCAAAGGTCAAATCTGTGACGCACTGCCACGTTTGTTAAGAGTTATGTTGAGTTGTTTTTCCGCTCTCTGTTTAAGTGTAGCCAGTGACCTCTCCAGTAAATGTTTATATTGTGTGTTTGGTGCCAGTCCCTGCCCTCTTTAGTCTCCCTCACGGTTTGTGTGCAGTTTTCTGTCCACTTGTAACTGGCTTTCAACCGGTTTCTCAATCAAATTCTGGCCCACTACCACTGATTTCTCATTCGTCACAGTCCACGCCCCTGCTTCTCCAACTTCTGATTGGTGCAAGTGGTTTTTAGCTTGCCTGGCCGTGTCTTTCACCCAAGAGTGTGCTACCATGTTTAGGACAGCCCCATAAACCCACCCACCCACCCCTGCCTGCCTAAAAGCATTTGGCCTTTCCCTTATGCTTTGTACTTAGCAGGAACGAACCAGTCATGCCTGCCACAAGCCAGCTACAGTGAGGAAGGTCAGGTCGCAGACCACGAGCCAGAACACACACATAGATACACCCACTTTTACACTCATATATCTTGTTCTCTCATAGACTGCACATTGCAAATGTCAAATCAGACTGGGCAAGCAGATCTTTAAACTTACCGAAGAGTAACTGTGATTTATGCTCCCTAAAATAATACTGGGTTGGAAGAGTTGTCAAGAGGTCAAGTGTCTGACCCAGACCATAAGGATTAAATGCCATCATATCATGGAACTGCATTTGATGAACTATTATTTAGAAAGTTTAGAAACATTTTAAACTGCATCAGTCACTCCGCAGTTCATATATGGAATCTGAGCTGAAAAAACGAGGTTGCAAAATCTTTATTTCAGCTGTGGGGGTGGGACAATAGACAGATGGTTAAATTCATTTGCAGAACAAATTAAAGTCTCGGTTTCAGCCTGGGGGTGACACATTTCTAAAATCTAAAACCTCCATAATTAGTGTGACACATTTCAGCAACTCATTAATCCTGTAAATGTTTTACTGCAGTGCAGAGCTGTTGCCTTGGGTCACCGTTTAATCCATCATGCATAAAATGTACTAAATCACAGTTTCACTACCTTACTAAGATAGGATTTGATGGTCTTCAGAGATTTTAACAGGGGCTGGGAAATTGTTCTATCTGTGGTCAAGCTTATTTATGCTGTTAATGTTATTTACTCGGGTGTGTGTAGCTCATTGCCTAATTAACTCCTAAAGTGTAAAAATCAATGGCTGGAGCTTTTGATGGATTTTATTATTCCAACTATCCCCATAAAAGTGCCCTTCTTCCTCTCTACTATGATACTGGATCATAATCCTTCTGAGTCTGTTACCAAGTCTGTTGTTCATATGTTTTGGCTGTAATTGCTTTGGAAATATTGTTATTCAATCTTGGTACATTGTGAGCCAGAATCCCGCTGTGTTGAAAGAAGCAAGCTGAATTCCAGCCTTGGCTGCCATAGTAAGGTTAAGGACAAGGTTAAAGTGTTGTTGGAAATAAAAGACACCACCGTCTGTATTTATGATGTGTGTGACTGATGAATTTTGACTTTTTTCGTTGTGATCTGATTTGATGTGCAATTAAAAAGCAGAAATAATATAAAATAACAAAACAAGAGACATTCACATGGTGCTGATGGTGTAATAACTGAATTTATGTTATTTTTGCTTCAAAAAAAGTTCAGTTATTACACAGCATATCAGCACCACTTGAATGTCTCTTATTTTGTTATTTGGATTCTTTTCAATATAAAAAAGGTTTTCTTTATTGACATAAATTAGAAATTCTATTCTATTCTGACATTTCAAAATTAAAGTAGCTGAATTGACACCTTCAGATTGTCAATCCACATTTAGAATAATTTATTTAGCTGGATGTTTATTGTGATAATAACAATTACTGAAATAAAATGGATAATTTTTCAATTAAAACTAGTTTTAAATAAAAGTGTAAAAAAATAGTTTAATTTAGTTTTAAATAAAAATGTAAAAAGACTTTATTTATTGAAAGGAATAAGAAATTCTATTCTGTTTCAACATTTCAAAATTAAAGAAGCTGAATTGACACCTTCAGGTTACCATAAATAACATACTTTAAAATGATATCAAAAATATATATAAAGTAAAATAGCAATTACAGTGTTTGGCATTGTATAGCCAGTGTGTAAATTATTTCAGTTACACACATCATAAATAAAATCATTAATTATACCAAAATAATCTAATTGAAATGGGTCATTATGCATTGAATCCTTTCCTCTAGAATCCCAATGTAACTCTCAGATTTTGAAATCCCAAATTTACACCTCTATGATGAACCTCTTTGTGCTGCTTTATGTGATGTTACGCCAGTGAGGACATTGCAGTTTTTGCACATAGGTCACTTAAATATCTCCTAGGTGAGGAGGTGAAGAATCCACAGAGGGCCATTCCCATCGGCATCGTCTCTTCTCTCCTCATCTGCTTCGTGGCCTACTTTGGGGTGTCGGCTGCTCTCACAATGATGATGCCGTATTACATGCTGGACAAGAACAGTCCTCTCCCTGCGGCCTTTAAGTACGTGGGCTGGGAGGGCGCCACCTATGCTGTGGCTGTAGGCTCTCTGTGTGCTCTCTCCACCAGGTAAAAAAAAGACTATCTATTTATGCATGGAACTGGATGCTGCATGAGAAACAAACTCTTTCTTCCTTCATCTCCTCCGGGCTTCATTGATTACCTTTCAGTGATGCTGAATGTTATATATTTATAGATTTTTATAGACTTTTTCAAAAGCATATTTTTGCCTCTTCTGGTGCTTTTGTTGTTATAAAAATTCATATTAGGATTAGGATTAGCATTTGAATGTAATTGAAACCAGATTTATCCATTGCCATCTTAGTGTCTGATGTAATGTTCCTTCAAATCTGCCTGGAAGGTGGAGCCACGGACGGGCAGAAGGAGGTGACCTGGTATTTTGCCCTGCTGTCTGTGCATGCGTGTCTTCATAGATCTATCTGAGGTTGTTCATATGAACCCCTTGCTAAAAATATGCAGTAAAATTGGCATGGAGTGTTGAGTCATAAATCATATTTCATAGTTATATAACCAGGAGTGATTCAGAACCATGTGTGGCAGTCACATCAAACATTGTAGCAGCCAGCCAGAGATATGTCATCTAGCCACACTGTTTTAATTCCTTTTTTTTTTGTTGCAGTTGAATAGTTTTGCATTTCATAGCCTCAAAATTATGTCAGTTGATCCAAATCAGGAAAGTCTGTTTACAGTTTCTTATATGCAGTGAATCACATTAGGATTTATATATGTTCATTAACCCTTACACACAGTAGTATGCTGTTTTAAAGGTGCCCTAGAATAGAAATCCTTAGCAGATTTGAATAATAATGCATCGGTACATGAATAAACTGTGAACTTCAAACCCTGAGGTGTCCTCTTTCAAAATCAAAAGCCATAAATCTGCCTGCTCTCCAATATTTTTTTATCACGAAACTCACGCGAGAGTTGATGTGATCCCATGTGTGAGATGTTTTTTTTTTGCTTCCAAAATGCATGTTTGTAAGAAATGCGATACAGGTTATAGCACTGATTTGCAGTGAAGACACACAGACTGAGGAACTTTCTTGTATCCAATCTTGATTTGGATGTTGATGTTATGCAAACCAACCTCCAGCTTTCTCCTCCAATGTCTTGCTTTCACATTAGCTATAGCTAGTCCCTGCACTACCAGATGTGGAGTTGCAGACTCTTAAACCTGCAAGATATTTTCCAGGGCACCATATTTTGGGATATAGCTTTTTTTCCTCAGAGCTCCCTCTTCACTCTCCATTCTCCCCACTTTCTTTTGGTTATTCGACCGTGGGGGAGTGTTGTTCTCTGCAATTGTATCATTATTTGATTTTTCTCCCCTTGATGGCCCTACAATCAAGAAGGGCCCCAGGTATGAAGGTCCACCATCTGCATCCGCGAACACTGTGAGAATTTTAGAATTGCCACTTTCAGCAGTTCATACATAACAACTGGTCCAGCAGGAAACAAATGCTGATTTGTCTCCAATTTGAGGCATTTGTCTGAGATCTCAAAGAACAGGTGGCGACTCAAAGTCAGGGCTAAATGTGAGTCATGCCATGATGACTATAGATCAATAGGACCCTGAGAGACTAACAACACTTTTTATTTATAGCACAGTGACATAAAATTCGTCAGTGAAGGCAGAACTTGCATGGCAAATCAGGGTTGTAAATAGACTTGTTAAAACTATGTCATTGCATTTTTGTAATGCAAAACCAAAGTCACACGCTCACTATTTCTATGAAAGGACTAAATTTACAGTATTCAATACATTCTTTGGCACCTTTAAAACTAAAGATTTATAAATTGTCTAAAGCCCAGGTGAGATTTGGGCAATTTGTTACAGGAACTATGTGAACAAATGTGTTGAAGTTCTTCATAACAATGAAAACTGTGGAACTTAATTCACACTTTGCTTCCTGGGTAATCATTTTCATTATGTTTGCTGGGAGGAAGATAATCGTGACATTGTCTTAAAGTGGCATAAACTGTCTAATTCAATGCTTATTCTGATGAAACCACAGCAGCGTCTGTCTTCTGTTTGGGTTTCATCACTGACTGTGAATGCACTTTGCTATAGGAACAGTGAATCCAGTTCATTGCTCTTTGATTTGCATGGCATGGCCTGTCCACCCCCCACCCCCCACCCCCCCCTTCATTTCTTATGCTAGCCTGATTGGCGCCATGTTCCCAATGCCCCGGGTCTTGTGGGCGATGGCTAACGACGGGCTGCTCTTCAAATACATGGCTGAAATAAACCCGAAAACAAAAACCCCCTTACCTGCTACTCTAACATCAGGCCTCATGGCAGGTGAGAATTAATGCTCTTAATACTATTAACATGTCTTGGCCTTGAGTTTGAGACTGAGCATAGGTATCTCACTGTGCTCTTGACTGTCACTGTGCATGCAGTACCTCGCTGTTTGTGTGGTTGGTGATGGGAGTCTGTTACTGGTTCAGTTTCTCTTTTTTCGTGTCGGAGAAAGCATGCTAAGCACATTTACAAGTGGTAGACTCTGTCTTCCATGGCAACCCAAGGGCTTATGTTTTTGCTTTGTTTTGTGTACTATGATATACACCTCCCCATCCCCTCACCTCCCAACGTTCACTTTTCCTTGCCCAGTCTCCTGGGTTCCATGTTCCCCCTTCCACGTATTATCTTTGCCATGGCCCGAGATGGTCTCCTCTTCTCTTTTCTGGCCCGTGTGAGCGAGAGGAAGACGCCCATCGTGTCTACGGTATCTGCTGGGGTCCTGTCCGGTAAGAACAGAGGCCATCCAAGGAAAAGGGCCAACCTTGCTCTGGTGTGGTCATAGTGAGAGAATTAACGACCTTACAGTTTACACCCATAACACAGAGGGCCTCACTAGAACAGGGGCCAGGCTTCCTTTTAAAACCAAACCTGTTTTCTTTCAGCTGACCAGCTTCGCCCTTCATAGCCAGAAGCAGTCGTGGTCAAACTGAATCCAGGAGAGAACGACTTCTGAGTGTCTTCACTTAGATTTCTATATTAGCTTGCTGTAGAATTGTTAATACCTTACAATTGAGATTGAAATTTGCTTTAGTTTTCATTTCAGTAGGTCTTTATTTCTATACATTATGTATAAAGTATACAGTGCATCAGGAAAGTATTCACAGCCTTACAGATGTTTCAACATCTAGTGTAAAGCATTCTCAGAAGAGTACATGCTATTACTGTAACAATCAGGGAAACATATTGCCTAATAGCCCTGATTTCAGGAGAAACTGTAGGGTTTCTACAAACTTTCAGATATATTGTGTATTTAGTCAAATCTGGCTACTGCTTATGAACAGTGTGTAACACTATTACATCTCAAAAAATGTGAATATTGTGGAAAAAAGTTCATTTGTGTTCATAATTTCATACCAAACAGCTTAGTTCAGAATCAGAACTCTAGAATCTCACATTACAATACAATATTTCAGTATTTAAATTCAGGTTTGACTAATTTACAAATCAGTATCAAAATGTTAAAAATATATACTGTATATTGAAAATGTAAATATAAAATATGACAGAAATGAAAAAATGTTTGAGATGCAGTAGTATGTAATTGCTGTTATATGAAGGTGCATCTAAAAAATAGAATATAGAATATAATTTTTTTATTATATTACATGTAAAGTGAAATATTTTGAGCCTTTATTTTTTTATCTACCAGTTTTGCTTTACCAGTATGGCTTATAATATTTCATATCAGACAGAATAGAATACAGACTCCTGGCGAGTATATTTATTTGTACTCTCAGTACTTGAGTTTAGAGGCTCCACCAAAAATTGCTGTGTGAGTGTGGAGGCAGTCAGCTTCTTACAGAAGAAAACATTTCTTTGATAGTGACCTTCAGCTTGTCTGTATTTCTGATCTTCCTTTTGACAATAGCTCATACAGTTCTGTTTAAGGGGTCACCAACCCTGCTCCTGGAGTGCTATCCTTGCTGCAAGTTACAACTTAAACTCAAATCTGAAACACTCCATTCAGCCAATCAAGAACTTCGTAATGCAATAGTTAGTTGGAGCAGGTGGGCTGGATTAGGGTTGAATCTAAAGTAGCTCTCCAGGAGCAGGGTTGGTGACCACTGATCTATGGGGTTCAGATCTGGAGAGTTGTATGGCCAGTCAAGCTCAGTTATATCTTGATCAGCGAACCGTTTGGCCTAATACGCTAACACTATGACCCGATGATCCCAGGTTTGAATCTGGGTCAGGGTGCTTGCCATTGGCACCTGGAGTCTGAGAGAGCAAAATTATAAAGATGAATACAAACTTATAAACTCTCTCTGAGTGGGTAGATGGTGCTCTTTCCCCACATCTCAGCTAGAGCGATGCCATTAGCACAGCCTTTTGAAACTTCGCACTGGACTTCAGACACCTTGGATGCTGTACCGCTCCACTTGTTATAAGTTATGAGTCACACTGATCGTACTGCTGCTTGTTATCTATGAAGTTGTACAGTGTACAACAGTGAAACGTGATGCTTCAACTTCAACACGGCTTGTTAAATGAGCCACTATGTTGATTTAGTTCAAGCATTGAAAAACAAACAATGCTGTGCAAGGGAAATTCAGAATCAGGGTTGGGTTTTCAAACTGATCCTCAGGGACCCACCGACAGTCCAAGTATTTGCTGTGTCTCTATGTCACAAGATTGGGTGGAGCGAAATTCTGGACTGCCTGGAGGCCCCTGAACACCAGTTCAAAACTTACAGCTGTAAAGGAGTTGGGAATCTGGTCCAACATTCCACAAAGAACAGCAGAATACTTGTCGGTGTATTTTACCATCATAAGAACTCCCAATTGTGTGTGTTTCAACTTTGTTTGGTGGAGCTTTAAAATGGTGTGAAGAGGAGGGGTGAGGACACTGTCTAGGTTGGTGGAGTTCGTATATTGTATGTGGTCAATGTACTGGGCAGTGTGGAAGTTTCATTGAAGGTCGTTCGTTTAAATAACGTGCCCTTTTTGTGGTCTATACTCTATATTTTCAGGTGTTTTATTTCTGTTCCTAATCCTTGGAACTCCATAAAGGTGATTTACTGTAGACATTATTGGCTCTGCACAGTTGAAAATGTTGTCAGTGACAGTAGGTGTTGAGGAGCACTATTTATAGATTTCTGTGTTTAGCCAGAAACACTATACTGGTTCTTGGCAGCAGAGATGCTTGTCTGCAAGCTTTTTCTAATAATATGTTTTTTTAAATATGAACTGTTGACATTATTGTCAAATTAAATAATGGGAATCGTTCTGAATACGCCGTCACACAGAAAATGTTATGTTTTAACATAATGTGAATTTGATGGTTTTTCTTATGTCATGATGAACGGACCAATAGAAATGACAATTAAAATTTTAAACTTAATTATAGAGATGGAGTTATATGTTTTTGTCCAAGACTGTATGAATATACTATTCACATACAAGTGACATTATTATGAACACCTCCTTGTTTCTAAACTGCTCTTACCACACAGGAGCACTGTTTGATTATATAATTACAGACTGTAGTTCGTCTGTTTCTACTTTGTTAGCCTCCTTTCACCCTGTTCTTCAATGGTCAAGACCCCACAGGTCCACCACAGAGCTTTATTTGGGTAGTGGGGTTTTTATCCGCACGGCACTGGCACTGACGTGGTGTGTTAGTGTGTGTTACACTGGTGCAGGTGGATCAGTCACAGCAGTTCTGGGAGCAGTATCCTGTAACCACTGATGGATGGATGACGAATGCAGAAAGAGATGAGCATCTTTCGCTGACTTTACAGCTACAAGGTGGAGCAACTACGTTGGAGTGTCTAATAGAGTGTGTGCGCTCAGTGTTTAGAAACTCCATCGGCACTGCTGCATCTGATCCACTCCTACCAGTGCAACACACACTAACACACCACCATCGTGTCAATGTCACTGCAGTGGAGTTGACTATGATGTATACGTGTGTAAGGAATGTATGAGGAGGTGGTCATCATAATGTGACTCGACTGTTTACATGCTATACGCCACCTTGTTGATATCATGCATGTTTGATGTTATAAGACATAAAGTGACTGAGGTACTGAAGTGTGTGTGTTTGTTTGTGTGTGTGTGTGCTTGTGGCTGTGTCCTTGCTGCTTCTGCACAGCCATCATGGCTTTCCTGTTCGACCTGAAGGATCTGGTTGATCTCATGTCTATAGGAACACTCCTGGCTTACACTCTGGTTGCTGCCTGTGTGCTGGTGCTCAGGTGAGGCTGGTCGTGCTCTTTGAGTCATCAGTAAATACCACTCGGACTTACAGTATAAAGCGTACACAGAAACCTACTGTGCTTACTACTGCTGTGGAATTTAGCCGGTCATGTTTTAAGTCAACACTGTATTATCACTAAGCAGAACAGGATCAGCAGTTACAGATCGGACAGCATTAGGTTTCTGATAGTTTAATGATGTGTAACTTTTAATTTCGAGAAATGATACTTCCACAGGCTATGCATTCTTTCAACCAGCTGGAGAGTGTATTCAGTTCTTGGCTCTCAAATATAATGGTGTGTTTATGGCTAAATAAAGAAAGCATACTTTTTCTTGGTAAGAACGTTCTGAGAAAGTCATACTTGCTTCCTGAATATAACTCCCCTGTTTCCGGAACAGGGATCTCGCCTTTCAAGAATTTGTATTTCAAGAATGGAATAGTTATTAAAATGCTGTGTAACCCAGGACTATGCCCTAATCCCGGTCATGGGAATTGATCCTTTTGGCTATATAATTTCTTTGCTCACTTCCTCACTCTCATTACTACATGACGAGTATGGCATTCGGTTGACATCCTAATTTAGATGCTCTTATTAGAATGTGAATCATGTTACAGAGTCTTACAGGAGCCTGTAGCACAGATGGGACCCAAAATGACAAAGCCAATGTCTTCATTAGACCCCATATATCCTCCATATCAGGGTTTCTCCACCCTGGTCCTGAAGGCACCACTGCTCTGAATACTTTAGCTTAAACACATCTCCAACTCTGAAGGGCTTGTTAATGAGTTGATGAAGTTATACCAGGTGTGGTGGGACCAGGGTTGAGAAACACTGTCTTAAATATCCCTATATCCCCACACTTAGCTACCATTAACCTACGTAATAGCATCGACTAGATTTAGATATAGGAATAGTGAACAAACAGGTAAACTGCATTTGATTATTATTAATACAATTAAAATAAATTTGTTTAATGTTTATTTTTGAAAATTATTGTTACCCCACAGTTTATAAGCTTATGATTCAAAGGGTTTCACTTAATACCACAAATAGGGTGAAACTAATCTTTAGGAAATTACTCAACATACCATAAAATATCACATGTAAACACAATTTGATTGAATTAAAAAATTCAGATTTTTTTTAAAATTCATATTAGGGCTGGGTGATATAGACAAGAAATTCATATCCTGATATGTTTTAGCTGAATGGCAATATGATATATGATGTGAAAATTTGATCTAATTTCTTCTCTATACACAGTAAATCATGTTCAAGCCAGAGCTCTTTCTTATGCCCCTCTGCGGAGTGTATATGAGAACATGAGTTGGGGCAGAGGGGATCAGAGCAGAGTCAGAGCTGAGAGCAGGGGGTGGAGCAGAACAAGGGAGCAGAAATAAGGTTTCCCGCAAGATTGAATCAGAACATTATTTGAAAATCTTATATTATCTCAAGCCATATCTCGCTCTGTTTACGTCCTGATATAAAGATAGACATAGTTTCTACCACCCAGCATTAACAGTAAGTGTTTGTGTTTCAGGTACCAGCCAGAGCATCCCGCTCAGGTGTACCACATGGCAAACACACATGAAGAGATGGAGCTCAGCGAATCCTTCAGCTCAACAAGTTTGGGCATTCTGCCTGGCATGGAAGAACGCTTCAGCTTCAAAACACTGCTCTTCCCTGACAACACAGAACCGTCCAACCTCTCTGGCTCTGCTGTCAATGTCTGCGCCAGCCTGCTAGGTAGGGCACAAAGATGGATGCTGTTGTTTGTTTCTATTTCTACCTTGCTATTCTGAGAAACAGCATTGGCTATTAGTAGATTTATAAAAATACATCGCTCCACTGTGATCTACTGTGTAAATAATTCCACCAGTTTTAGTTGTGCATACTTTTAGTTGGGCATTGTGTTAACAGTTCTGAATCACACCAGACTGAGGTGGGATGAAATCTGAGATATCAAACTAATATCAATTATATCAAAGCTGTGGTCAGATACTTCAGTCTGCATGATTTTGTTAGAAGTAAGAAGTTTGTTTGAAAATGTATTAAAAATTAAACCCAAAAATATAACGTACATACGTATTCACAGCCTTTGCCATGATACTCAAAATTGAGCTCATGTGCATCTTGTTTCCACTGATCATCCTAAAGATGTTTCTACAACTCATCATAGAGCTGGCTGCCTGGCCAAAGTGGGTGATCATGGTAGGAGGGCCTTAGTCAGGGAGGTGACCAACAACCCAATGGTCCAACATTGCTTTGTGGAGAGAGAACTTTCCAGAAGGAAAGTGTGCACCACTGCTCCAAATCCAATCTGATGGAGCTTGAGAGATTCTGCAATGAAGAATGGGAGCAACATCCCAAAAACAGGAGTGCCAAGCTTGTAGCATCATAGTCAAAACCGTAATTGCTGCCAAATGGGGCTTCAACAAAGTAATCAGCAAAGGCTGTGAATGTTTTTGTGTTTTATTTTTAATAGAGTTGCAAAGATTTCAAACAAACGTTTCTCACTTTGTCATTATGGGTTTTTGTGTGTAGAATTTTGTTTTAACTACTAGACAGCAATATGAACACCACTTACAGCTGCAGAAACCTTTTAACTCATTTATTGGTGATGTTCCTTTTGTCCGTCCTTCAGGCTTCTTGATCCTGGTTTTCAGTGTTTTGGCCGTGCAGGGGTCCTTGGCCGTCTGGAGTGTAGCTGCCCTCAGTGTAATTGCAATGTTTTGTCTAATTCTTACCTTCATCATCTGGAGACAGCCAGAAAGTAAAAGCAAGCTTTCATTTAAGGTTAGTGTTGAGTAATTCCTCTTAAAAAATATTCAAATTCAATAAAACATAAAATTATTTTGGGCTGAAGGAAAGATAATGACAAAATTCCTTGTTGCTGAAACTCCGTTGCTGAATTTTTTAGTATCCATGTCTTACTTAATGTGTGTTTAAACCCATCACTGAACATTGATATGGTTAAAGATTGGCCTGCTTTATTTATCACTAAAACCTTTTTCCTGTTCATGTGGATGTAATTTTCCTCACTTGCATTTGCAGTATTTTAGAGACCAGTATCACTATAGTTGGGCCCTGAATTAAAATGAAATATTCTAAATGCATTTTTCTGTTGACTTGTATGCAGGTGCCTTTGTTGCCCTTCATCCCTGTGATTAGCATGTTTGTCAATGTGTATCTGATGATGCAGTTGGACAGAGGGACATGGATACGTTTTGCTGTGTGGATGTCCATTGGTATGTTCGCACACACCAGTGGAGGGAGACAGTCTAAAGACCAGAGAATGGCTTTCCAAACATTATAATATTTCAAATTTTCCAGTCGACTCTTTGCTCTGCTTGTCTTATAAATTGTTGCTTTTGTAGCAAAACTACTATTTCCAAAATAGTAAGTTTAATTATGGACAATTTAGTCCACTTCTCATGAAATGTTCAAATAATGTTAGGAGTATGTAGAATTTCAGTTTATAAACTATACACTTAAGCATCTGAGCTTGTAAGGCTTTATTGCTTTGAGGCTAAGTTATTGATGTTTCTAGTTTATAGTAAAGGCACTTACAGTCAACCAGGGCAATAAGGCACATATTTAAGAGGTGCAGTCAGGCAGTCAATTCTTTGAGCTTGTATGGCCTGCTTCATGACTAAGTTCCCAGTTTATTAGAGCACTTAACAGCACTTACAGTTGACCAGGGCAGCTCTAGCAAGGCACATATTTAATTAAATAGCTTAATCTTGGAAATTGGAAAGGTGGCATGGTAAAATAGTGGCATGATGAAGGCCACTCAGAACCCACTTTACTACCACTAAATTTAGCAGACGCCCTTATCCAGAGCAACATACAAAAGTGCTTTTCTGTTCACTCCGAGAATATTCTTAGCTAGTAGACAAGGCTAGAATATAGAGATTCCTAAAGAAATAAAGTAAAAAATAAATAAAGTCAAAAAGAGTGCATGATTGTATGCAGACCCATTATGTCCACCTACTTTAGACCATATAGTGTAGAATAAAATGTGCAGATTCGATGTTATAGATTTTCAGTGGTGTCGTTATTCCTTTATCAATTTCTCCTCCACAGGCTTGGTTATCTATTTTGGCTACGGAATATGGCACAGCTCGGAAGGTGCTCTGGTTCGCTCTAGTCCCGACGAAGAGCTGGATTCATGCAAACCCACCTGTGCTCACAATGGGGACGCCATGTCACATGAAAAAGAGGCATTCCTCTGCAACAGACTGGAGGATGGGGTTGATGAGGATGGAGAGCCCTGAGAGCAAGAGCACCAGATCAGCCTCTGTGCTGTGTGCACCACCTCGCTGAAGCACGGCGCTGGAGGGCACCAAAACATACAGACTATCATCAGGAGTGTGGGGAAGATACAGTGCTATGGTTCATTAGGCATGTCACTTCCTTATGAGGAAGTCTTGTTAGGGGGCTCTAAATTAGAGGTGGCATGAGACCACATTCTCTTTTCTGATGCTGATAACGAAACCTCGAGTATCAGCTGAAGCAGACACCGCTCCGATATTTGTTTATCTTAAAAATTATTTTTAATCAAAGCACTTCCCTTAAGACAGCCATGTAAAATAGGAAATGTTTCCACACAGTATGAAGCATGTTCACACAGCTAACATCACAGTAATGAGTGCTGTCAATGTGTAACCCTGTTTTTTTTTTTAACTATTAGCAATTCTGTGATTTTTCAGGCTAGATTTGTTTGAAAATCAGATTATTCATCTCCCAATATCAATTCTAGCTATGTGAGCGGTGAGCTATATATGATTGACTAGGAATTTGCCCTTGAAATTCTGACCACTCAGGAATTCGTTCCCAGCTTTGAATAACTCCAAGAAACCAAAACCGACACAGGACGTCTTGTCTGAGGACGTATTTTTGATGATAGACTAATTCAAGTGCTGTTTATTTTTGCGTGCATGTCTGGTTTTAGACAGAGATCATTTGTGTTGCTTGATTGCTGCTTCCGTCATCAGGCTGCACTTTCAGGACAGACAATATTGTAGTCAGTATTGCTGTACCATTATCAGGGATCCTTGGCCTCACACAGTGCCTTCTGTTTAACAGTTTACTGCGTTTAATATTGAAGTTCACACTTACTGATTTAAAATGATGTGATCCAGATTTTCTACACACCATGTACTTAGAATACATGTTAATTGATACTGCCACCTGGAGGATCAGTACAGAAACTAATTAAGTGTTTCTACCCTAGTGTTTCTCAACCCTGGTCCTGGAGGATCCCCTGCTCTGTACGTTGTAGCTTTAACACCCATGCAACTGTGAAGGGCTGATTAGTTCAATCAGGTATGATGGAAGCAGTGAAAGCATTAAAATATGCAGGATAGGGGTGCCTCCAGGACCCGGGTTGAGAAACACTTTTGTAACATTGTCAGTCTTAAAATTAAAGGTGCTACAAAAGATTCTTTGAGTGTTGCCATAGAAGAATTGTTGGTTCCGTAAAGAGGTGTAATGGATGTGTGTGTGAAGATCTTTTAAATTGGTAAAGAACGTTTACATCTGTTCAATCTTTAGATGGTTCTTGGCACAAATTTTCTTCATGGATCCAAAAAAATGTTTTTCTATGGCATCACTCAAAGAAGCCTTTATTTTTAAGACCGGCACTGTTTCTCAACCCTGGTCCAGGAAGCATCCCTATCATGCATATTAAAAAGCTTTCTTTGCTCCCACCTCCAGATTCCACTAATCAGCTTCTTCATTTCTTCAGTATAAATGACTTGGGAGATCCTAGTGCTGTGTATTGCTTCTTGTTTGCTACCACATTAAAATAGTCTTGGGTCAGTCGGTCTTTAGAGTTATAACTTGGTATAGAGCATTTTGTAAATGTGGCACAGTGACATCGTTTCTGCATGTTTTTTCAGACTCTAATAAATATTTTGAGGCTTTCACTGTCGTTTATTTTACCCTGTAGGAAAAATTATCTCTGCCCACCACACGGTATACAATCTAACTACAAAACAATAAGTGCTACGAACCAATGCAGTACAAATGACATTGCTCATCTGAACACCAGTTTATGAGCAATCACATCATGTTTTTGCAAGAGCTTTAATCAAGCAGCTTTATATAGGATAAGACCCTTAGAGCGTTCCATCAAAATTCTGTTCATATTGTGTTTGTAGTCATGAATATAGAGGTTATATGTAATTGCAAACTATGCATTTTATAATGCCAGAACCTGAAATATGTGCAGAAACCTGTCATATTTGATAAAATAAGGAAACAAAAAGATTGTCGTCTCATGTAATGATTTTTTTTTTTCAGGATCAATCTAATAAAAAGAGTGTTTAACAGTTGAAACAAATTAAATTCCTTCCATTTACTTATTGATCTGTATATTTGCAGATTAGAAAGATACTTTAGGAAACATAGGAAGATCACATAAACTTGAAGTCAGGTGTTTTTTTTAGGATACTCCTTATCTAAGTGAGAAAGACCTCCCATTTCTTTTTTCACCCTTGAGAATGTGTACGTCTGTCTGCACCTGTAATGTAATGTAATATAATGAATGAAATGCTGTTTACAGTATCTCACTGGGGTTTTTGTCCTTTTAGTTGGACCATTTCTACTGTGATTTGTATATTTAGTGTAAAACCCTGGAATGGTTGAGACCTGTATGTCTCGTGCTGTAGGTCTTTCTCCTGTTCCACTTGCTGCTGTAAATAAAAGCTTTTTGTGATACTCCCGTCTCTTTATTAATTCTATTAAAGCAACAGCTTCATTTTAGGCTATAATTAAGGAAGGTCAATATGATGATTGTTCTAGTAATAAATAGTTCTTTTAGTTTCCTTTAAGAACACTGAACATCTGCTTGTATTGTAAAACATGTTTAGAACAATCAGTGTAATGTAACTAGTATAGCAATGAGGCAGCGACTGGTGGAGGGCTGGAGTGGGTTTGGAGAGATCTTGGTGGGACACAGTTGAGCTTCTTTATAAATGCATGTTAATCTCATGGGGGTTCAAACCCTTCCTGGTGAGTGACCCAAGTGGGCATCCATACTGTAGACATTAGCTAGCAAGCTATAATTAAATAATTATAAATAATAATATTAAATAATTAAATAATTATTATTATTATAACAACAATGATAATAATAATTATAACAGCAATGATAATTATAACAATGGTAATAATAATGTAATAGTTATAACAACAGCGATAATAATTATAACAACAATGAATAATAATAATAATTATTATTATTAATATATTATCATTATAATTTGTTCATTCGTTATGAAACAATGCAAAGGGTTTAAAATCATTTTCAAAGTCGTTAATGTAGTTCTATACTGTGCATTTTATTGGTTCTAACTTGGAAAAAAATATATATAATGTGTTAAAATATCTCGACTTTTTTATTCTCTCGTTACAATTTAGTGTCCGTTTTCAAAAAAGAAGGAAAAAAACATTGCGCAACTCCTGCTCGTTGCCTTTTCATTGACCACAGGGGGCGCTGTCCCCACGCTTAAAAAAGGAGCCCGGACGGCGCATCTCTGGAGGAGTGACGGCGGGTTGAGGAGAAAGGATGCTCTGCTCACCCAGCTCCGCTTTTTTTTCTCCACCCACATTCTGACAAGCCCCGCCTCCACGTACACTGATTGGCTGATGGGTGATACTCTGGCGCGAGTATTATTAATAAATCTTAACGCAGGCGACGGAAAACTACAAGTCAGACTACGAACAAACTACGAACCAGCAAATCAGAAGATCAGAAGACCAGCCGGGGTCCAAAATTCCACCGACATAAACATCACCCAATTAGAGAGCAGCGGCCCGGAGGCTTATCCAATAGCTGCGCAGAGGGGCGGGGTTCGTCGGAATACGGGTGGGGAGAGAGGCGTTAAATAAATAAATAAACAACGCCTCGCAGCATCGCGCGCCTGGACCGTCTTCCCTCCAGCGCGCGCAGGCAGCAGGGCAGCGGGGAGCGCACGCAGTGTGTGGAAGGTGAGTCCTGCAGGGGTCAGATCACACACAGCTGTGACCAGATGCAGTGATGCTGTGTGATCAGGGTGTACATTTATACTACTATTGGTGCCTCTATGTGTGTGTGTGTGTGTGTGTGTGAGAGAGATTCTTTGTTCCCCCAAGAATTGTCTCACTGGACTGGTCAGTTTGGCTGTGGAACAAAGGGATGGTGTGGAAATCTACTTCAGCTTCTGCCTTAACTTTGTTTGTTTGTTTGCTTGTTTGTTTGTTTGTGTACGTCACACTGTATATCTGTGGTCTGCTGAAGTTACCTGGTTGAGCAGGTTGCAGCTCTGTACCCTGTTCTGCTGCATCCATGAAAAGTGTATGTGTGCACGTGGGATGGTTGTGGGCTTGTAGAAATGAGGGTTCTTCAAGGGTTTTTCATAACCATCAACACTCAGAGAACCCTTTGCATGAAAAGAGGATTCTTTGCATTATGAAAGGGTTTTTCAGATTGGTGGAGAGTGTACTGTAGAGACGTCTTTATAGAACCTTTTGGGAAAGGTACCAAAAATGATGGTTTGTCAAGGGTTCCTTAGTAAAAGAAATGGATCTAAATAGAACCTTGAACACTTAAAGAGCCTTTTGCACGATTAAAGGGTTCTTTGCATTGTAAAATGTTCTTCAGATTGATGAAAAATGCACCATAAAACAAGGGTTCTATATGGCACCAAAAACGGTTCTGCAAATGTTACAGTGTCAAACTTGTAATAATAGAAAAACCATTTTTGGTACCAAATATAACCCTTCCCTAAAAGGTTCTATATAGAACCCTCTACTGCACATTCTCAATTAATCTGATGAACGCTTCCCTGATGCAAAGAAGATTTTAATCATGGTAAGGGTCCTCTAAGTGTTCATGGTTCTATCTAGAACCATTTTCTTAACTGTAGAACCCAATTTTTTAAGTGTGTGTTTGTATACATCTGTGCTGGTACCAGGATTTCCCAACATTTGACATCTGAAATGGGAGCAGATGATCAGTGAAGTCTATAAAAGATTGAGCCATCATCTTTAGGATGCAATGGGTTCCTCCTGATTTTCAGACCCTTAAAAGGTTTAGACACCCACCATGGCACCTTGGGCTGATGGATAAAGGCGCGTAAGCGTTCTGCTGAATCCTCTATCCACTTAAGCTGTGCGGTCTCGGTGGGGCTGTATGAAAGAGAGAGCCTCAGGCCATGGCTTAGAGCGGACTGCCTCGACCTGGTAATGAACCTGAAGATGAGGAAGCTCAGGTGCATCCCAGACAAGTTCTGCTCACCATGAAGCTCTCTCGCAGATAATGAATGGTTCTTGACTTGCATTTGACATTCTGCAAACAACCGTTTTCCAAAGTGCAATCAGGGACGGTGAGGGATGGGAATTGTGGGCTGATATCCAACATCTTTCCGAGATCACTAACGCGTTGGTCAGATTAATGGAGAATGTGCTGTAGCAGGTTCTGCATAGAACACTATGGACCAGGGTTCAGTGTGGTATATGGTAACTATTATTTTGGAACCCTTTCTATGCCTTTTTAAAAAGGTTCTATGTAGAACCCTCTAGAGCACGTTCTCCATCAATCTAATGAACCCCAACAAGATGTAAATAATAATAACCCTTTGGTCATGGTTGTATATAGAACCATTTTCTTCGTCGAAGAACCCTTAAAGAACCCCCACTTTTAAGTATGCACTAGATAGGTATCAGGAGAGGAGGGAAAGCCTTACAATATTCACTCCTGAGATATCACAGAGTGCAGACACTTCAGCAGTTTGTCCCAGGGGTGTCAGATGAGACGGATGAGAGGATCTGGAGATGTTGAGAGTAAGGGTTGTAAAGAAGAGGAGGGTACGGTGAATTATGCTAATGAGCATGAAAGATTTAAAAGGCTTTGCTCCATGTTCACCCTCTGATCCAGCTGCCAGTTAGTGGGATCCACTGTACATGCTTCACCTGCAGTTGACCACAATGGAGATGTCCTTCAAAAGTCAAAACTGCATTATTGCTTGACGAGGGGTTTTGAGGTCAGCGTTCATACCGGTGACGGGTAGATCGATACTGTATCGACGTGTCTGATCCTGACACCTGACATTTCCTACTGACCCAGAGTGCAAGCAGAGGTCACCATATATATGAAGACACATTTCCTGTTGGGACAAATCCTCATAACTATTACTTTTACAATCCATGTGGAGATTTTGGGGGAAGTCCAGTTTCCCTCCAACTTCCATGATGCACCCAATCTTGCACACAGTAATTATGGGTCAGCTCTGGACCCACTGTGACCCTCACCAGGAAGATCAGATAAGAAGATTGATGAAGCCTTAAGGGATGTACCGATGAGTATCAGCGTATCAGTATTGGCAAACGTTTCAGTGTGATTTTGTTGATGTCCCTGTTGGTCACTAATATCAGTTAGATGTTGTGTTGTCATCTGGTTAAATTGTATGCTGTGATGTCAGGTGACCATAATTCAATGTCAGGACATTGTCTAATGCCAACATTAATTTGACACAGGTCAGTGAAGATAGCAGATGTTGATAGTTTGTTGGTAATAAGTTGTGATGTAATCAAAATCCATTATCTTCCAAACGTCATATGTCGTCATCGTGCTGATGTAAAATATGAACACTTGTATGGTGACCAAAGCCCAACATCTGCTAAACGTTATAATGTAAATGTCCACACAATGTGAAATTCTAACGTTAGATGTTAATAAGTTAAGTAACCAATATGTTAATATGTTAACTCGGCAAAATTCAACGTCTGACTAACCTTGGAGCTTGATGTCAACCGAGTGTTTTTTTTCTTTGATTTCAGAGTTAAAATTCAACATATGTGCAGTGTCTGTTAGGTGTTGACATCAACCTGAACTAAAATTAAAAAAGCATCAATGTCTGTCTGACATATTTATGTCCAGTGTCTACTGGGGTATTTATTGGACTCCAAAAATAGCTGCTTTTAAATAATTTTGCCTAATTTTTAAGCATATAAAATAATTTCTACATGACAAAAATATGAGATTTCATCACTTCATCTACAGGAATGATGTAACAATGAAACTGAAACACCTGCTTTTAGACTACAATAATTGATTAGTTCAGTGTACTAGGGCCTCCTTTAGCAGCCAATACAGCGTCAATTCCTCTTGTGAATTACATTTTTTGGATACAATCCGGGTTAACACCCAAACATCCCTTTCAGACAGCTTCCTCTTGCGTCCACAGTTAATCCTGTTGGATGTGGTTGGTCTTTCTTGGTGGTGCTGACGTTACCCTGGATACCGTGGCTCTTGATACATCACAAAGACTTGCTGTCTTGGTCACAGATGCGCCAGCAAGACGTGCACCAACAATTTGTCCTCTTTTGAACTCTGGTATGTCCCCCATAATGTTGTGTTCATTGCAATAGTTTGAGCAAAACTGTGCTCTTACCTGCTAATTGAACCTTCACACTCTGCTCTTACTGGTGCAATTAATGAAGATTGGCCACCAGGCTGCTCCAATTTAGCCATGAAACCTCAATCACTACAATGACAGGTGTTTCATTGTCCAACCCCTGTAAGTTCCAACATTGATAGTTCTCTGATTTCCTTAGTATTTCTTGGTGTTATATCAGAAAGAAGATCAGCACAATTCTTAAGTCATATGTCTTGAGGAACATATCCTCTTAAACAAAACCAGCAGGCCTGTTGCAACATGGTCATCTTTTGGTCATCTGAGCACATGACATGCTTTTGCACAGGTTAATTTGAGCACAGTGAGCTGATCATACACTGATCTTCTTCAGCCTGGCTGTTCCTGCATAGAGCTCTATGTAATAACCCTGTTTTTCCCCACTGTACACCCCCCCTCCACCTACCTCTACCCTGCCCCCGTCCTCCTCAGCACAGCACAGCCCTTACGCCTTTAATCTCCCGCCTCTATCGATCCACATTCGTGTCCCGAATCCATCTCTGCACTTCATTTGTTCAGTTTTAGCTCATGAGCTCCAGAGCTCAGCATCTGCCACACGTCAGATCATGCAAAATGTCACAATTGTCTGACTCAGCCCCTTTTTTCCCTCCCAGATTCTTTTGTTTCTGTCACCAGCTGCGATGATGGATGTCTTAAATAAGCAAGAAATGAGACAAATATGCAGGCAGCCATGCAGTGGGAGGAGTGCAAGCCTCTTAATATGCATACAAATGCAAAATAAAGGAGAATGTGAGCTCCAGCTTTTTAGTTTCCAACCCAGCTCATATCAGAGCTGCACAAGATGTGGCTCCCTTTAATAATAATTAATAATTAACACAATATTCATTTGAGTAATACTGATATCACAGAAGGCTGCAAAGATGCAAATAGTCCTTCAGAATATTTCTATGGGTGTCAATTTACTGGTTGACCAGTGTATATTTATATACATACACTAAATATGTAGAACAGCCATACAGTTAGCACCACCTGCCTGATGTTAAGGAGGCCCCCAATGTGCCCATTGTGCCATTACAACAGATGGAAGGAGGCATGGATTCCACAAGACCTCAGAAGACCTCTGGGTCCAATAACATGTCAGCAGCAGATCCTTTAAGTCCTATAAGTTGTCAGGTGGCATCACTGAGCCTTGGGTGGCCATGACCCTTTTGCTGATCTCTTTTGGTTCTGACCATTGCATACCAGGGACACCCCAGAGAACCTGCCTGATGTTTTGGAGATGCTCTTACCACTTGCCTCTTGTCTCAGATCAAGAGATCATCTTGCTCAAGGGTTCTTCAGTCATGGGATTGAAATGTATGACAGGTAAACAGATGCTCCTATTAAGGAGTGGATGTATTATGGAGCAAGTGAACAGTCAGCTGAGGTTGGTGATTTTTTTGAAGCAGGAAAAATGGGCGAGACTAAGGAGTCTGAGTCTCTATGACAAGGACCACATTGTGAAAAACTGCAGGTCTTGTTGGCTGTTCCCAGTATGCAGTGGCAACACGGTCATGGGTCCACGAGTCTTATTGAAGCAATCCATGGAGGCACTATCTTGCAAGTTGCAGGACTTCAGGGGGTCTGCTGCTAACGTCTTGGTTCTAGGTACACCACAGGACCATATTTATAGGTCCTGAGAAGTTCAGATTTGACAAGTCAGAGCAGTTTTGGACATTAATAACATGCTCATTATGTGATTTTGGCAGTTAACCGTGTTTTCAAGTGGTCATGTTAACATATCTCATATTGGATTTAAGACCATAATTGGATTTCACAAAATCCAAAGAAAGACTCCTGGATTTTGGCAGATGTTTGCTCTTAATCTGGTTACATTACTTTATGTCACATATTTCTTATGTGGGTTTGCAGGCAGGTGGTGATGCAAATATGGTACATGTCATGCATTTTTAAATTTTCATTTTAGACCCTAATCAGTGCAGAACTAAGCTTCCGTGGTATGTTGCTAACAGCTCCCAGCTTAAGGCAGGGTTTCCTTGTATCTACCACTTTGTCTTAATATACTGTTCTTTTACAAATAATAGTCACTTAAGAAATAATAACATAATTAGTGGCACCGCAGGTAGTGCGTGTCACACAGCTCCAGGGGTTTGGGGTTGCGGGTTCAAGCCCCACTCGGGTGACTGTCTGTGAGGAGTTTTGTGTGTTCTCCCCACGTGGGTTCCCAATGGATACTTCGGTTTCAAATTAAAAAATGCACGTGGTAGGTGAATCGGCTGCGTTAAATTGCCCCTAGGTGTGAGTGTGGTACCCTGTTATGAACTGTGCCCCGTATTCCTACCCGATGCACCCGATGACCCCAGGTGGACTCTGGATCCACTTTGACCGTATTTATGAAGAAGTGGATGTCGATTCCCACTCGGGTCACTGTCTGTGAATTGACTACGCCCCTAGGTGTGAGAGTGTGTGTGTATGTGGGGGGGTGAAGAGTGCTCAACAGAAATGAATGTGAGGAGTGTTCAATAGAAATGTCCCTCAGCTCTTTTCCTATCGAACCATCCAAACTCTGGGTTTTAGTTTCCTGACTAAAATGAGAAATTCCGCTTGGTGAAATAGCCCCTGGTCATTTGTACTCAATATGTAAACATTCACAGTGACCCCGATGCACTTGTATAGGCTGCTGTGAGAAAGGAGAGGTGCTGTAGTTACACCTGGAGTGTCGTGGTGTTGGCCCTGTGGTTGGTGTTGTTTGCTGAACTGCATTGCGGTTTTTGCTGCCTGAACTTTTCAGATTTTGTGCTTATACCTACATGATGAAAGCTTGCTTCTGTAGAATGCAATCCCACACACCAGCCTGCCTTCATTGGATGTGTCACGTAAGCGGACGTGAACAGAAAGTGATTACACTCTGTTTGGGTACATGTGCGCACACACACACACACACACACACACACACACACACCCAGTCACACACAGATGCACACACCATCTCCTCCAAGCAAGCCCACCATTTCCTTTCATCTCTTAAAGACATTTGACTCAGTAATCACAGAGGAGTAACTCCTCTCAGATGTTAAAACGCGAGAAAAATGTGTGATATTTTAACAGCAATTATCTGAACATACCTCAATAATCCAAACCAATTTCATCTCTGCTTCTGCCATCGGTCACTTAGTTATCTATGTGTCCAGAGACTGACCTTAAATATGACACAATAGGACTTCACACACACTTACAAAGCAAACGTACTTAAGAGTCTGGTCAGAACCCTGTAGTCAGACACTTTGTGTCCTCTTTCCATGTTTCTTCATGACATTAGGAAGACAGACATCTGGCTAAGATCTATGTGTCTGAGTGTCTGAGCATTCACATGGAGGTGCATGTCTCACCTGCTGTTCTAGATTCCCTTCTCTTCTCATTTCCTCTCCTCTCTTATATTCATCTCTATTCTCTTGTCCTCTTTTCTCTTGTCATACTTGTTCTCTCCTCTCTGTCTGCAGAGTCGAATATTGACCCTGTATTCATTATGACTTTTGAAGTTTCATTGTGTTTGCTGTTGAGTTGACCTTGCTCTAGTGCTCCAACACCAGGGTTCTGGAACGTTTGGCAGCCAGGGATTCTTTTCTGTATGAACAGATGAATAATAAAACGTTACAATGACCTCCTCACAGATGATTTTATGAATACGGTTGAACTGCTCTTCTCGGCTTTTAGCTTTTATCCATCTGCTGAGCTGCTAACAGAATTCATTTTTGGGAAATTGCTCTCCTCATTGTTCTGCTCCTATTGCTCGAACAATGATTTTGTTTTACTGGTGTAACCAGGGTTCTGTATAGCCAAGTTCATGTCTTTGTTTCCATCCCTGTTCTCTATATCTCTGTAGTCGTTCAGCTCTTATCAAAGTTGACATTAAAGCTTGGGGGGTCTCTGAACCCTACTTTCAGAATCATGGCTCTGACTGAGGAGACTGTTTACAGAAATGTGCTAATCACTGTTATTTGCAATTAACCTAATGATCCTAATCACAGCGTCCCTTAAAATTACAAGTGCAATTATCATATTTGTTATCATCTGAAACCAGGTCAAATAAACCTTGTCACAACATGGAAACTACAGCTATCTGCAGCGATGGTTTGATGGTTTTCTCACCAAATAATAAAGACTCATTAGTAGAATCTCTCTCTCTCTCGCTCTCTCTCTCTCTCTCTCTCTCTCTCTATCTATCTATCTATCTCTCTCTCTCTCTCTGTTCTCTCTGTTTTCTCTCTTACCCTTTTTTCATTGCCACTAATTACAGTCCCTCTGATTGTACAGATGTGAATGAGAAGAAGCATCTGAACATCTAATTAATCATGCTGTCGTAACGATTAGGGCCTGTTGTCATGGCTGGTCATGTGGGGAATCTGTGCTTGTGGGAAAGAATGGCCTTTTGACTGGCCCATATTCTTCATGCGCAACTTCACTGTCCATTCAATAATGTAAAATTTACATGCACGTGTTGGTATTTAGGCATGAGTGGTATTTAGGTTGTTGTTGTAGTTTTAGAGGGAAGGTTTTGGCTTGTGGTTTGTGTTGACTTCAATCATAATCAAATACATTGTTATTATTATTATTATTATTATTAGTAGTAGTAGTAGTAGTAGTAGTAGTAATAAAAATAGCAAATGTTCTTATGTTGTTGTTTAAAAGCTCTCATAGCATCATTGCTGTGTCTGATGCACTACTGTCTAATGTACTTAAGTGCTGAGAATGACCCAATACCCAAATAATACTCTGTGGGATCCTGACCATTGAACATCTGGTTGAAAGGAGGCTAAAGTGTACAGAGAAACAGATGGACTACAGTCTGTGTAGATCTGTTTAGATCTACCAAATCTTCCTGTACAGTAAGAGGAGCTGATCAAATGTGCACCGTGTGTAGAAAGGTCATAATATTGTTATTATAATGTTATAACGATTAGTGTTATTTGTAACATACCCCGTCCTAAAAGGCCCTGCATGGACAGAGTTTATCAAGTTGACTGGTGTTCACACTGAACGGGGACAGTTATGGTGAAACAAGCTAAGTACATGCACATTTTGATCTCTGTTTACGTGGCCACATATCTGATCTATCCAATCAGGTTTTTGTATTCGGGCAAAAAAATCTGATTTCGGCCTTTAAGCCTCGTACTGTATCGACCTACTTTAGATTCAGTGCCAATTATTTGTGTTCCAAGAGTGACATAATAGTGGCACTGTCTCAATAACGTGTGTGTGTGTGTGTGTGTGTGTGTGTGTGTGTGTGTGTTGTGCATATGGGGCAGTTCTCACTGCAGTATTTCTTTTTCTCCACCCCTCCTCTCTGCATGCTGCACAGAGATCTGTGTGTGTGTGTGTGTGTGTGTGTGTGTGTGTGTGTGTGTGTGTGTGTGTGTGTGTGTGTGTGTGCTCAACCATGCTTGTTTACACACATGCACACACACTCTACGGGAGAGAGGGAGGCGAGTCCGAGAGAGCCTGGTGAAAATGGGAGGAATTTAATAAATCTGGATGGTTATTAGATCAGTCCTGCCACCCCCGTCACCCCTTATCCAGTGTGCTGAGAGTGTTAACTCAGCAACACACCCTCAGCTCTAGAGTACAGTTAAAAGGTTAAATTTCCCATGGTGGTGACAGGCCAAATGTAAGGAGAGGTTTATTTCTAAAAGCAAATCACACAAAGGAATGAATTCTCTAAAATAAGTAGTGTCTTCAACAGGCAAAGAACTATTTACATGTGCTTACAAAATCACACATTATAGAGCAGTTCTGGAAGGCAGAACACGTGGCAATTGCTGGGTTAAAATTGTGCATCTCAGTTTAAGATTTTGTTGTCTTTTTCAGTATATATTTATATAAAATGATCTGCCTGGAAACCTAGCTAGTGTAGACTTAGGTTTATGCATTATATAGTCTACTGTTAGAGTATGGAGCCATTTGTTATTCAGCCTTTAAACATGTATGTCTTTGACAATAGCAAATCTAATCGTTTATTGTCACATGACACGCGCAGGTGTAAGATTGAGTGAAGATAACGTATTATACATATAGTATATAGATTAGCGTGTTCTATATACATTATTACACCTAGTGTGTGTATATAAAGACTGTATGGATGTTTACATGTTTACAGGTGTGTAGAATAAATGTAAGCTTTAGTGTGAGGTGGTAAGAAGGAGAGCATTTCTCATAAAACTCCTTGCTTTTTTCCGCCCACCCCAACACTTCTGAATATGGAAACCTCCATTTAAAAATAATGCCCATCTGCATGTGTGGACACCGTGTAGTAGAAAATCTAACACGGGACACAGCCCATTTGTCTTGTCTAAAATGAGCCAAGCATCCTGAAATCAGATCGTGGACTTTGCACCGTGTAGCTTTGCACCATCGATAAGACATAAACTAAAGAAGTAAAGGAATGTGGTTATTGGACTTAGTGACTCTTAACTGACCGGGAACGCTAAGATTGATTAGGCGACATGTCGCCTCAGCCAGGCCAGTGATACGACACTGATTGAACTCGACGAACTCGGACAACAACATGCTCCTTTCGCAGCCTGGAGCAGAGGAGCCGTTTTGTGGGATCTTGTGCTTCAGCGCACTGCAGCAGCTGATGGATGGCGGTTAACGAGTCATAGCAACCGTCAGATTTTACAAAGATATCTCCAACGTTCTGTCATAACACTGCCCAAAGCCCATCTGTTTGAAGAAAGGTCCATACTCTCCATGATTGTGACTAGATAAGCTACAGAGAGCGCAGTGAGATGGTGGAGGTTTTGTGTGTGTGTGTGTGTGTGTGTGTGTGTGTGTGTGTGTGTGTGTGTTCCTGTGTGTGTGAGAGAGGAGAATGAAGCAGCAGGGACAAAGAAGATACATCAGCCTCACAGTGTGTAGAAGGGGGTTCAGATACAGTTGGGGGTGAATTGAGAGGAGGCGAGATGAAAGAGGCAAAGCGGGTGGCCTCATAGGTACAGCAGTCAGAGAGCAATAATGGTGTGTGTGTGTGTGTGTGTGTGTGTGTGCGTGTGTGTGTGTGTGTGTGTGTGTGAGACTATATTTTAAGGTCTAGACGAAATGCCTGGCTCATGTTCAGTCTAGTGGGTGTATGTGTGTGACTGTGTTCAGTATGTAATAAGGTGCACCATCCTGGACAAGATTTTACACACACACACACATTTCACACACACACTGAGAGAAAGGTGGGGGAAGGGCTCCATTCACTGCCTTTGTCCCAGTGGCAAGTGCTGAGAGAGGCGATTTTTGGATTAATTAGCGTGTCGGTTTGGTAATGCGCCAGGCTGGTGGAGGGGAGGACAAATATTGATTTATTTTGAGTTCACAGAGGAGCAGCAATGCCTGAATGAAAGCCAACAGCCACTAAAACTAAAAAAATTAGAGTGTTTATAAACCAGTCATTCCTCTACACCTGATAATTGACCAGTCCACCTCCTTGTTTCTACATTCGCTGTCCATTTAATCAGCTTCACGGACTACTATAGTACTTTGTACTTCTATAATTACAGACTCTGGTCCATCTAAGAGCACTGCTGTGACCCAGACATGGTGGTGTGTTAGTGTAAAGCGCTTGGTACAAGTGGATCAGACAGCAGTGCTGCAGGAGTAAAGCCAAACACCGTGTTCACCCAGTTCTCACAGGCCGCCGCCCACAGGACCGCTGGCTGGATAATTTGGCTGGTGGATTATTCTCAGTCCAGACGGTAGGGTTTAACACCGCAGCACTGCTGGCGCTGATACACTCACCGTGTCAGCGTCACTGTAGTGCTGAGAATGACCCACCACCCACGTAATACCTGCTCAGCGGTGGTCCTGTGGGGTCCTGACCATTGAGGCACAGGGTGAAAAGTATGCAGAGAAACATTCTGGACTATAGTCTGTAATTATTACACTCTAATATGTGAACTAAAAGAAATGATAAGAAATAAAACCGGAAATGTGTGTGTGTGTGTGTGTGTGTGTGTGTGTGTGTGTGTGTGTGTGTGTGTTTGAGTCTGTGGTGTTCTTCCTCTATTCTTTCTGACTGAGCTTAAAATAATTTCATCTCAAACAATGTATTAAAATAATCGTGACTGAGGCAAGGTTCTGTTGCCATCACTCAAAGACCCCCTTTTTTACTCCTTAATTTTAAGAGATGCATTAACGCTTTAAGTGCTGTGAATAGTGGGTGGAGAGCTGAAGAAATGCCATTAGAAACAAAGGCAACTGTGAGCTGGAAGGTGAGTGCCTGTGTGTGTGTGTGTGTGTGTGTGTGTGTGTGTGTGTGTGTGTGTGTGTGTGTGTGTGCGCTACACTTGCTGTGCTTTTGCTTCACTGGGTGAGTGTCATTTTCTCATTGTGCAGTGTGGAACAGTCCAGTGGTGTCAAATCTATGGCAGCTGCAGCACTGTTTCTATTGTCTCGAGGTGTGTGTGTGTGTGTGTGTGTGTGTGTGTGTGTGTGTGTGTGTGTGTGTGTGTGTGTGTGTGTGTATACATTTACCCTGCATTGCGAAATGTCACTCATACCAGAAGTGCATAAAAAAACGCCTGATTCTGCAGCCTGCCTACGCTTATCAGCCACATATGTGAGTTTCTGCGAGCTGTGTATTCGCCGTCTTTACTGGTGACATATCAGGAATGGCCAGTGATGTTTAATATGTTATTATTTCTATGATCCAATTTGTCACAAGCTAATTTTCCAAATACATCTTGGCTATGACTGTATAAACTGCATCGTAACAAGGTGCTGATTGGTTGGATTCAGGATTGTACTCATGATCTTATTCATTTTTTATGTGCTGTACATGTTTTAAATCTCTTGCACCTGTCATGTGACTCACTCCCACATGTCCAGCAGGCTGAAGAACCTCCACAAGGGGGTCTACATTAGTGGTTTTAGTACCGGAGCTGCTTTCAGTGCTTTTCATCAAAGATGCAGTGTTCTTGTTGTTCTTTTCTGATACTAATACTAAAACCCTGAGTATACGCTGGAGTTTGCTCCTTATTTCATCTCTAAAAGCTAAAATGGTTTTAAAATGAGCCTGTGTTTAATGAAAAGAGGGGCCATGCTTAAACTACTCAAACACACTACCAGTGTGTTGCCATACTATTATACACCATTTTGCCATATTTTCAAGCCTGTGAGACACAGTGTAGCATTTAAATTTTGAATCAAATTGTTTGAAGTTCAGGTATTTTCAGAGATTTTTCAATGAACAGCCTGATGCCCACTGCCCGCATTCTCCACCACCACACATTCAAAAAAATCCCACCAAGCATCTTGCACCTTATCACACAAAGGCCTAAGATACCATGTGCATGTTATTTTGATATATTTGATCATTTTTTCCTGCACTTATGTTAATTATTAATATTAATATTAAAGATAATTAATAATGCTTAAGTGTGATCTTACATTAATGGAATAGCTTTAGCCAAGCTGGTTGAAGAGGCAAAATCAAAACCTCCAAAATCAAATACACCTTCTGACGCCGTGGGCAGTATCATAGACTATATCATAGACTAATTGCTTTCTATATATGTGTATGTATTCACACATATCTAGATTATTGCCCACTCCTATACACTATATGGTCAATTTGGGACACATTTTTGGACAATTTGGGACACATGCTCATTCCTTTTTTCTGATGAAATCAAGGGCATTAAAAAGAGTGTATCCTGGTTTGTTGGAGTAACTGTCCAGGGAAGTGTTTCTGGAATTTCGGGGATCGCTGCGAGGATGTGATTGTATTCAGTGACAAGAACCTTAGTGAAGTCAGGATGTTGGATGATCACCATCCCCATCCTCATACCCAACTCACCATTGCTCTACAGCTCAACGCTGCCGAGGTTTATACCCCTCTAGGGCACACCCAGTCATTTGGAGATATACTGTATATAAGGTATATTTGTAACTGTACTTGTAAACAGTCTGTATTTAAAACAATAACAACAACAACAACAACAACCAACAATATGATAGAAGAAAAATAATAATTGGGGCTAATTAGATCCTGCATTTCTTAATTAATCCCTACTGTTCTGCGTGCTGAGTCTCTGCTTATCCTCCTTAAATCTCATTTGGGGGTCACACAGTAATAACTCTGTTTCCCTTGCATCCTTCGCACCAGCATGGCCTTTCTGATAAACGCATTACTGATTACGCGCCTGACAAATGAATGTACATGTGACACAATTAAGATGGATTTTGTGGCAGGAAGCTTGCAAAGCTCAGCAGGGGGCTTCATTTACAACCTGGGGACTGAAATCTTGTTACAGACATAGGCAGCACTTTCTCTGCCATTGCAAAATGACGAGAACCCCTGTTGTGTTGTGAGGGCAGGATTTGCCCTATAGGTAGTGGAGTGGTGAGGATGGGTGTTTTGAGTTGCAAAATTCTTGGACAAAAATTTGAAAATGTTTCTTATGTAAAATATTTTGGGGACAACCTGTTAGAGTCTAGAATTTATAGCCGCCTGAATAGCAAGAATCGACCAGAACATCATCAGGCAGCTCAAAGCACTTTGGAGGCGAGTGAATAGTCAATGCTGTTTCATCAGGTCATAGAGATCCAGACTGATGCTGGGTTTTGGGAAAGTTGGTGAAGTTGAGGCCAAATATACACTTTTGAATTCCTAGTATCAGATAGCTGTGACATCTTGCCCATAATCCTTTGGCTGTAGGACAAATGCTTAGATAACATTTTAATGTAGCATTATGTGAGAACTGGTATCATGCTCCTGGGCAGGGCATTTCATTTTTACACCACTGCAGTAAATGCAAATTGTGCTTTGAGCTCCCTTTGATGGACAGCTATAAACAGGCATTTGCAGACAAGCTGAGAGATACAGAATCAGCATCTGAAATGACTAGATTTTACTCAAATATGATTTGGGTTAAAGAGCATTACATCGCTCTCCGAAAAGGTCTCATGCAGTTTCGCCAAAGTTTTTTTAGGTACAGTTGGTGCATAATGTTACTTAAATGTTTAATAGCTAATAATCATATTTTCAGAATTGATTTGGTATTGGATATTGATTTGGTACAGTAGTATCTTCTACTTATCAGATACACAAATTACATGATCGACTGGAACGTGAATACACAAAATGGACAAAAGTATTGGGACACCTGCTTATTCATTGTTTCTTCTACATTAAAGTTGTTTTTTTTTACTGTGTACTTGCTTTCTGCAAGATTTTGATGCATTGCAGTGAGAAATTGATGGCATTAATGAAAAAAGCATCAATGAGGTCAGGATGTTGGACGATCACTACCCTATCTCATCCCCATCTCCCCAACTCACCCTAAAAGTATTGGAT
Source organism: Acestrorhynchus altus (assembly GCA_034509495.1). Taxonomy (NCBI): domain Eukaryota; kingdom Metazoa; phylum Chordata; class Actinopteri; order Characiformes; family Acestrorhynchidae; genus Acestrorhynchus; species Acestrorhynchus altus. The sequence goes on along the minus strand of CM067519.1, from coordinate 7,902,683 downwards.
AGAGCACCTTCATTACTGAGAGCAAACCCAGCTGTCCATGGCTGACCTTCAGTGTTGAAATGTTAATGCTAAATGGTTGTGAAAATGTAATAAAAAGCACTTAAATCAGTGTTGCATTTGAGGATTATGAGTTATAAAATCGATAATGACGAGATTTGTGATATATCAACACGAAGTGGCTTTTCAAAATCAAGCATTGATTTTACATTGATTCTGCCATGAATATGGTGTTGATTCAGGGGTGACTAAACAGTAAAATTCTAGAACTATCTGTGTTCCTATTGGCAGTCTCTGCTTAATCGGTTTGATGCTTCATACACTCATATAGTGAATAAAAAAGAAAATCTTGTGAAGTTTCTAATATCACATGACCGTACACTGCCTAAACATTATGATCTGTGAGTTTAAAGCAAAATTTGACCCTAAGTGCCTGATCATTACTTTACCCATTAAATTGGCCATTAAAAAGGAATTACATGCAATTCATACACGAATGTCAGTGTAAATGGGGATGTACTATTCAGCAGCACCATTATTTAGCTCTTCTGTCTTTAGTGTCACAGACAGAGCCTCTTTTCCAGTTCCCACTGGGTGCAGAGTGTGTGTGTGTGTCCATGTGAGCAGAAAGATTTCAGAGCCTTCCTCGGATCAATGAGTCGTCCCATCTGCACTGCAGGTGCTGAGCCTACATTTTGATCAGCGATCATAACTCTGTCTTTGTCCGCATGACCCAACTATGTCTACACTTCCTGCAGTGCGCTGCACATTGTCACACATCACTGTTTCAGTGGTATTAACGATACACTGTGGTGGTAAACCCAGTGATAATCACACTGCTGCCCTCTATACTTCAATTAATGTCCTTGGGCATAATTCTATATTCTACCTCTGCAGCTTAATCACAGCTGTAAAGGGAATTTTGTCACTAAATAGTCACTAAGTGTAATTTGTACTTTAAGCCACCCCTAAATGACACACTTTCGGCATGCATGGACAAGCCAAAAGATTCAGGTGGACTGAAGCATTCGAGAGATGTTACTGGATTGACTCGAGCCAAGCAGTTCTTGTAGTGTTGTCCTGCTCCGGATCTGCATGCAGAGCCTGGAGTAGGACCAATAGCTGGGCTATTCTTTCCATTACAAGTTGGTGAAGGAAAACAGTGAGCCACCACTCACAACACGTGGGAGACTGGGGTTTGATTCCCAGTCTGGGCAACCGTGCTAAACCAATTAAAGTCCATGGGTAAAACTCCTAACGCTACTCTGGTCCACCTCTGTAATATGAGCAACCTTGTAAGTTGTTCTAATGTCAGTGAGGATGGTGGGCCTGGCTGATAACAGTGGTAGTATAGGGTCCCCTGTCCAAATTGGTCCCCATTTTTGGCCACTTGGGAGTAATGCCTAGTTCCCCTCGTTTCCTCCAGATGATTTGAGTGAATTGGCAATTCCTTGGAATTTCCTACAATCTCTTGGCAAAAGGAGAGAGAGGCATTGAGAAAGAACCCAAAGTGATATCTGGACTGTGGTCAAATTAAAACCATTTTGTTGATTGATGGAATATTGTTCCATATGTACTACATATCTGTCCTAGCCTAGGTCATTGTACTGGGAGTGGGAGTGGGAGTGGGAATATTTCAGATTTTTTTGGGTTAAAGTATTCCAAGGCAATAAACCAGGTCACACTGTCTTTTCCCAGTAGCTGATTGGAATAAAAATAGGTTAAATTGGGGAGTGGAGGAGGAAATAGGGAATGGATTGATAGATGGAAATTGCAGCGGCATGTGGGCTTTGAAAGGTGAGATTTGTGTGTGTGTGTGTGTGTGTGTGTGTGTGTGTGTGTGTGTGTGTGTGTGTGTGTGTGTGTGTGTGTGTGTTTTGATCTCAGTGCTGTGCACTAGAGCGTGTCATTGTGTTGAAGAGGTGTGTACCAGATTGTGTCCGTGCAAAGCTATGGATTCGTTCAGCTTCAGCGTGAGGAGCTCTGTCAGGAAGGCGGTGTGTGAAATCATAAGAGTAAAGAGTTTCACACACACAAATACTTCACACATGCTCTGATTTAGCCGCTGGACAAATTAGACAATGATCCTTGTTTGTAGAATTTTCTTAAATAAACTTATTTACATACTGCTAAGCATAAGCACCGTCAGAAATCATTTTGCGGATTTAAATGACCACTGGTCGTTTCATCCATTCGAAAAGGTTGTTTTGTCTGTTGGAAAAGGAGGGCGTCCCCTGACAGCTGCCGACTACCCCTACAGAGGCTACTACTACATAGGTTACTTGTGTCTGTGAGTCTGTCTACCTTTGTATACCTGTTTGAGCGAGACAGTGACAGTGTGAGAAGGGGGGGGGGGTTTATGGTGGTCAGTGCTAAAGTCAAGTGCTATTGATTTCCTTTACAATTGGCCAGCTCTTGCTGGTAATTGAGTGGTAGCCTGATGCTCGATGATGCATATCTGGAAAACACACAAACATACTGTTGTTATTGTTGTGTTAAAACCTTGTATGTCCAAAATTTATAGGAGAAGAGACAAAATGTTGAACGTAATGTGTGTTAATATGCACAACATACAGTAATAACATAACTGGTCATTTCTGTTGGTTCATTGGTGATGGAATGTGCACAAATTGTGAAAGACAGCTGCAAAAATCATTGAAACGTTTAGGAATTGGTCTCGAATTTGGTACCTGGCTTGAGGTAGAAGATGTACATGTTGGAAGTGGGGTATTTAAGAGGATTAATTGCTGATTGCGCTCAGTATTGATTGAGATAAAGGGTTGGGTAATCTATAGCTGACGTGGGTGCGGTGATAGATCGGTGTTGGCCAATGTTCAATGCAGTCAGTGTGTGTAGTTTCATGAATAGCTACAGGATTTGGATCTGAGCTGATGCCTGTGGACATGCTTTGTGGGCAAATGCTTTGTGAGGGGAAGGAATTTCATCTAAGAGGATAACCTTCTGCTAAACAGATCTCAGTGTCCTCTCCAGATTCAATATTCACTTTTACAATAAGCTTATCCTCTTTCTGTCAGCCTAATGTGATTGATAGAATCTCAGACTCGGTGATAAGTGGCTCTCCTTTCCTTCACCTCCTCTCTCTCTCTCTCCCTCTCTCTCTCTCTCTCTCTTTCTCTCTCTCTTTCTCTCTCTCTGATACTTTGATATACAGTGAAGATGTCAGAGGCCAGTAATTGTCACATACTGAGCTTTCCATAATTGCAGTATGAATGAAGGACGATAAGATATGAAGCTTAGATTAGGGCTGAGCTCTTGAAAGAGATAAGTGAATGTATTCTGCCTGTGTAATAGACCCACCAACCGACACACTTTGGCCATTTTATCAGAAACACCTACTTTATGGGTGCACAATCAGGCACGGGATATACACTTACTTACTGGCCACTTTATTAGAAGTATCTACCACCAGTTTCTGACCAAAGGTTCACATAAAGCTGTATATTTGTGTGTTTTTGTATGTCTGGTCTACTGTTCTCAACCCCTCCGTGAGATTAAGGTATAAAAACTCCAGCAGCACTGCTGTGCTTTGTATACTAGTGCCAGCACGTCACACACTGCTTTCCTGAGAATAGTCCAGCACATAAATTACATATGGTCAGCAATGGTCTTGTGGGGGTCTGTTGATGCATGGGATAGCAGGTGGCTGACCAGTTGTAAGGATGCAGAGTGCACCTGTATGGTAAGTTGGCCTGATGAAATGAGCAAATGGTTAGGGCTGGGCAATTATTTCATTTATGGTATTTAGCTGACAGTTTTATCCAGAGCGACTTAAAAGGTTATTCACATTGCAGAGGTGGGCCATTGTAGTGTCAGGAGTCACCAGGTTGGCCATGGACTCGTAATGGTGTAGCACAACATAGTCACCAGACTGGGATTCAAACCCCTGTCTCCCACATGGACCATGCAATTAACCAAAAAGGCACAGCTGGTACTGGTCACTCCGTCAGCAGAAGCCTGATGCCTTAAGTGTAATTGTGGATGACCACTTATCATTCTCAACTCATGCTGCAAACTTGACTCAGTCATGCAGATTTCTTCTTTACAGCATCCAGGGAATTTAAATTTTCTCTCTAGATTGGTCACTCGTGTGCTCCATCAGTGGAGCACTGCAACTCACCCTCTGGCTGGCCTGCCTATGCGTATCATCAGGTCCTTCCACTGATCTACAATGTGGCATCACGGCTCGTCTTCAATGCTCCTAAGTTCTGCCATGTAACTCCTCTGCTGTGTTTTCTTCACTGGCTTCCAGTAACTTCCCGCATCAGATTCAAATCCTTGATCCTGGCCAACAAAGGCAAAAATTATCGACCAGGGAGGAGTATATTATTTTCTAATAAGTTCAATTGAGCAAATAAAGGAGTCATCTTTAATTGTGAGATTCACGCCGATGCAGTTTCTCAAAGTAACCTCTCATTTTTGAAAGAGGCTCCATACCTTTGTAGTATTAGTTTATGTGGCCGTAAAAATCACAGGCAGAAAAACATGTAATGTTCAAAGGGATTTTAATCTGTTTAGGAGATGAAAGGAAAACAGTAGCATTGGCCAGGAACAGCCTGCTGTTGTCCTGAAATGTGCATTTCTAACTCTGACCAATTGCATCACTTTTCCATACAGATCTAAAATTAGCCGCCCTTGACCAGATTCCCTCAGTGGAGATGAAGTGGTTTTCTGTGGCCTCCATCACTCTTCCAGCTGTATGCATTGTTCTGTGGTAAATAACCCACCTCTGTCAAGTGTGAGTACTGTGCTATAGATTATCACTACTACTGGCAAGAACAGCATTTCCTGCAAACATGTTAAAGCACACACATACGCACTAGTGAACTTACACACTAGGGGGCAGTGAGCACACCTGCCCGCAGTGGTGGGCAGCCCTATCTATGGCACCTGGGCAGCAGCTGGGGAGTTAAGTGACTCAAGGGCAGTTCAGCCAGTTCAAGCCATGGGTGCCCCCTGTGGTGGTGTGGTGTACATTGAGATATTGGCATGGTTTGTGAGTTATTGTGATTATTCCACAGCTCTGGTAGTACTAATATTTATTAGTACTTATTATTATTTATTATTTATTATTATGACCAAAATGCAAACCTAACAAATAAAAGAAATTCACTGACATTCCCAAAAAATGTCTGATCTGAAAGCGAGGGCTGCTGCATTTTAAACATGAGGATCATGCAGTTCTATGCTCTTCTTTTATGTTCTATCATTCATGTTTGGTGAGCTTCACTGTGTTCTTCTATTGAGGTGGAACATCATAGTAATGCATTGAAAACAAATGGTCCAACTATCTAAACTGGCACTCTGGATCTGGCAACGTGTCAAAACAGATCATTGTTGTTTGTAGTGGGAGTGATTGACTTTGTTGCTGTTGTTGCATCATAGAAGTTCACAAAATACAAGTCCACGCCAAGTCACAAGTCTTTAGACTAGATTCCAAGTCAATTCTCAGGTCTTTACACAAGAGTTCAAGTCAAGTCACAGGTCACTCTTATATCCCAGGACTTTGAGCTCCCTAAAGCAAAGGCCTGACACGTACAGTGCTCCCAGTGAAGCCATGCGTTTAGATTTGGCACTGCTTACCCGTTTCATAGGTCACAAGAAAAAGGTCTGTGTCCCAAATCAATGAAATGTAACATTCACACACTTTGTCAGGATAGTGGAACGACTCTTATTGTTCACTTATTATTGAGTCGAGTCCTGAGTCATTAGGGATGAGTTGCAACTAAAGTCTGAAGTCTATTTGTGCACAACATACAGGGGTTGGACAATGAAACTGAAACACCTGTCATTTTAGTGTGGGAGGTTTCATGGCTAAATTGGAGCAGCCTGGTGGCCAATCCTCATTAATTGCACATTGAACCAGTAAGAGCAGAGGGTGAAGGTTCAAATTAGCAGGTAAGAGCACAGTTTTGCTCAAAATATTGCAATGCACACAACTTTATGGGGGACATACCAGAGTTCAAAGGAGGACAAATTGTTGGTGCACATCTTGCTGGCGCATCTGTGACCAAGACAGCAAGTCTTTGTGATGTACCAAGAGTCACGTTATCCAGGGTAATGTCAGCACCACCAAGAAGGACGAACCACATCCAACAGAATTAACTATGCAAGAGGAAGCTGTCTGAAAGGGATGTTCGAGTGCTAACCCCGATTGTATCCAAAAAATGTCATTCCCAAGACGAATTGACTCTGTATTGGCCATACTACCATACTAATCACTTATTGTGATCTAAATCCAGGGGTTTCTGTTTCATTGTCAAAGCCCTGTAAGTGCGAAACGGACTCAAGTCCCATATTGTGTTTCTTGTTGTTCAAACATTAGTTCTTTATGAGTTTGTTTGACAGACTCATCACTGGCTATAAGGTTTCTGGCCATAAGTTTATAACTGGCTTTTGGTTCCTTCAATGGCTTCCTGGTCTTACAGGTTACAGGTGAGGGTGATGGATGCTTTCTGAGTGCCCTAATTGTAAAACATTGGCCTCTCATCCAATCACACTGCAAGATTGGAATGAACCAATTGGATGCTATCCCATCACATGCGATGCTCCCAACACTAGGAGGGTGAAGACAAGCACATGTCTCCTCCTATAAATGTGAATCCAGCTTTGCATCATTGCTGGGTAGCCACTGTGAAAATACTAACAGCCACCTACGCCAAGCAGCATTGCCCTGGGGGTGTTGTGGGGCAAGTGCACCATCTACCCACCAATAGCCAATTTTGTTTGCTCAGACTCTGGCTGCCGATAGTAAGCATGACTGGGGAATGGAACCTTTGATCCTTGGACCATAGTGCTAGCACATTAGACTGCTGAGCCACTCAGAGCTTCAAGAGGAAGAAATTTTGAGAGGAAACACGACTCAAAAAGAGGAATCCATTCTCCTCTGATTGGATAGTAAACAAATACCAGAAAACAGAACAGAACTATTCGAGGAGAGAGATGATTTTTAGGGCCTGATAGGTAACTGTGCAAATATTACATAAATTGGGATAAATGATTCAAAGGGTTTGTTCTAACTAAGTGAATGTTGTGGGATTAAAAATTTTTCATCTGTCAGAATGAAATGAATTAGGTTTTTCTTTTTTAAATAACATCAACCTTCCCAAGGACTGCAGATGAAAAGTAGCCATCTGGCACATTTACATTATGAAAAATGGTGTTGATTAATGTGTGTTGGCCCTGTTAATTAAATAAGGACAAAGTCAAATTTACTGTATTCGGTGACCATATTCCAAATATTCATACTAGTGCTGTCAGTCGTAATGCATGAATGTGCACAATTAATTTAGTTTTTTACGCTTTTACACATTTTACATTTACATTTTCCTGCAATTTACTCCTTTTATTGAGCCTCACACACACACACACACACACACACACACACTCATGTGTATATTAAATCTTTTGTTCTGTATCGCAGCTTCATTCGACGTTGAAGCTTTGAAACAGCAGATTAAGAGATTCAGATATTCTTATAACACATAATGGCATGCCATGACAACCACAGAATATTGTTGTGATTAACACAATTAAATATGTTAATCGATTGACACCCCGTAAATAATACCAAACAAAGTCCTCAAATGATCCATATTACTATAAAAACATCCACAAAACCTCCATGAAGAAGAAGCTGATGATTGGTTTGAGGACTGATCTGAATATTGCAGCTTTCTCTTAAATATCACAAAGACTAAACCAATATCATTATAGTGATTCATAGGAATTCATCAGTCGTGCTGCCCTGTGAATGAATGCCCTCCTCAACGTAGCACTAATTGCCTTCCTGCCTCTATTGATCCATGTCTGCTCACTGTCTCAGAGCCCGACTATCATTGTGACTGCACAGGTCAAACGGCCATTAAATAAAACACGTACACCGCCTTCATTCCCTCACTCCTTTTTCAGAGATAAGAGCTCCTACACATGCTTTATCAGTTTCTTGAACCCAAAACGTAGAGAGACTGAAATGAAGGGTCTGCTCTCCGTCAGACTCCACAACAATAAGGTCGCTTTCTAACCTTTTAACTTTGACAAAAGCTCTCCTCTGAATCCTACAGTACCTTCCTGGACTCCACGTCGTCATGGCAACAGAACCATAACTGCCTTTCCCCAGAAATCATTTTCATAATAACTGTATTTAATGTCCCCGTCTAATTCCTTTGTCTGATTTAACCCTGTGTCGGACGGATAACAGCACCAACTGGTTCAGTGTTAAAAGAATAAAAGACGGCTTTTTTTGGGAACCACGTCAATCTTGACTTTGCAGTTATTCCACAAACAATAGTTTAGGTTTGCTAACATGATTAATGTCTGTGCATTGTTCTCTATTGTGTTCACAGAATTACAGGCTATTGTTTTGTTTTTCCTCGATGCAATTTCCGCAGCCATCATTCATATTTCCTTTTACAAGTCCAAACCCCAAACACACAGAGAAACACATGACTGTACTGGCACATCTGTGTACTCCTTGTAGTGCCCCCATGGGGGGCAGTGTGTGGCACATATAGTGTGTAAGTTTTGTACCATATGACCAGGGTTTATTGCTGCTCTTTGCTTTTTCTTATTTGGTGGTCGATAACCATTCCATTGGCGTGGTCTTGTCTGCGCCAGTGAGATAAGATAATCACTCACTCTTTCACTCTTACTCCTCCTTTCATTAACTCACCCGTTCACTCTCTCCTCTCCCCTTTTGCATCTGCTCGTTCAATGAGAATATGTTGCTGTTAGCCAGATGGTACGCTTGGCAGTTGACACGAAAGCATGGGGCAAGCATAGCGCTCCCTTTTGTCAGCATGCAGAATGCAAATATTTACTCTTTTCAGTTACAAGGGCACCAATTAACTCACACATGCAATTTCTACCCTATTTACACCATTAAGTGTCAGGGCAGAACTGACGGGGTGAATAAACGCAGTGTTGATAGACCATTGTCTTGAATGAATTGTAGATTAGGACAATAGGGGCTTGTTTAAGCAAATGTGACGTGTCACATTTAGAAGATAATACACTGAAAGTGTACAAAATATACTTTATTCAAATGTCTACATTATGTTTTCATGTTACATAAACCCTGTTATGTCCGTACATACATCAAGAAAAGACAGAACTGTGATAAAATACCCCTCTTTTACTGTACAACCTGTACACACATTCGATTCATGTGAATGGCAGAGCGAAATCCTGCTGCATTATCTCCAATAAGACCTGCTGTAGCAGCGAAGCAAGTCCTTCAGGGAACAATCTGCTGCCTCAAAGCTGCCAACTAGCATAGAGGTGCTTCATCCTCTTGGAACCATTTGGCAGCCCACTAGAACACACATATCAGCGGTATTTCAGTTTGTCGTTGAAGTCAAATAAGGATGATGTTCCTCAGAAGACTTTGTTGTTTATGGAACATTATAAGATCAATTGAAGATGTTTCCCAGAACCATTGTTGTCATTTGTCTCTATGTTAAAATGTGATCTTCATACACTGTTTTGGAGAACACAGGCCCAGAGGTGTAGTTCATGTGATCTGCTGGAGACAGCTCTGAGGCAGTCGGATGGTTCTTGTTCAGTGGAGTGGAGGCTGATGCTGCTGTTAGTCAGGGTTTACTGCAGCTTCCGGACCAAAGCGGCTCTGTAATATGTTCAAGTACTCGACTCCTTTCGTCAGGAATAGGAATACGCTTGTTACAATGTCTAATTCTCTGCCGTTGTCAGATACGGTCTCCGTGGATGGCAGAGAACAGCCTGACAAAGGGATACAGAGGCAGAGATTTATATTTGGTTGGGAAGAACCTCACAGCTGCTTCTGCTGGAATGAATCATTCATTTGTAATTGGTGCAAACATTGACAACAAGAGCTCTGTCTTAGACGTGGTCTCCAAGGCCTGCTTAGGTTGAATATTAACTGAAATAATACAGCAAGATGGCAAAACCCTGCACGTAACTACTGGGGTTATACAGTACATAGGACCCACCCCATTCAAGTAGACACCTCCCTTCATTTAATGTAGCCTTTTATGATCAGATCAGCAAGACTTCTATTAACTGGGGCTACAGAAATGCTCCTTAATGTGACCAAAATCAAGGAGATGGTGGTGGACCACAAGGAAGAAGACCACAATCAGGCCTGTTACATGGGTCAGAATGTTGAGAGCAAATTGGACTGAAGGGCCAAAACTGAGGCTGTGTGCAAGAAGGGGATGAGCGGACTCTACTTTCTGAGGGATCTGAGGTCCTTCAGTGTGTGCAGCAACATGTTGGCTGTCTTCTAAGAGTCTGTAGGGGTGCTGTCTTCTTCACAGCAGTCTACTGGAGAGGCTGCATCAAATGTGGCGACACCAAGAAGCTTGACAAACTGATCAAGAAGGCTGGCTGTGTTCTTGGGTGCTCACTAGAGGGCTTTGAGGTGGTGGTGGAAAGGAGAATTCGCAGCAAACTGTCTGCTATCCTATCCTCAACCTCTGAAATACCAGACCTATTCAGCTCCATTGTACATTTACATTTACATTTGTGGCATTTAGCAGATGCCCTTATCCAGAGCGACTTACAAAAGTGCTTTTCTGTTTACGTAGAATATCCTTAGCTAGTAGCTAGCAGCTAGAATATCCTTAGCTAGTAGCTTTCTGTAGCAAGGAGCATTACAGGAAGTCTGTCCATCCATCCGTCCACCCGTCCGTCCATCCATCCATCCATACATCCACCCACCTACTTAAAATCTGTATCCTTGACACCACCATATTTATTTACCAGACACTAGAATATAAATCATACCACACTCTCACTCTTCCTCCTGGGTATCTGTTCAGAACACACTATTTTTGCTTCATTGTGGCTGTGGCCCAAGACCCTTCCCTCAGTAATGAACCACACACACACACACACACACACACATCCCCAGCTTTTGACAGGATGAGCAGCTCCTTCAATTACCGTTAGTTTCGCTGAATTAAGCTTGCGCACTGGCATAGTCTAGCTTCTCTTTCCTCTTCTCGTCCAGACAACTCGTGCCGTGGCTAAGTGACAGCAGAAATATGGAGACGAGCACCGAGTCTCATCAATAATGTGAGAGCTCTCATGCTTTCATTTAATTAGCGCTGTATCCTTGAGTTCATTGCATTGATTAGGTAATTTAAGAAGCGCCCGCATTTCATTTCCTGTTGTTATTAAGTAGGGTTCAGTGAAATGGGGGCAGTTGGTCAGACTCTCTGGCGCAGGATGAGTGCAGTTTGTCAGAAGGTGCGGATTGCTCCTGACTCATGCAGCTGGGAGCTGTTTCTCACTCTGCATCCCTGCAGGCAGAGCCCCCGCTGTGGCCTATTGCTGACGTGACGCACGCCTGATGCTGCTGTTCCTCAGAAACTGCACTTCAATTTGAACCTACTGGGAAATTAAATCTCTGGCAGAGAAAGGCCCAATAGCAGCTGCTTTATTTTAGTTTGGATATGTTGAGGCTTATGTATGGCGACATTCCAACAGTGGAGCATCTTTATTGTCTCAATATAAAGTTTCAAAGAATATATATGTACAGGATAATTATTAAAGGCATTCATTGTCTTTTGACAGTAGCATCTGTCAAGGGGTGGGATGAACATGTTAGGCAGCAAGTGAACAGTCCGTTCTTGAAGGTGATGTGTTGGAAGCCGGAAAAATGCCCAAATTGGGATGGCAAGACGACTACATCAGAACAACTCTGAAATATCAAGCAGGTCATGTGGGGTGTTTGCAGTAGTCAGTACCTACCAAACGTGTTCCAGGGAAAGATAAGCAGTGAACTGGCACCAGGGTCATGGTCCCAACCCCAGAAGATCTACTGTGTCTTGTGGAGTCCATACCTTGAAGGGTCAGTTTTAATGTTATGGCTGATAGATGTACACTACTATGCAAAATGCTGAGAAATTTAAGAAAATAATGGTGGTTTTAACCATAAACAATGTGTAAAAATATGCTTTAGTCTGTCAGTCAGAGTGCAAGCCTTGATGAGCCACTCGAATTCAGCCATTCATATGATAACAGCATGGTCCGGCAGCTCTTACTGGGGGGATTACATGACAAGAAATACTCCTACAGCTAAGGGTTGTTTTCAGGCTGACCTCAGAGCTGGGAGATGCACAGTAATGATTCTCAGCTGGACCTAATAAAGGATGCTTCACAGCAACACATCTGCCTCACACAAAGCACAGCAGCTTCTCCTTCTGGAGATAACTGACGAGGGAGAACAGCTTCAGTTTATGTTGATTTGATCCCATAAAATCTGTTTGACTCATTTGGTAATGAATAGCTTGAATAGAATGGCGTTTCAAACCTGTTATTGACTGAAATTGACATAAATTACTTGACATTGAGTCGAATAAAATTGAATCTGGAATTGAATGAAATTGGGATCTTGTGAATCCGAATCAAATCAGAGGTGAGACCCAGCCCTGAATTTCACCATTACAAAATACATCAACCAAAGCATATACAAAATTAGACCTGAGACTATAAATCAAAGCAGTATTCCTTCAGTACTGAGTGCAGCTGTACTTTAAAAGTGTAAAATGCCTCTTTGGAGGTTTGATTATGGTTGATTTTTAATGGAAATGGACAGGAGGGAGGGAGGGAGGGAGGGAGAGAAACACGGAGAGAGAGCTCTTAATGGAGCCACGTTCAGACGGCACTCCTCACCTCTGCTCTGAGAGGTCTGTTGCTATCTTTAGGCCAAGGTTAATTAGCTCCAGTGGGGGCCAAAGAGTGCCTGCCACTCCACAAACAACCCTCTGAACCTGGCCAGAAGCCTCCCTCTCTTCCTCCTGTCCAGCCCCGTCTCCGGCTTGCTCTGCGGCCTTCTCTCTGCTGCCCTGCTGTCACACTGATTATCCTTTTGTACTGTGAAAGCAAAGTTATTATATTTTATAGTGTGGTTCGTAGGGATTTGCCATTTTAATGGATACATCAATTTCATTTGGTTTACAGTTACTGTGACATGACCACCGCTGACCAGATATTACACAGAAAGAATAGTTGCATGCAGAAGGAAGTGTCAGATTGCAGTGGTGTTTGGAACAATACATGATTCAAATTTAGACTGATATTTGCGATGTATGTTCAGCAGGTCAGCTTGACTTGACTACTGCGACTCCCTTCTGGCTGGCCTTCTGATGCATAAGGTCAGGCCCAGGATGTGGCTGCATGGTTTGTCTTCACTGTTCCCAAGTTCAGCCATGTAACTCCTCAGCTGTGTTCTCTTCTCAGGCTTCCTGTAGCTGCCCACATCAGATTCAAAACCTTGATGCTGGATTGCAAAGTCAGAAATGGCACCTTTGGATAAGAGCATATGCAGAATGCCGGAAACGTAAACGTAAATGTAAACGTATTTCAGCTACACATACAGAAGTAGTGTCTCTCAGTATGGCTTTGGGTAAAATGCACACTTGAGCCATACTCAAGTGCCTTGGTAACGTCCTGCCAGTTAACAACCGTCCAGTCACAAGGCTGGGTCCCTAACCACCAGTCCACGTCTGCCCATACCTTTATCCTGGACCACCTCTGACCAGATATTGCACTTTTATACTCTGTTTGGGCAGCACTTGGCAATAAAAATGGTTGGTAGCAAGTAGTGCTACTTCATTTTAATGACAGTTTGAATAAAGACTTTTATGAGGATTTTATGAATAAGATTCATAGCATTAAAGTAACAAAACCCAAATACATGAGTAACCCAGTTAATCTCTTACATGTTAATATGTCAGTCTGACTTCTTCTGACAAAGTAAACTCTTTGTCATTTTTTAATCACCTTAGTCCTCGTAACTAAATGGCTCAATAGCGTTTGAGACGAGTAAGAACTCGTCTTACTGTAGGAACAGACTCTTCCATCCCTTATGAATTTCACAGGTTGTAAAGGTCCTCTATTCCTACATCTGTCACACTCTTAAAAAAGCTGGTGTTTTTGACTGACAGGTCTTTCAAGTGACATAACAGAAATAGGTCCCTTTCCTTTTTTGCTCTCTTTCCTCTTATCTGCTCACTATCCACTTTTCTGGGTCTTCATCAGCCTTTTCTCTTCATACCTTCTTAAGAATAAAAGTTTTTAAATTTGATATATAAAACATGTATGGTCCACTTTTAGTTAGAATAGAATTTGTGGAGGTTCTTTAACTATTAGAACCTGAGACATAAACTTTGTGGGCATATCTCTGGATCAGAGTTACCTACAATTAAAAATCACTTGTTTAAATGCCTAAAGAGACTTCCAGTGCATGTTTACTGCTCTGTCCATGTGTACATGCTCAAACTGCATGCAGACTGCGGGGGTGATGATGTCACTGTCCCAGATATTGGGTTATGGAGGAAGATGAGAAGGGGAGGGGCTGTTTGCTCTCTTTCTTTACTTACACAGTGTTCAAATTTCAGAATAAAAGTCCTAAGAAGAGATCATACCAATACATACATAAAAATAAAGGACATTTTTGTTGTTTTGTCATTTATTTGGACTGATGTCAAGTATTTTGAACTCATTATTATAAATATTTAAGCATCACAAACTAATAAAATTGAATCATTTCAAATAATGAATCAATATTCTTGCATTTTCAATTGGATGATCAATTATCAACTGATATTTAAAGTGTTGTTTAATCCTTATTAGCCAAACAATTGTAGGTTCAAGTAAATTTGTGATCAAAATATGGTGAAATTCATATGGATATTTAAATTCTGTACGTCTCAGATAATGGCACATTGGAGTAGTCTAGAATCTATATAAATATATATAATAATATCTGGCACGATAAAATTTTTTTGTTTTGATGAATAAAAGTAATCAAACTATGAAAACATCCTGCATCCATTAGGAGGTTCTTTCAGGAGTGAATATAACTATACCAGCATTCAAAGGTACCCTTTTCTAACTTATTTATTAAAGTAACACTCAAAAAGTGTTTATGTTATGTGATGATGATTACACATGATTTGCATTTTAAATTCAGTTAACAGAGAATATTATGTAGGTCTTCTTCTGGCTTTGAAGACCTTCTCACACTATTTAGCCATATGTACACAATGTTCTTTTCACTTTTATCCTTCTTTACTGCTGTCCACAGACCTCCAATTATAGTTGGATATTTCCCCTGACAACGGTCATATAGGTGTTTTATCTTTGGTTGTGTTGGCCATGACCTCACACTTAAATCACCTCAGTCTCTGGATAAAAGGAATAACATCTAGAGATGTTAAGGCAGTAGTTGTTGTCCATAAAAAATAAATGAATAAAAAGACTTCATGTAGACTTCATATGTTCATATATTTTCCAATGCAAACACATAAGGTCTCAAACCCATGATATCTCAGCTTCCTCACTCTGTCATTTAAGCATTATGACATCTTGAAGTCTCTTGTTTGGTTGTCTACACCTCCAAAATAGATCATGTATCTCACCTCTAGAAAATGATGTACAGGTGAAAAAAAAGACCACCAGAAACGTGAAATCTATTGTAGGTGCTTAAATGAAATTCAGTATCAGTGCCCGACATATTTTGTCTTTATTTACAACATTTTGTGCACCAGGGATGAAATATGTTTTAATGGACCACACTGAAGAATCCAGCTTGCTGCAATCAGGCTGAAAGCTTTCCATGATTTTTGTTTCTCAATGGATGCAACATGCATGTCTCATGAGGCAAAAGGATTTTATGTTTGTTTTGCACTGGAATATAAATGACATGTGTCTGTGTGTTATTGAATAAATTATGTGAAAAACCAAAGCAGCAGTAAAACTGTGTTCCACACGATTATGGATAAACTTGGTTAGTGCCTGGTTCATGTGCGTGCTTCATCGGCAGTGGCTGCAGGCATGCTGCTAACTTTTTCTTTTGCTTTACACGTATAGTAGAGAGCATTGTCTGCATCAAGTTTTTAAAAATGAAACCGCACCTTAGACAAATTTCAGCTTGACATTGCCTTCTCTGTGTTTCTCGCTTGTACTGAAATTTGTTCTGACTGGTTTGTTGTGAATTGATACTCGGCAGTGCTACAACTATGAACAAGCCTCTGCTGTTGTTCAGAAGAAAGCAAATTAACAACAGATTTGAAACCACTTCAAAGGAGTCACAACACAGTTTGTTTTAAAGGGAGGTCCCGGTCAGCATATTTGGTATGCACCATGGTTCCAATGGCAGTGTTGTCTCTGTGACAGAGCAATTTTATCACACCAAACCTGTCAGGTGTGAACCCAGCCTAAAATACTTTGAGTGCATATACAGGGGTTGGACAATGAAACTGAAACACCTGGTTTTAGACCACAATAAGTGATTAGTATGGTGAACTAGGGCCTCCTTTTGTGGCCAATACAGCGTCAATTCATCTTAGGAATGACATTTTTTGGATACAAACCGGGTTAGAACCCCAACATCCCTTTCAGACAGCTTCCTCTTGCATCCACAGTTAATCCTGTTGGATGTGGTTCGTTCTTCTTGGTGGTGCTGACATTACCCTGGATACCGTGGCTCTTGATACATCACAAAGACTTGCTGTCTTGGTCACAGATGCGCCAGCAAGACGTGAACCAACAGTTTGTCCACTTTTGAACTCTGGTATGTCACCCAGAATGTTCTGTGCATTGCAATAGTTTGAGCAAACTGTGCTCTTACCTGCTAATTGAACCTTCACACTCTGCTCTTACTGGTGCAATTAATGAAGATTGGCCACCAGGCTGCTCCGATTTAGCCATGAAACAACCCACACTAAAATGGCAGGTGTTTCCGTTTCATTGTCCAACCCCTGTATATACCAGTCCTTTTCTGGATTGTTGGTTTTCAAAATAGCCTGTAATTTAAACTTTGGCCCAAAAATAATCACATACTTCCTTTGAATCTGTTGACATCAGTTCTAACATGATTCATCAATGGATTTTTTTGACCCCTGCTGTCTGCTCTATCTCTCTTCTCTCCCCATCTGTTCTGCTTCTCGGAGGTGAGAACAAGGTGTGACAGAAGCAGAAGATGGTGTGATTGATTGTAAGTGGAAAGGGTGGGAAAACTGAAGAGGAGTGATGTAATTGCAAGCTGTGCTGATGTGTTTTATCTAAACAGGGAGGGTGGTGATCACGAACCTGCAACAAATTTAGGACAGCCCCTCTGGGACATGTTCTTCAGCGTGAGATTGGGTTAATTGTTGTTGAGATTTCTCCCCAACTTCTCCATGTTCACAGTTTTTTGCTGTTGATCAAACGGCATAACTTTTCAAAAGCTCCTGTATGTATAGAAACTGTTTTCCCACAACATGCAGAATATCAAAGCATAGTTTCAGGATGGATGAATTCTACATACTCCAGTTAAATGCAATAGAGATTTGCAGTTTCTTTGACTGTGTTTACATTGCATTGTTCACCTTACCTTTTATACTTCAGTGGAGTGTGAGTCTATACTGCCTAACACCCCACACACATACATTAGTAAGAGTCACACATTTTCCACCAGGCAATTAGCAGGATAAATAACACTGGAGCCAATGGCAGGAGAGAGCAGCAGGGCTGTGAATAGCAAGACAAAGACGTGCTGTTGATCATATGAATCAGGCTTCTCCAGCAAACACTCCACCCACCCACCTGCAAGGCATATGGATGGGCCTTTAGCATTCCTGACAAACCGGCGGCTACCCCTTTGGCACTTGTTTCTGTGAATCATCGCTTCCTAAGATGTGTCTGGAATAATTGTCTGGTCTGTGAAACACCCACGGAAAATTGACAGCCAAAGGGTCCACTACTCTCCTGAACCAGGAGTGGAAATCGTATTTAAGTTGGGTGACCATATATTGGACACACAGGCATCTGCAGGGGTTGAGATGTTGTTGATAGGGAGGATCAGGTTGGCTCAAGGTGTTGGACTTTGGCAGTGTGTGTGTGTGTGTGTGTGTGTGGGAGGGAACTAAATATATCAAAATATCTCGGAAATCACGCACCAATTATATTTTTTACCACATTTTTTACCTCCCAATTTGGCCAATTACCTAACCCTACTTGGACTATCCCCCTACACACATACTTCCACCAATACATGTGAAACCAGCCACCACATCTTTCTGAACTGCCGCCGTTGCATCATTGATGAGCATCCACCGCACTCTGTAGGTTCTCCAATACAATGGCTAACAGAAGCCTGTGCCGACCAGCACCACACTGCAGAGAGCATGTTCAGTTTTACTGTCTCGGATATAAACAGATGTATTTAAAGGTGTAAAAATCCACTATGATTACAAATATAAAATTAATGCAAAATTCTGTACATTTTACATGATTTCAAAATACTGTCTGGATGCATTTTTTATCAGCACTATAATTCAATGGACCATGTTTGCCTCACTGACTCACTTTCTCTCTTACATTCTCTCGTGCTTTCTGGGCAGTGTGAGCTTAACTACAGCAAGGGCTCTACAGGATGGTCTCTGGGTACATTTCCTTTGTATGAAACCTCCCCTTTTTAAATTTAACCTGGCTTCTACATTAACCATGTTTCAAGTATGCAGGATGCAGGAAATACATCACGATGTTGTCCGAGATGATCGACTGTCCTCTACAGATGGGATGGATATCGTATGCTGTATATATTGGGTTTTGTATTCCTTTAATGAAAAAAGCTGGTTACATTTTGAATAGGGCAGACACAGAACAGTTTAACTACAATTTAAAGGTATTTTGTATTTTTCTGGGTGTAGTTCAGTCCATGAAAATGATACTGTGAACCTAAAACACTGTCCTCTTTGAAAAGAAAAGAAAAATGGGCCAATTCAAAATCCCCAAAACTGTTACGTAACAGTTACTGTTATGTAACAGTTTTGACTTATATTTACATCCCCAAGATTTGCATAAACCCAGTTTAATAGAGAAAACTGCTATGTATAATGCAACAGCCAATTTAGGTGGGTGTGAATCAAGGATTCGTTCAGTTAAATATTAGAAGCTGTTCAGAAGAGTGTTTGACTGAAAATGGTGAAACATCTTAAGTGCACACTGTGAGTCATGTGTGGGGACATGTGTGGGGGAATCCATTTCAGTGGCAGAGTAACTAGAGGCACTAACTACCTGCCAAGTGAACCATTCTCGGCCCTGTCATCCTTCTCCACTGAGACTTGATGATGTGCTCCGAGGTGTAATCCTGGAGAGCACGACCTGAGTTTTCACACTCCAACCTGACATCAGCTGAAGGTCAATAGCAAGATGGCACTTTTTCTGTCCGTGAAGAATTAGACATAATAGCGACTCACATATGTAAGCAATGTTCTGGGAGTCACTTAGAACACTTAGAATCTGAATGTGTGCATTTTGCCCACAAAGAGGCAGTGAGCACACATGCACGGAGTGGTAAGCAACCCTATGCACGATGTCCAGGGATCAGGGGGGAGTTAATTGCCTTGCTCAAGTCCAGCCAGTAAAGGGAATCAAACCAACAGCTTTCCACACACAAGGCTGGTTCCCTAACCAGTAGGCCACGGCAGCCCGATAACTTAAAGAGCACCTTTCAAGATATGGAAAAATCCTTCACAAACAGCACTCTGCACAATCACAACACAGTGGCACAGACAGCATACTCTCTATTTGCAAACAACCCAAGACATAGTACCAATTCATGTCTGGGCTTACAGATATACATTCATTCACACAGATATCAGCCAATCAACCTTAACAACCTGGAGCCCTGTAATGTGGAGGGCAGTGTGCCTTCAGGACCAGGGCTGAGAAACACTGCTATAAAGAACCATGATTGAATTAGAGATGTGTGATACTGTGAAGATCCTTTCAGAGGTGTGAAACACCATCAGTCAACCAGTTTGAAGGGTTGTACACTCATCTCTGTTATGAAAATGGCTCTTTATGGCATTTCTCAAAGAACCATTTCAAGCACCTTTCTGTTTAGAGTGTAAGAAATGCAGTGGTTGTGTGCTTGACCACAGTAAAGTCTGTGCCCACAAGTCTGTATGCATGCTCACTCATCTATGTTACTGTGCATGCCCGCCTCTCATCCTGCAGAATTGTAGGAGGGGAGCTTTTGTCTGGTATGTGCTGCAAAATCAGTTATCAGTGGGCTGTCGGTTAGTATGTTTGCCTCCCAGCCCTATGTTTCCATGTTCTCCTCATGTCTGTGAGGGCTTCCTCCAGTGACCCCACAAAAAGCAGGTGAACTGGCTACTCTGAACTGTCCTGGTGTGTGAATGAGTGTGTAAGAATGTGAGTGACTGTATATCTGTATGCCCAGATGTGGATTGGCACTCTGTCTGAGTGAAGACCCCCCCTAACTCCAGGTGGACGGTCGTTTCCAGGAGAAAGGTTGGCTGCTGCTTCTCACTGGTGTGTGTCTGTTGATTGCTGAGTGTGACTGGGAAGTGTGCCTTGATTGTAAAGTGATCTTGCCCATAGAAAAGGCACTATATAAAAATAGTAGCGTATGATGTGATGTGATGACGATGAGGTCTGTCTCCAGGATGGTTTCCTACTTAAATGGCTTTTGTATGGATTGTTCTGTCTGTCTCTGCAATCTCACTCGATTCGCTTTGTCTGATTTCCAGGAGGGTGCTAAACCAATAACTGGCCTGATCGTAAGATAGATGAGTCAGTGGGTGAAGATGTGTGGATCCAGCATTCTGCCACATTACTGCAGCTTCTTAATTAATCAACCGATTGACATAAATAGCAGAGCCGTGTAGAAGTGGAAATCGTTCAGGTTTTCTCTTGGGACATCATTCGTTTTCTCCGCACAGCTCACAAATCTGTTCCGTGCTGTATTTGGTTATAAACCGCCTAAGCTTCAGCCCACCCACACTGTCACTGTGACCAGCACATGGTACAAGCCCCCTGCAGGGATAATGTTACTGTCCTCGCTTTGTGTTTCTGTCTTCTCCACATGAAATATGTTCTACGTTCTACGTGCTCTAGCCGGTATTATGATTCGAGGCTGACAGCTGGTGTTATCATGGTAAAACCCATGTTGATTAATGCTGGTCTTTTTTTGTTTTCTGTAGCTTTCTCGCCCCACCACCAACCCCACCGCTGTCTGCTGTTCTCCTCTGTGAGCAGTCTGCTCTATCATAAAGCCTTGCTGTTATTTGTCTTTCTTTCGCTCTTCCTTTCTGTCCCGCTCTAAGCCCACTGGGATGCCTTAGCACACAAGGAAGTGTTCCATCCTTAAATTCTCTGTTTTTTTTTCCTGCAGACAGTACTACGAGGTTCATCAGTCTTCATTTATTATAATTGCTTTCCCCGTTCTGATATATATAAGCGTCATGGATATCTGAAAATGTAATTACTGAATCAGAAGATCCTGCCATCTGTTATTAAGGGAGGAAGCCAAAAGCTTCTTGGAATTGGAAAGCTATTTAAATTCAAAGCTCCTTGCCCTCACCTTCATTTCACAATTCAATTCATATTATTAGGGATATATATATATATATAACCTTACATTCCTTTAATAAAAACCTACAGTCACTTAATCATCCATTGTTCCTCACAAAATATGTGATATCATAACTGTAGTCCCATTTAACCTCCTAATATCATCCAAAATAGTTCACCTACAAAGACATTAACGAATGTAAGAAATGAGATATTTACCCAGGACCCTAAAGTGGATTAAAGTGTGAAAATCAAAATCCATTAGGAGAGCCAAACCCATGAAACCCGGCAAGGCAGTCTTATTAAAGTGCAAGCTCAATGCAATCACTCCTTTGCATCTATTTGTTTTTGATATTTTATTTGTAATTCTTCATGCTGTTCTATTCTGTAATACTACTAGCTGTAGTGGAAGGCAGTCATAATAAGGTAATGGTTCAGCCTAGGGCTGGGTGATATGGATAAAAAATCATATCGCAGTACATTTCAGCTGAATGGTGATATATGATACCGAATGTGTGATACTATATATAATGTAAAAAAATAAAATGAGAAAAAAATTGGGCACCCATGAAATCTGTCCATCTTATTTACTATATATAAGAATATTGAAATTGGATCTTCATTTCTTCTTTATACACACTAATTCTTATACCCCCCCATAGTGTGCACATGAGAGCATGAATGGGGGCAGAGAGGAGCTGAGTAGAGGAGGAGCTGAGAGCAGGGGGCGGAGCAGAGCGATTGAAACAGAATTTATTTAAAGACTTAAACTCGATACAAATAATATCGCCTCAGCCCATGCTCTGATATATTTATTTGATATAAATACTGATATATTGCCCCAGCCTACTACAGCCTACACCTTTTCAGTCAGCATGGGCTTTGTTTTGTTATGTTTTTATTGTTATGTATATTCATTTTTTATCTGTTACCCTTATTATGTTAATTTTATATTAATATAATAAACAGTGTCCTATAAATCTGTGTCCCATCTCAAACCATATGTTTGCATGATGTGATGCTAAGTAGTGCAAAGCATTTCATACCACAACCGTAATGCTTGGTTGTTTGCTAGACAGTCACCAGAGAATGACTTGTATATACTTTGTAATTCCTCTGAAAGACATTAAGACTGGTTCAGAGAATATATTGACTGCAGCAGTAAACAAGCGATCTGTCCAAGAAACCAAACAAGAGTTTTCCCTCCTTTTGAAATGTGTTTTGCTGGCATGCAGATCCTTATCTTCTTGATGAAGAAGATAACCTCACAAGGATGAAGCTCAGTAAGCTTCTTCTGCTGCACATGTTTTTCTTTCTAATTTCATTCTCTTCTTTTCAGGCACAGTCAAGCACCTGGATGAGCACCCGATTAAGGAGTTTTTCCGCTAGTATGATGTCATCAAGCACACTGTCCAACTGAGAAAAGAACCCAAGGCTCACTCCCAGGGAAGAGAAGATGTGAGATTAGATTTTAGGTTTTCCCTCCACGGCTGAACAGAAAGCCCTGCAGGCCCAGAGGGAGAAATCCTTTAATGGATCCAGCAGTGCAGGGGAGCTGTTGAGAAAGAACATTTGTACAACATGAGTGTGCAAGAGCATGTTGGGGGCCCACAAGATGGACTACATGAGGAAATAAAGAACAACAACAAGCTGCCTTTATTCCCAACTGATGGAGATACCAATGCCAACCAGATCTCCATGGAGGAAAGCCACACCGAGGGTGACAGCCTGTTACCCCCCCTGCTGTCCCACAGCAGTGCCCAGGAAAGGATTATCATCTGGGGCACGCATGCCCGCAGTGAGGACCCAGAGCTGGAGGAGTTTGAATTATTAGAGTGTCAGGAGCTGGAAGCATTTCTGAAGGATGAACCGCAGGGAAATTTTGATTCACATAAAGAAAGACAAAAGAAGAACTCTCTCTGTCACAGGGAGTCTGCTCTTCCACTCTCTGGGACAGGCGATTCCTTAAGGACAGACCAAAATGCCAACCACAGTAGAGACATGGATGTAGATCAGACTGCTCAGCCGCTGGACCTCAGGACATCTGTCTCTCGGTCTGGGCAAAGAAGGAGCCTGAGAGAGGCACGCAGCGGCTCAGAGAACAACGTCTTCATCTCTACCCTCTCAGCAGTCAGCAGCCTCAGTGGAAGCTTGGCCAGTGCCCTTGATAGTGCAGGACGCAAGCAACCTCCCTCTTCCTTGCCCAGCAAGCCTACCTCAGACAAGTGCAGGATCCAGCAGCAAGCCACACAGCAATCCCTGATCCTCATCCCAAAACGAAGCAGGGAACAGCCCAGGGATATAGATCAGAACCACAATTCCACAACACTGCCTCAGGAACCTTGTGGATCGAGTACAGACAAGGGCAACTATCTGGCAGATCAGCAAGGCCGAAGTGCAGGCAAGGAACAAAGCAGGCAAGACAACAGTCTATCCTCAAAATTCCAGCGAAACCTTGAAAGAGTGCCACCTTCTCGCAGGCAGCTTGTACGTCCGCTCTCTCCCGAGACGGAGCAAAGGCTAACCTCAGGACATTTAGGACATACAGAGGCAATGCGAGAACAGTGGCCAACCCACTTCTCAGATGAGACAGGTCCAAAAGTCAGCAGCCATCAAACTGAATACAAGGAGCCAGCAGAGACCAACAGCAATGTCAAGTCTCTAAGCTCAGAGATCCTAACCACCAGCCAAACCTGCACCAAAACTGGCTCAATTCTCAGGAGGCAAGGGTCTGCGGAGCATGCTGCCAGCCCTCTGGACAGGAAGAGCCAATTCAACCGCAGAGCCTACAGCAGCCCAACCAGACCCTCTACACCCCCTTCTCCCAAACCCACAGGATCTCCTCAGAGACGAACTCCAATGTCGCCTGTGAGGACCCGTGTGCAAACCCGAGCTCCTCAACTAGGCTATGGTGCTTCTCAAGGGTACAGCTCTGGCCTCAGGCCTCCAGTGAAAACGAACATCAACATGAATGTCCAAAATACTGTACCCCAGAGTTCTACTGAGACATCTCCACCCAAGTGCCCACCAAAGCCCAAAAGTGTTCGCCCCAAAATCATCACCTACATACGCAAAAGCCCTCAGGTGAAGCCCCAGGCTCCCGAAGGTCCATATGAAGTGTCCTCGCTACCCATGAGACTCTTAGCCTGCAGCTCTGCTCCGAACTCCAAACCAGCAGCAACAGCTGAGTCAGCTGGAGCTCCAGTGCTGAGTGCCTCCAATCTGCTCTATGACAAGTATCGTCAGGAGCTGCAGAAAGCCCGACTTTTATCTCCTGGGTTGATGGTGTCTGGAATAAAGCCTCCAAGCCACACCATGCCTCCAAAAGCCACTGGCAAGACACACAGCTTCTACGGCTCTCTTAGCAACAAGTACCCAGGGGTGAGCAACTCATCACTCATTAATTCAGAAGTTTAAGTGAAGTAATAACATATTGTAATTGCATAGTGACAAATAATTACACATAATTACATATTGATCCTGTAATTATTACCGTTGCATGATACATTTTAATGGCAAACAGAACATGAAATATCATGGTATTTATAGGCTTCTGCCAAAGGAATAGTTTGCATACTCCACATTTTAAGCTCTCTATTGCCTCTTAAAAACATTAAACTGCTCCATAGCTCAAAGCTGGGGGACTTCATACCCCTCTAGCCTGACTGGTATTAGGCTAATAGGTTCATGTTTTTCTGCTCCAGCTAGTCTTATTCTATTGGAAGTACTTCTCTACATGGACTAGACAAGCTGTGTCTGTGCATTTGCACAGTATTGGGTGCAATGTTTTAATGAATTGCTGAAAACATTCATTAGAAGGGGTGTCCACAAATATTTGAACATACAGTGAACATAAATGCTGTACTTTGTGAGATTACACAGCCGTGGGCAGCTGTTGCTGCAAGTGCTGCTACATTGTGCTGGTGTTTGTATGGTAAACCCTGAGGTTATTGAACCATAAACCCAAAGGAAAAAGAAAAAAGCTAAAGTTAAAAGCTGAGTGAGATTATAAATGACTCTTAAGACTTAGTACTACTTTACTACTAATTTGTGTATCTTTCTTAACGTTTTAGATTGGCAGATCTCCATCCACCCTCGGACCCCAGGCTTGTGGAAGCGAGGATCCTCCCGAAAGTCAGATTGTAACCCCAGAGACAGGGGCTATTTTCCGCCCCCCTCGAACCCTGCGGCCGCAGCTTGGTGTGGGTGCTGTCAACAGGGCTCCATCCACTGCTGCCAAGACCAGGATCTTTACCGGGCAGAAGTCACCCCTGGCTCTCAATCAACCAGTGCAAGCAGTGACCCCTTCAGTGACTTCACCAGCGATCCCCACTGCAACCTCATCAGTGACCTCATCAGTGACCCCATCTACTCAAAGCCCCCCAGAGCCGTTAGGTAATGCATCTTTAATTGTGCTGCAATGCACCAAACACAGATTAAGCTGCAAATGTGAAAATGACAGGGAAATTAATTGGAAATGGCATTTGAACTGATCTGATGCATATGCGTTTGGATCTTCAGTAAAGAACTGTGTCTGCTCCTGGTAGCAGGTGAAAGTCAGAGGAAGAGATACACAGAGGAAAGACAATGGAGATAGAGAAAATGAGGACAAAATGGGAATCATGCTTCAGAAAACAAGCACAAACTGGGTGTTTGTAACTGAAAGATGGATGACATTTCATGCAATAATCATTTTGAATGATGATCCAGATTTTGGCAGGTTGATAGTATGAATTAGTATTAAACGCATGTGGTAAGTTAAGTGCACACCTGCACACCTTCACCTTTTATACGAGCCATTTACACACTGTTGGGAAAACGTTCAAATCTGCATGTTATTATTATCATCATGTTGTGCCCATACCAGAATGCAGACGGAGGCGTATAGATGGGGTTCCCATGCTCTTTAGCCCAGAGGCACTGCAAAGCTTTGAAGTGCAAAGCAATTAATGCTTAAGTAATGTCAGTGTTTGCCTGCCAGGCAGTATTTGCCTGGCTGGCCTGCTTGTGCACTCCACAGTGGCACAGCACACATTGACATGCACAAGGATGCATATGCTGAGATTGTTTCCCATGTTAATATGCTGATATACAGAAGCTAATGAGACTGTCCAGAATGCTGGCTCATGTGAAAGAGGTCATACTACGAGTAATGTGACTCTGCAGCATTTGGAGGTAATAAGGAGAGGAATGAACTTAGGGATGAGCAATATTATGATATGATACAATACAATACAATACAACAACTCTTGCCTATTTTGAGTTTCTCCGTGGTTTGAACCCTGTACCTGCTGTGTACACTGTGTAAATAGTTCTGAATGATCCAATAGACAAGCTCTAAAATTACTGTTAATTACTCTTATTTTACATTGACTTTCATTCAAAGTTAAGTTTCCATGTTTTTCATTGAATAGAGATGAAATATAGAATTTGGTCATAATTTGGGGCATGCACTGGCACAGAGGATACAGCACACACTACTAGGGTAAAAATGGTATTTTCATGTGCCACTCAGAAACACACAGGAGCCACATATCATAGCACAGCATAACACAGTTTATTACACTATAGAAAGAATGTTGTAAATATTTTTATAATTGTTCCAGAGTGTTAGCTGGATAGTGTTGCCATCATCTCCATGTCTAGTCAGCTCAGTGAGACGATGATGAAGTTGTGGCCAGTGAGCTAGAGGTTTAGTGGCAACCTGGTTCCAGCTTATTTGTGAAGCTATCCAGTGCTGGCATCTGATATCTGACATGAAAGCAGTTGGTGGCTTGGCAGTTAGTGTTCTCCTCCAAGCATGTTGAGCTGCCCAGTGATGTTGCAGTAGCAGCCGTTTGATGCGGTGGTGCTTTATGTTCCATATGCTGGCCTTCAGTTTCAAAACTTAGTAGTAAGTGTGATAGAGGGAAGAATTATCTAGCAAATTGGAATTGACTCAAGATTAATCTGGTTGAGTATCATGCTATACTTTTGTTATTTTTTTTTTTCACTCTGAAATAAACATGCTGTCTGCTTGGATATACTGTGCGTATGTGTAATAGATGTATATTACAGAGCTATTATATACAGAATGGTCAAATGAGCAATGCAGTGAGAGTCAATGCAAGTGAGATCAGATGATTCCAGGAAACAGTTCATGTACAGTCCAGTTGCAGGTGCAGTATGACCACTGTGTTGACCCCTGTGGTTGAGGGGAGCTACAGCTCTGGGGAAGAAGCTGTTGGCATGTTGTGTTGTGCTGGCCTTGATGGACCAGAGTCTTCTAACAGAGGTAAAAAAGTGCTATATAAATAAATGTTGATTGATTGATTGATTCACATACATGGACAAAAGTATTGGGACATCTAAACATTTGTTGTTTCATCAAAAATCAAGGATATTTAAAATATATCCTTCTTTCATTGAAGTAACTGTCTCTACTGTCCAGCGAAGGCTTTTTATTAGATTTTGGAACATTGCTGTGAGGATTTAGTTGCATTTAGTGACAAGAGTGTTAGTGAAGTTAGAGAGGTTGAAGATGATCACCGGTACTACCTCATCCCAACTCCTCAGCTCTTCCCAGAACTATTGGATGGAGCGCCATCATTCCTGAGAACACAGTTCAAATTCTTCACAGCTCAGTTCCCATATAGACATTAGACATTAGACAGAGTCCTATTGTATTGGCTGTACTTCTCTGCAGGGACTAGGTAACCTGTTTCTGTGTTTTCTGGATGCATTCGTTAGAAGAGGTGTCCACGAATATACAGTTGAGATTCACTTGCTGTAACAGGAATGGACTGTCAGGGTAAGGGGGCCTTTTTTGATTTTTGTGTTGACTGGGCAGAGGTTCCCTTTTGATCGGTTTGATTTTTTGACCCGTACCCATAGCGGCCCATCGGGATTTTTGCTGATTTTCCCGATTGCCAGTTGATACCTTTGCTGTGAACTATGCCAGCTGCATGGCAAAAATATTGGCTTTAACTCTTTAAACTTGTTTGATTTTTGTGTGTGTATTATTTAGCATTTTCTGTTTACAACAAAAACAATTTCATATCAGTATTTCTCCTTTTAAGAAATGAGTTTATATTCCTCTAATTGCAGTGATCCTCGCAGTAGAGAACGCGTGGCTTTAAAATAATATAATATTCATGAAATTTAACGCTTGGTGACAAATCAATGAATTCCTTAGCTCCAGCCCATGATTAAAAAGTAATCTCTCTCTCTCTCTCTCTCTCTCTCTCTCTCTCTTTTTCTAGTTCAAATTCTCACACTTGACTCCCTCCTTACCCCATTTATTGTAGGCTGCAGGAAATGGCTGGAAAGAAAAAACGTTGCCTTCAGCTCTAAAGTCTCTAAATCCGCAGCCTCACAAATACAGACAAAAATAAATAAAGAGGGAACGCTGGAGCAATGACACATGAATCATTTGTGTGTTCGTCTAGGAAAGCAGAGGCATGTGACACAACGACTGGAAATGAATGTTTATGAGACATCAATCTTCCCCCTAGTCTGCAGGGAGAGAGTGAGGGGTGTGGGGGGGGGTGAGTAGTGGGGGATGTGTGGGGGGAAAAAGAGAGATGGAGGGAGGAAGCTGGAGCACATTTATCTTTAATGATCACAGCCCCTGCTCCAAGGAGAAAACTGGCTGCAATTTCATTAAAGACCCTGATAGCCCTGGGTGTGTGTGTGTGTGTGTGTGTGTGTGTGTGTGTGTGTGTGTGTGTGTGTGTGTGTGTGTGTGTGTGTGTGTATGTGTGTGAATGCACAAGTATGTATCTTAGTGTGTTGCCTTTACAATCCATCTCAGAAACAAAGAGAGAAATGATAAAAACCAGTTTATTGATATAATGCTGCTAATGTTGCATAAAAATGCTGCTCGAGTACATAAAAATGACATAAAATGATCATAATAAAAAGTAAATAATAATAAAATAATAAATAATAAAAGCATATAAAAACATTTAAATAAGCAAAAGAGGAACAAAAACTATCTAACTACCTAATATACTACTTAAATAACTAAAACATTACATTAAATAAAATAAAGTGTTGTGTCCAAAAAAAATGTAATAAATAAATATTGAACATTTTTTTCAGCTCATGGTTAACCCAGTTTGTGACAGAGATGAACAGCTTTCTCTATTAACGCAGTTCATGAACTTTCAGTGATATCCATTTTCACAGTCGTCATAAAAGCAGGCTGTTTTAAATGTCCATCTATTGAATTGTGCCTTTTTTGTCAGTGACATTGATGAATTGTGATGGAAATTTGTACAATATGAGACACATACTATCAAATCTTTTATTGTCGCGGTTGTGTGTGACCTTCAGTAATGAAGGAAGCTGCAGTTGTGCTGCCCATTTTATCAAAACACAACCACTGGAAGAGGTATGAAAAACCTTCACAGCATGCTGATCTTACACCTTCCTTTTCACCCCTCACCCCTCATTGCTCACTAGCAGCTCAACTCGACTTTTCACACACCGTGTGCTTCTCCCAGTCAGCCCATCTCCCCCTCTGATTGGCCAAGCCTTAGATTGGTTCACTGCGACCCCGTGTTCCACACAAGTAGCTGCTGTGTTGAGGCCTGAGTGGTTTTAGCTGGTGGGCTGGGTGTGTGTGAATGGAGCTACAGTGTTACATTTCAGTTGAAGGGTTTGATAATTGTCTCTGTTTCGGTGATGCCAAGCGTGCTTTTCGATGAAGAGACAAGAGAATGTGAAGTTCAAATGTGCTTGAGGTGTTTATTTACTCAGTGATGCACTCAAATCAGAATACAAATAACATTGATACAAAACAGGGCGAGGAAACATTACTGTAGTCATTAAAACTGTTCCAAAGCCCCCTTCTTGGAAATCCAGTTTATTCTTTAAAACAAGCTCACATGATATCATGTACATGAGAAAATCTTGCTATTTTTTACTTAATTCTTTTTTGTTTATGTTGACTTTAGGTATTAATTTATTAATTAGACTCCAGCACGTCTAACAAAATTGACCCAAGTTACCATGTTCTCCCCGTGTCTGCTCCAAAATCACTTCTCGCCAGTGAATTCTGAGTGTGAATGTAAAGAGTGCTGATTGTAAAGGGCCCCTAAGTCTCTAGAACGGTGTTACATATGCGTAAGTTCTTTCATTCATTCCAATGTGATCTGGGTTTTTAGAAGCAGAAACATAAGCACTATAAGCGATTTAAAGAGAAATGGAATTTAAATAGTAGTGCAGCTCAAAATTAATCTCAGAATCGAATTAGAATCTAAAAATAGAAAATTGTGAAAAGAAAACATTTTAGTTCAGTTCCGTTTTGTACAAAAAGGTTAAACTTGCATATTTTGTAAACGTTTCATGTAAAGGGAAATAAATCAGTCCTCAATTTTAGCTTCAGTGTGATCAGTATGACTTATACTGACTTATATATGACAAGCTTTATGGAGATGCCAGAGTTTATGATCCACAAAACACATTCATATCTTATTTATATCTTATATCAGATAATTTGAGAAACTGCATTCATGATTTTTCCTACTTTTTGACCAATGATTCTGGCTCTGGACATACTGCAAACAAGACCAGGATGAAGCAGAAAAGAAGATTTCTGATGATGGATTTTTGATTTTCATGAGTTAAAAGCCATATTAGTCAAAAATAAAACAAAAATGGCTTGAAATGTCAGTTTTAGTGAATATAAAACATGACAGTTTACATTTAAGTTATTCATTAAATTGTGAATATAAATGCACTTTTTCACTATATTGAATATTGAATGCACTAGAACAGTGGTTCTCACACCTGCTCCAACTAATGAACTGATGAGCCCTTGCTGAGCCAATCTGGGTGTGTTCCAGCAGGAAACGTCTAAAACAAGCAGGGCAGTGGTACTCCAGGACCAGGATTGGGAAGCACTGCACTAGACAATGCCCTTTGCACAGTACTGTATGTTTTTCTTAGGAATAAAGGGAGGTTCCACCAAAAAAGTGAGCTCCCTATTGGTGCGTAAAAGTAGAACACAGAAGATAGATTGAGAAAGACAAAAAGCGACAGTGAGAAGAGTAGGCAGAGACAGTCAGAGGGAAAGAGGGAGAGGGAGTGAGAGACAGCGAAACTCAAAAAAAAGAGGGTTCTGTCCCTTTCCACATGCTCATTCAGAATGCATTCTGCAGTGCTCCAGTGTCATGGCCCATGGGGAGGTGAAGCAGAGGAGCTTTATCTCCAGCTGCCCCAAATCATTACCTCATGCAGGGCCAGGGTGGGCCCCTAAATTCACCCCCTGCAGCAACGGCACATGCCTCTGTGGGTGTCCAGATTCGCTTCACTGATTCTTCTGCTTTCCATGCGGCTCCGTGCTGCGTCCTCCCCATCGCCCGTCAGGCGAGCGGGCAAGAGGGGTGAGCTTAATGTTAGGTGTCTCTCATTCACTCATGCTGTGGAGAATTTAGTGAGAACATTTTTTTAGCTCCAAGGCTGCTGTCAGGCTGGCTCCTATAGAAGGCCTCTGGTGGAGTGATTGTGCTACAGATCCAGAGATATCCAAGGTTCAGCCTTTTTATTTTGATATACTATTAAAATGATGCACTTAAATTTTTATGGCATATTGATTACATTTGTATTCTATTTATTTGTAGCTTATTTGGAATTTAATTAATTTATTTATTTTTTATCGCAATGTGGAAGTAATCGCGTAGTGCCAATTACCCAACCCGGACAAGACTCTCCCCGTCACATACGATGCTCCCAATACTAAGAAGTGTGAAGATACATGAAGGCAGCCACAGCCAATTTTGCTCTCTCTGACTCCGGTTGCCGACGGCCAGCAGCATGGTCCAGGAGCCAAACCTGTGATCCTTGGGTCATAATGCTACCGGATTAGACTGCTGACCGGATCAAGTGGAATGAGACCAAAACTGTAATTACTGTAATTCAATTGTTACACTCAGTAACAGTTACAGCCTGTAACAGAGTAAAGCCCCAGTCTTACATACACAAACCCTCAATTCTGAGCTCACTCTAACCCTACACTGTACACAACCCCTTACACTGTTGTATTTATCGCCAGTAATGGCATGTAAACAGCTGATGCATCTTTTATATTGAAAACAAGCACTGAGAGGTATGGGGGGTCTTGTATACTGTTCAGTGAAATGACACTGTTAGTAAATACTGATATTTGAATAATTCATGCTACAATAAGAGGTTGAAGAGTGGTGGAGCTGGGCTGCAAACAGACTCATCACTGTGCAGCTGTGTTCAGGGAGGCATTAACGCTAAACTAGCTCTAATTGAACTCATGGCTGCAGTATATCATAACAGAAAACCAACTACAGTGTCTTATTTTGAAAGGTAATGTATAATGAGAGCAGTGACGCTGCATTGGCTCTGTGCGTATATCCACTCAAGGGAGTCATGTGTCACTGTGTCATTTGTAATTTATTGTAAAATAAATCACAGTTAACAAGATGAGAAAGCAATACCTGCAGCTTGTCCATGCAATTCTTCACCTGATGGCATGAAAATAAGGTGGTCAAGGACAGATTGTGACCACATTTGACAGTCCCTTCCATAATGTTTATGGTATATATTCTTTGTATTTGCTCTTGTTTATATACATATACATATATACCCCCATTTAAAAAAAAAGTGCAAATTACCCAACATTCTCCCCCATCGCATACAATGTTCCCAGCACTCCTCCGATACTTATGAAGCCAGCCACCACCTTTTTTCTAACTACTGCCATTGCATCATTGCCAAAGCACTCGGACGAAAGCATCGGGTCCCCAGCTCTGATACAGCTACCAGATGCCTGTGACGACCAGCATCACATTGGGTGTGATGTGCGGAGAGGGTGCCATCTGCCCACCCAGAAAGAGCACGGGCAATTTTGCTCTCTCAGGCTCTGGTTGCCGATGGCAAACAGCATGACCAGGGAGTTGAAGTTGTTCTTGTGATTAGTGAAATTGTTCTTGTGATTATGCTGAGCCCTGTACATATACAAACACATGCAGCCCTATCGATGGCGCCTGGGGATTACACAGGTGTGTTGAAAATGTGTTTCATTTTTGAGAGTATAAGAAGCTGGGGTCATCTTTAGAGTATAAGCTTTTGCTCTTGTTCAGAATGAGTTGTGCCAACAAAAATCAGGGAACCTATTACAAGGCCAAGAAATAAGAATGTGACCAAATCCCTAAACCAAGACTAGATCCTGAAAGCTCCCTCATACCTGGAGAAACAACAGAATTAACGTACAAAATTACAGCTAAGTAATCAAAAACACCTGTACCTACACTTACGTCCCATATAGTACGGTGCCTTGAAAAATGGTAGGTATGTATTAAAGTGTTGTAAACAAAAACCTGATGCTGGCCTACTAAGCCAAATATGAACAGGTCCCTCTCTAATTGTTTGCAGTGGTCAAAACCCAGTCTATACCAAGAGATCCTTGAGCTTCAGCTGAATGGCAGAAATGCATGTGTCTTCAAAAGCTGACTCAAGATCCATCTTTTTTCGAATCAGCACATACCACAATGCAG
Organism: Acestrorhynchus altus; assembly: GCA_034509495.1. Taxonomy (NCBI): domain Eukaryota; kingdom Metazoa; phylum Chordata; class Actinopteri; order Characiformes; family Acestrorhynchidae; genus Acestrorhynchus; species Acestrorhynchus altus. The sequence goes on along the minus strand of CM067519.1, from coordinate 7,868,805 downwards.
TACTTGTATGTAGCTGTTGAATAAAGTATAGAGAGTATAGAGTAAAGCATCTTTTATACTTTGATATCAGAGCTGACTTTATTACATGGCAGATTGTAACCTTAAGTATCTTTGGACTCTAGTCTATTCACACTAGCTGAGGATATTTTCTGAGTAAGCAGCAAAGCAATTCTGCATAAGAGCATCTTCTAAAAGCCATAAATGTTGGAGTACAAAGGTAAATAAAAATGCACTGAAAATGGAATGCGTGCTCTATGTTGCCATACACTGTGCTGACTAGAAAGTGAAAGAAAATGTATTCAGTGATTCATTGCCTGCTTTAAACAGGTTGAGATATGTGACAGAGTGTAGTAGGCTGGTAGGTGAGAAATGGTTTTATGGGAAAACAGAAAAGAGGTACCAGTATGTGTTACATGGGAATGTTAAATCAGATCTCATCTGGTCAGATTGTGCATGGATTTAAAGCATCATTATGCAGCATTTTTTACAACATCAAAATCACGTTGATGCTCCACTGAGCAGTGTCTGGAACATTGCTAGTGCTCACAGGAACTGTGCAACAGGGTTATATTGTGTAAAATTCTGTAATGTTACTCTGCTTCCTCAGTCCACATGCATCTATCCTTCTCAGCTTGTCTAGAAAGGCATGTGTAATGTGTTTTGTGTGCTGGTGGATCAAATTCCTGACTGGATAAGTGGCCCAGCATAAGAACTGCCAGTTCATAATGCACATAATGCTGCTTTAAGTTAAACATGTAAATGGAATCCAGCCGTAGAAATTTGGGATGTTATTTGGACACGAAATGCATGTTCATACAAGGTGTAAACAAACTCTAAGATCCACATTCCTGCAACACATAACCACAGGCATAGTGCTCTCTTGTATGTTCTTACATTGTAATTTCTCCCACATCTCTAAATCAGTTACCAAACATGGACATAGAGATCCAGTTTTACTAGTTCCAACCCTAATCCACTACCTCTGAACCAGTTATGAAAGCCCATAAAAGGTGTAGACGTCGGTTTTCATTTTTTACACACTAAAAGTCATGGCTCTGTGTTTGTGGGACAGTTGACTTCATCCCATCCCTTTCTCTCTTGCAGACCAGAGGAAGGCAGCAGCTTCAGGGTTGTCGGTGAAGTCCTTGCTGCCCAAGCCGGCTCCATCAGGCCTGCGTCCCCCTGGCTACTCCCGGCTTCCCCCAGCCCGTTTGGCTGCCTTTGGTTTTGTCCGAAGCTCTAGTGTGTCCTCCGTCTCCAGCAACCACTCCACTGACAGCAGCCGCAGTGATCCGTGCCGACCAGCATATCGTAAGTTACTGACGCATAACTTTTTGTGTTGTTTTCGTTGTTGTGCGTTACTTCCAGTGACTATTATTCCTAAAGATTAGGCTCTTAAATGGTTTTTGGCCATTGATGTAGAATATTTACATTATAGAGAGGTTATTTAACCTACCGTATTTTCCAGACTATAAGCCGCACAGGAATATAAGCCGCACAGGAATTTAAGACGAACCCGCAAAGTTTAAAAAAAAAAGAACCTGGAAAATAAAATATATAAGAAGAAAAAGCTGCACCTCATTATAAGCCGCATGGTTTAAAGCGCGGGAAAAAAGTAGTGGCTTATAGTCCAGAAAATACGGTAGTAACACTTAACTGAAGAGCAGTATTCATAAGGTTTTGCGGCACCTACAAGTCTTTCACAACACCTGACATTGACCTTCTTTGACCTTATCGATTATATGTGAACTGTATGGAAAAGGTCCTTATAGTTGTTCTCATTTACTGATGAGCCATGATATTAAAAGCCCCTGTCTAACATTGTGTAGGTCCCCCTTCATCACCAGTACAGCGTTGACCTGTCAAGGCAGGTCAGCTGCCAAAGATGCTTTTTTTATTTGTAATAAATTTGCAAATAAACTTTTCTGACTTTGTTATTATGGGGTTTTGAGGGACAAAATGCATTGAATCCATGTAACATCACAATGACTGTTACATAAAAGTGTAGCACGGTGAATAATTTCCAGATGCACTGTACATGGCTTTATACACATCTACCCACACAAACCTGAATCCCTGTTTTCATGGTATTTACAGTTCATTTCCACCTAGATCGTGTGCAAGGCTGTAGTTTGTGTCATGAAGCTCCCGAGTGCCTCCAATTGTGAATGTGTGTTGTCTTCAGAAGCCCTGTGCAGGACCCACACCACCCTGGCTCGAGCATGTGCACGGAGAGCGTCGGCTGCTTGGGCCGCATGTGTTTTTAATGCGACCTACATAACTAATGATAGTTAGTCTTCCCCTGGTTACAGCTGACGTACAGCTGAGCTCAGACGCTCTGAGACGAATGAGTCACGCACAAAGTTACATCATCACCTCTCTGTAACAAGTCTCTCAGGATGAGGAATCCCTCAGCTCTCACAGTAAACACACACACAGATAGAGCTAGAGAACGAGAGATAGAACATGAAAGCAGGAAAAAACCCCAGAAAACAGCGGATACGTGTCAATGTAGGGTGTGTGTGTGTGTGTGTGTGTGTGTGTGTGTGGCGGGGGGTGGGGGGGTGTTTATAAGTGTGTGAACATGTGTGAAATGTCTAGCTAAGGTGTAAGAGACTGAAATAGAAGGTGTGTGATTTGATCTTACAGTACTTTTTCATTGCTTATGCATGATATTCTTTGTCTGTAGTTTTTCTGAAATCCAAAAGCCATTTACTTTTTAGTTGAAAGACCTTACAAAGTGTTCTGGCTCATGCATCACTGTCTATACCTTGTAGATATGCCGTGTTGCTATGTGCAAAAGCCACATAAAGCCTGTTATCTGTTTATCTAATCCGCTCAGCAGAGCGCTATAGAATACAAATGCGACACACGGTAGCTTATGGCCAGTGCGTATGTGGAAAACTGGCTGCTTCAGCTGTAAACACTACATTGCTTAAGGGCAAACGAATCACTGTCCTGATTGCATGTTCCTGCCAGATGCTAATAAAGCTGATTGGCCTCTAGCCAGAAAGGTGCAAATAAGTGCCATTGCTTTATCAGTGTGGAGTGGTAGTGGATTGCCAGCACCGGTGGAGAAAAAAAGAAAAACAATGAAATATCCAGCTAGTAATATGTAACTTTCGGGGATTATGAGAAGGCTTCCTCAACTGTAGATGCGCACCACTGCAAACCTTTTATTATAATATAATACATTTATTGGAGCTCTAGAAATTGATGTGTAATCTGATCACAGAGATGATTCTTAAATGGTATCAAACTGAACAATTATAAACAATTTTAAAACTACTGTACTGAGAAATCGGACCCAAAATTGGACCCAAAATAAAAATGTACAGTATTGTGATATGTAAACATCTGCATAAACAGGTTAATGATCTACCTTGATCTGTTTCAGCAAATGAACATTTCACATTGCCAGAAGCCGTGTTTTCCATTTTTCCACTTTTTAAAAGAGCATGAATATGGAGCTGTTTATTAAACCAAAATGCTTCAAATATTTTACATTGAATTCGTGTATTTTTCATCTTTCTTATTTTATTGTTAGCATTGATTATTTTTCTTTCTCAGCCAAAATTGCTATTTTGAAGTTTTGTGTGACAGTGATGGCAAAAAAAACAATACTTGCTTCAGGTAGTGCATGTGTTACACAGCTCCGGGGTCCTGTGACTGTGGGTTCCTTTCCTAGTTGGGTCATAGTCTGTGAAGTGTATCTGGGTACTCCGGGTTCCTCCCGCCTGTGCTGTGTTTTTATAAATGTATATAGGCTAAATATGTGACAACGTTCATATTACAGGAATAATTGTTGTGTTTAGTGTTTAGTGTTCAATAATTGTGATTATAAGTAGTGATTTAGTACTAATGCATGGTTTACAAGGTTAGCTTATCTCAGTTAAATTAAATCAGGTTTCCTCTATACATTGACATGCCAAAAGTGTGTCATTTTAATTTTGAAGTGGCGTTACCCAAGGGTGATTTAGCGTGGACGGAGGTACCGCATCCCCAACGATAACCAGCGATTATTGAATTGTCCCCACCAATTATTTCGACTTTGCCCCCCTTCAACTTGCAAGACTGAAGGACCTGACTTTCACCGTCACACCTTTGATAAAAAGTTAGCCTAGAGCTGACTAGATTAGTTATTGACAGACACAGATCCTCTTTGGAAGGAGGTGGATAGATGTTATGTGGTGTTTAAACACACTTTGAACTTTTGGTATTGTGTTTGTCTGGAGTAATGCCAAAACTGTGTAATGCTGAGTAATATGTGTAAAAAATATGTGTAAAATTCTGTGATATTTTTATACCATCTCATTCCACATGCTTCTTTTACTGTCAGTGACAGTGACAGTCTCATCTCATCTTGCTAAAAGCACAAATTACCCTTCCTGACTGTAGGGAGAGCCCAGGAGCCCTCACAAAATTCTCCATAATCCACAAATCCTTGCGTTTTGTTGCTTTTAAAGGGTTCTTTGAACAATGTCTTCGAACAACTAATTTTGGTTCCATTAAGAATCATTTTGTTATTATAAAGAATATTTTGGTATTAGAGGTCTACAGAACCTTCACTTGCAAATAATCAAAGTAGTTATTCTGTGGCATCACTCAAAGAACCTTAAGTACCTCCATTTTTAAAAGTGTACATTTACATTTTTACAAAAAACATGCCGTCATTTGCAAATGCTTGGACACCCCTGGTCGAATGACATGCTTTGGTGATATGTTGAAAAAGCAGGCGACAGTGAACAAATGTAAATATGACATTTTATGCTAATTTTAAGGACAAATTAATTTTATTTGCTGAATCTTAATATTGAGAAAACATGATATAAAATATTCTACAACCTCCTACAGAATACTATTTTATAGCCATGACATAAAATGTAAGAGGAGAGAGGTAACCAGATTGATCCCCTGGACTAGCAGGAAGTGTGACCAGCACGGTCTCCTCCCTAAACATTGGGTGTATGTGCTCCCTATTCATTAGGGAGTAATGTGGAGGTAAATGTGGAGTACTGCTGTGTCTGTTTCTAATTCTAATTCTTAGAATATTAACCAAACGTGTCATTTCACCCAGGATTTCCCAGGCTTTTTAATCCATGCCTACCCAACCCCTCCATATGTCTGTGGAGCAGCACAGTCTACTGATTATCAGTCCAGAAGGTGATGGAGTGTGTACATATGTGTTGTATACAGTGATTTATGAGTTTATAGAGAACAGGCCCGCTGAGAACGTTGCACTGCTCAGTCTAAATGCCCCCTTAAATAAACACAGGCTTTTGTGGAACATCTACATGAGCTCCTGGAGCCTCCAGTAATGAAGGAAAGGAGCATGCTGTAATGGTGTGAACTATCGATTCAGGCTTTCTGCAGACACTGCAGTCTCCCGGGAGTTCCAGTCTCTGAGACAGAATGAGACTGAATCGATTTCCAACGATTCAGAAGGCCAACCTGATAGGAGAAGGACTGGCTTGTAATAGGCTAAATGGGTTTGAATGGTAGAGTGTGGATTATGATGGTGGAGGCAGCTGGATTGATTAAGATGTCATTACAGTCAGAACTGCCGTAGACTGATGGAGGTGTGACTCAGTATTGGTCTCTCAGTACAGTGGGCAGCTCTGTTATAGGAAACAATGGTCTGTGTCTTCATGTTGTGCTGAACTTCAGTTCACATGTGGACCATCATCATCGTAATAAACATTCTTTATCTTCAGAAGACACCAAGTAAGCCAATGATTCTTCTGAAATCCAGGGTTCTCGTGCCGTTTCGGATTCTACTCCTCTGGGAAGGCTTTCCACCTACTGTTAGAAAATTGCTGTGAAGATTTGATTGCATTCAGACACCAGCATTAGTGATGACAATAAGATCTGGATCACAAACGCCACTCTGACTCCTCCTTAAGCTGGTGCTCCATTGCTCCAGTTCTACAGCTCCACAGCCCAGTGCTCTCCTAATGGAAGAGGGTTTCAGTACCCATTTGGGTTGCCACCTCCATGTCTACGGTCTGGCCCCACCAATGTTCCACCTTGTGTAAAGTAGTAGTCAACCTTCATTGATGTTCACTCACTGATGAAGGGGTTTAGAGACCATCCCCACACTTCCACTCCCTACTAATGACTTACAGCTTACAGCCATCAATATGGAGAATTTTTCTCTCTCTCTCACTCTCTCTCTCTCTCTCTCTCTCTCTCTCTCTCTCTCTCTCTCTCTCAAAAGCTGGACAGAGTCAGCAGGTCTCAGGGTACAGTGAGAGGGTGCATGTTTAATGGAGTCCTTATTTAGCTGCTCTTCTGAAAGGCAGCCTTCTGTTTGAAGCCAGGCTTGGCCTCTTGCTGTGAGATGTTGAAAGGCTCCAGCATCATTTGACCTTAACGAACAGCCCTGCCAGAGTACCTTTTATACACTGATGGGCAACACACTCCCAGTATGCACTTGCATGTGTGTGTGTGTGTGTGTGTGTGTGTGTTTTGTATGTGTCTGTGTGTGTGTGTGTGTGTGTGTGTGTGTGTGTGTGTGTGTGTGTGTGTGTGTGTGGTGTGTGTTTTATGTGTGTGTGTGTGTGTGTGTGTGTGTGTGTGTGTGTGTGTGTGTGTGCGTGTGTGTGTGTTTTGTATGTGTCTGTGTGTGCACATGAGATTGATTAAAGGGAGCAGAAAAAGGAAAATGATGTGCTGGTACTTGACTCTTCATAAAGCTCTCAGGCTACTGTTATCGTCTCATATTCTCCAGGCACGGAGATATTTGCATCCCCCTCTCCTCCATCCCCCACCCCTCAGCTCTTTCGCTCTGACTGTAAGTGAAGTGCTGAGTGTCTGCTCTTTGGGTCTGAGCTTTCAGTGAGTATGCAAGCCTGATGGAAGTGATTTCACTCTTTGGCTTGTCTTTTTGGAAGGTAACAGCATAAGCTTCTTCAGCTCAGCTCTGCTTACCGTGTCGTATTAAGGAAAGCCTGCCTTCCTTTTTTTATGAATATAAAATATGAGAGTTTACCTTTTTTTAGAATGAAACTGTGATCAAGAGATTGTGAATGAGCTTTGTAACAATATTCAAAATTTTGAGATGCACGAGTATACAGCTCACGGAATTCTGCACAAAGCACAGTGCAACAGGGAATAAACTACAGTCACTATATTCAGAATTCCCGATCTGTCCCTGTGGCCATGTATATTTAATGAAAATCACTGAAATCACCGCAGCAGGTCCTGAAAATGGCAAGGGACCATCTATAAAGTGCAAATGCAGTTTAAAAAATGTAAAATGTAAAAAATTTCGAAAGAGGTGATGTTGTTGAAACCTAGGTTCTAGCAGGTTCTAGTACTTCAGTAGGTTTCAAGACTTTATTTCTAACCCCAACAAGTGGAGATGAAGTCTAGTAACATATGTACAGTACTGCTTGTAGCATCTTTATTTTTAAGAATGCACTGTAACATGATCATTAAAGTGATTAAACAGTGTCATGTCTTGTTACATTTCGGATAGATTGTAGATGATGTGTTGAGCAGAACATGCAGATATAAGGTAGTGACACTTTGTCCAGACGGTGTCTTTATGAATTCTTATTAAATGGAATGGTGCACTTGATTGATCTATGGCCTGTGAATCTGCACTTGAATACAGGCATAAAAAATGGGAGGTGGTCTTGAATCTGTCGCTTGCACACTCCCAACCATACACACCCACCCACCCACACACACAAGGGAGAGAATGACCTTGAGTCAAGGTGGTGTAGCATTTATTGATTTGCAGGGTGTGTGCATTTTGGAGGTCTATCAGACCTATGCATGTCCGTCCACCTCAGGGTCAAACAGTCATTCCATACTGATATTGACTGTTGACCCACAATCCCAGCTGGTTCTACAGGAATTGTACATGAAGTAATAGTTTCGGGAGAAAAGACAGTAAGAGGTACAAGATCTACCAGTAGTACCTTGAGTCAATAATGTCCTACATGGATGCATTAATTGTACATTATAAAATTACAATATCTGAAACAAATGTTGCCTTTTGTAGCGTCTCTTTCTATCACTATGTCCACAAGCTGATAGAGAAGCTTCAAAACAACACATTAACCTTTAGTTTCAACATGCAGTAGCTAGCACAGGGGTACATTGGTCAGTCCAGACAGGTTCTCCAATTTCAGCTACCTGGGAGCAAAGCCTAGTTCCTTTTGTTTGCTTAGGTGATTGATTCGAGTAAACTGGGAATTCCTTGAAATTCCTCTAATCGATTGGCGAAAGAGAGAGAGAGGAATTGAACAATTGACCTCAAAGTAGCCAGTATTTGAACTGGCCAGTGATAGGGGACATGCCATTAACTTCCTATAATATGTTGTATTGCTGTATTGTAAATAAGCACCTGATATAGTGATGATTATTATATTATTATTGATTAATGTTTCTTATTAACATTGTGTTACAATTTACAACCCATAATGCAGCATCTTTTTGAAGTTACTGGATATTGTTACTGTCCTTTCTGGGTCCGGTGGTCAGTTACCTAGCTTGAGAGATTGTACTAGGGTCTAATAGGGTTAGCTTTTACCCTAGCACCTGGCACCTGTGAAGATTCAGCTTTGGCTATCACAATCACAATCAATGTCAGTTGCTTTGGGGCAGCCATGGCCTGGTTGTTAGGGAACCAGCCTTGTGATGGTTGCCAGTTCAAATCCTTGAACTGGCAGAACATGACTTGAGTAAGGCACGTAACTCCCCAGCTGCTCCTGGGTGCCGTGTTTAGGGCTGCCGACTACTCTGGGCACATGTGTTCACTGCCCCCTAGTGTGTGAATTGGCTATAGTGTATGTGTGTGTATCACTGTGTGTGAATGGGTTAAAGGTGGAGGACAAAGACCCCTGTGTGCCAGCACAGCGAGTCTATGAGCACCTTTACCTTTGCTGTTGTGTTTAGGCTCAGCAGTCCTTTGTGAGTCAAGACTGTTGTGTAACAGTTTATGAGGTACTGGAATTGGCCTTTCGTAGTGCTCTGTTTTGGTTGTCCTGGATTGTGTTGTGAGGGTGACACACAGTATTCTATATATAGCTCCTTTCACACGTGAACAGTAACCCAAAACTTTTCCAAACATTACTCAGAGAAGCTGCATGTGTGAGCATAACCAGTGACCAGTAACTACCACAACACAATCGGACTATGTGCAATATCTATCTATCTATCTATCTATCTATCTATCTATCTATCTATCTATCTATCTATCTATCTATCTATCTATCTATCTATCTATCTATCTATCTGCCTGTCTGTCTGTTTGTCTGCCTGTCTGTCTATCATCTGTCCATCCGTCCATCCATCTATCTATAAATGCCAGAAACTCTGGATAATGTCCTTACATTTTCCTGGATTTCATATTTTAAAATGGCTTATTTCACCTCTATGTACTGAACTCGTATTATTTATTTATGCAACTCCTTTATAAGCATCAGCATTCACAACAAAGTTCTAATTGTGAGCAGCCCAAAACCCTCGACAGGATGGTGGTGAGAGAAAGTAATAGAAAGTAATAGAAAGTGAGGAGAGAAATCTATTGTGAGGGTAGTTTGTGTGAGAGTGTGTTAAGAGTATGGTAGGGTGCAGTGAGAGAGCACAGATGCCATCACTCATATCGTCCTGTGAGTCATCCTTACTGGTGAGAACAGATGGTTCATCCTGCATAACACGCGCACATACACATTCACTCAGTTCATTATGTTCACTGGATTTGTGTGGGATAGTGTCCGTCTATCTGATAAGAGCTTTAATTTTGTGAGTTTAACCAAATGCTTTAGTCAAGTAGTAATAGCAGTGTCATGACGGTATATCATGTCCGCCTAGAATCCAAACACACACTTTCATTCTGTTTCATTTCAATGGAGAAAGATGTTTTCTGATCTCTGTACTTTGCACTGTATTTAGAGCTGTACTGTACAGTACAGTACAGTACATGTGGTTTGTTTAACATTACGCAATCAATACCACCACAATATACACCAATCAGTCATTACATGAGCACCACTGACCACTGAGATCCAGGTTCTGTTTGAGATTGAATGGTTGGGTTTGAGTATGGAGGCCTCATGGAGAGTCCTTCCAACTGGCATTTTTCAGCAGGATAATGTTCATCTACACACAGCAAGAGTTTCCCAGGAATGTCTGCAACGGATTGCAACACATCCTTGGCCAATCACCAGGTATATTGCCAATCGAGCATTTATGGGATCAGCTGGGACTCCAGCTTTGGCACCCTATGAATGTGGAGGATAAACAGGCCAAGCTTCAAATCTGTGGACAAATATGCCACAGGATGCCATACAGAACCTCTATGCCTCCGTGGAGAACCGGTATGCCAATCGCATCTTTTAACTAAGCTAGAAGCTGCCCAACAGGGTACCAGAGCCTCCTTTTAGTTGTATAGTTTCTCCAATAAAAATTTTGTTTTGAAATTGTAATTTCATTTCCGACAACAACAACATCCTATTGCATTATTTTTGCGAGTGAATTATGCAGCAAGTGGACAGTCATTTCTTGAGGTTTTCTTGAGGTATGAGTTGAGGTGTTCAAAGCAGGATAAATGATAAGCATAAGGATCAAAACAGCTGCCAGAACACCTCATACACATTAAGGCAGGGACTGCACAAGATCCCTTAAGGGGTAATGTGGTGTTTGGAACCATGGCGATAGCAGCTGATCCCCTAAAGTCCTGTAATTTGTGAGGTGTACATTAGATGTTTTTCCTCTGACAGCATACTGGGACCAGTTTGGTCTTTGTTACCGAGCCTCAGATCCTCATGCATTTGTCCTGCTTCAAACATCAACTTCAAGAATGTATTGTATACTCAGTCCTTTGTGAGGTGACATGAAATACCCGTTAGTGGTTCATCAGTGTTATGGCTGATATATACACCTTCATTAACAGTGGCATCTGTCAAGGACTGGATATGATAAGCAGAAATTTCTTGAAAGTCATTTGTTGGTAGCAGGAAAGCATAAGGATGAGCCACTCTGACAAGGGCCATGTCATGATGTCTAGACTACTGGTTCAGAGCATCTCCAAAATGGTAGGCATGTCTTGTGGGTTGTTTTCCTGGTATGCAGTGGTCAGTACCTAACAACGGTGATCCAAGACATCCAATGAACTGGCAACAGGGTCATGGGCACCTAAGTCTTTCTGTCCCATTTCATGTGTTGGTGCCAGATACCATGGGACACCTTCATTGGTCTTGTGGAGTCCATGCCTTGAACGGTCAGTTCTGCTGTGAGAGCACAAGAAGGGCCGTAATCAATATTAGATTGGAGTGTTAATGTTAAGGCTGATCATTGTGTATTTGTAGTGGACATTCAGCAATTTTAAATGGGTTCAGGACAAAAGGTTCCGAACAAATCCATAATGCACATTCCCCATTGCATAAAATGTTGTCAGCTTGGTTCTGGCATGGTTACAGAAAGGAGGAGTGAAAGTTAGCTCTCAATATGTCAGTTTTGTAGAGACTAATTAGTGGGTTTTACATCAGCCCCCATTTATAACAGTGATGAAAATAGTTATTTTAATAAATGGAGACATAGAAGACATTTGTTTGGCATGATGGCATGTTATACCCGTTTTCTGTAAAGACATTCCTACCCAGGGATTTTGTGGGAAGGGGCGGAAGTGTCAAACAGTTTACGAGGTTTTAAGAGCCGTAGTTGATGGGAACAGTTATTTATTTATCAGATTTTTTGCTAATTTGTTGAAATTTGTGAAACGGTTGAATAAATATCCAGCCACTGGCACGTCATTATGAGGTTTGAGGTGTGTGTGAGAGATGATTTACTCGTGGTTTGCGGTTTGCACAGTGCTAACTGTGAACGTAAGCTTCCATTATGTCTTAACTACATAAGCATTGTACAGTCAGCGCAAAATTTAAAAAGTAAACTTTAAAAAGCAAACATGTTCCGGCTGATCAACTGTATGTGGCGTTTGAGGGAAACTGTGTAAATGAGCTTTTTTAATTACTGCTCTAAGTGTGTGTTTGATAAAGTAAACCCATAAAGCATATAATAGTTTTTCTTTCTCCATTCTCTCTCTCTCTCTCTCTCTCTCTCTCTCTCTCTCTCTCTCTCCCTCTCTCTCTGTTTCTCTCTCTCTTTCATTAGTGTCTATAGCTTCAGACACCGTGGGCAGCAGGCTGACTCATATCCTCTTTCCAGGCTGCTGCACCGAGTACATTAAGTTGATAATACCTTTCTCTTCGTTTTTTACCCAGCGTACCGGTGTCTGGACGCGTCTTCCTCTTCTCTCACTGGATATATATCTGCTGTACATTTCTCCACTGCTATTCTTAGCTGTGCCCTGACTGACCCATCTCCTTTGGGTGATGACAAAACCATGGACTCAGCATATGAAGGCAAAACATGGGCTTCAGCTGGGAGAACTTCCTGAAATTCCAGACCTGCTGAACCACTGAAACTCATGTACTGTTAATAAAACCACTGCCATTTTCAAAACTTTACACGGTGCATATAAACATATATGACGTGGCATGATTGTTGGCAGAAGGTGTGGTATTTGTAGTTCTGGTAGAACTGCTGGTCTCCTGATATTTTCTCACAGTGCTCCAGTAAAGAAAACATATACAATGAGCTGCAACTCTGTGGACGGTGAGAGAGGTCAAGAGAATGGCCAGACTGGTTATAGTTGACAGTAAGGCAGAAGTGAAGGATGAGCAGAAAAGCATCTCAGAATGAGTAACACATTGAACACAGACAGATGGGCTACAACACCCGAAGAACCCATTCACTTCTAACCACCAATTCACTTCTAATTCACTTTAGGTTCACCAAAACTGGACAGGAGATGCATAGCCTAGTCTAATGAATTTTGATTTCTGAGGACATACAGGTAGTTGGGTCAGCATGATTCCAACAGCATGAATGTATAGACCTAACCTGCATTGTGTAAGCAGTTCAACCTGGTGGTGATGCTGTAATGGTGCAGGGAATGTTTTTGAGGCAGAACATCTCCAAGATGTTGAAGAACAGGAGATTAGGAGCGTGAAGGTGCTCTTGGAAAATCCACAGCATGCAGTCATGTCAACATAAGGTACTAATATAAAGTCCAAAAGTCCAGACAGCCTATGATTTCAAAGGAGAGGTTGGATGAGCACGTGATTTCATAATTCTGGATGTACATTATATAGATGAAGGTATCTGCAAAATGTCTTAAATGTAAATATGCAATTAATGAATATCATATTTCTATTAAAGTTCCAGTGGCACAGCCAATTTTTCCATCAAACACCAGCAGGGAGCCGGGCCAAAGAGCTGAGGGCCAGTGATCATCCTAGCAGGAGCAAGTAGGCTGTTGTGTGGATTACAGAAAGGGCCAATTATTCCACAGGCCTTAAACCCATCCCCTCTTTGAGCCTGGATGGATTCACCAGCTTCTGGAGGCTGAGAAGGCCGATACCAGCCCCCAAAGCACACACACACACACACACACACACACACACACACACACACACACACACACTTGCTCTCTCTGACTGGAGTAAAGCCAGAGTTCCCTCTCCGAAAGCCCTCACCCTGCTGGCTCCTGTGTTTCTGCTGGTCATTTGCTCTATGGCTTAAACCTCTATCAGGGTCTCCCTCTGAGAGTGAGAGTGAGAGTGAGAGTGAGAGAGAGAGAGAGAGAGAGAGAGAGAGAGAGAGAGAGCAGCATAAGATGTATTCCACCTCCACAGCACTAAAGCTTCCATCAACCCTCTGTACTGCCCTACTTTTTCTGTGCAGTCGCATTAGCCTGGAGCTGGGGTCCACACCATTTTTTTGTACAGCTGACCATATCTCACCCATAACCTTCTCCTTGTCTAATGGGCAAAGGCCTTTCCCTCATTAATTGATCGTCTTAATAGCCTGCGGTCTAGTCATAACTGTGATAAATTATCATATTATGACCAACTGGCAAAAAAATAGACCGGCACAGTGGTCCCGTGTGCTAGCACTATGATCCAAGGATCACAGGCTTGGATGCCGGGTCATGCTGCTTGCCATCGGGAGATGTCTGGGTGGGTAGATGGTGCGCTCTCGCCACATACTGGGCAGTGGAGCTGCATCGGAGCTAGGATACTGGTGCATTCCTCTGAGAGCATGCCCAGCAATGATGCAATGGCGGCAGTTTAAAAAGACGGTGGCTGGCTCTACTTGTATGGCCGGAAGCATGTGCTTGTCTTCACCCTCCTAGTGTCAGGAGCAACATATGTAATAGGGGGTCTTCATGGGCTTTGGGTAATTGGGGGGAATATTGGGACAATATATATAGTGTGTAATTTGCATATACACACTGTTACACTAGTGGGGTCATAGCAGTTCAGTCTGGTCTTTGTAGAAAATGACACAGGTACATTATCTTGGATGAACTGGCTGCTCCATAATGGTTCTAGGCTATTGTAGAACGTCTGGAATGTTTCTATATACAGGCTGAAGTTGTTCTCCATGATAACAGAAATCATCTAGGTCATTATGAAGCACTGAACCGCAAGTCACTCATGCTCAGCCCCCTCCTCATGCTGCCGTTTCTGATGGTATTCAGACAGATGACATGAGTCACCTTGTGCTGTATCTGCTACAAAACCTCCGACGACCCCCCACAGCACCGCTTCCACATGCCCCCCGTTTGGCTCAGTCTTTCACTCTTTGACTCCCTGCCAGTCCAGCCACGAGTGTTGCGGTGTCTTTGTCTCTGAGGATGCGCTATATTAACATGCATTGTGTCCTCTGTCATGTTTCTACATTCACTGACACTCCAGGTCCACCTGCTGTGTTCAGAATGTGCCGCTATATGTTGTTTCACCGTCAGTCTGATTATAGCGTGTGTATATTGTCATTTTTCTCACGGAGAAGATGTGACATTATGCATTTTCACACTTGCTGGGCTGGTAAATTGAGGCATGGCTGAATAAGTACTTTGGTTTTCAATAGCTTTTCCGCAGTTGGTCCACAGCAGTAACAGTACTTTGGGAGAGGTCTAGAGCTGTTTATCTGGCCACAATTCTATTCATTACAATTTAGGGTTTCCAGTATCTCAAAATATTAGAATACTGTGGAAAAAGGTTTTTGATAATTGAGTTCAAGAATTAAACTGTTATATATTTTATATTCATAACATTTTAAGCATTTGTGTTGTAAGTTTGATACTGTGATTCGTAATTCATTTAAATTTAAGTTTAATGTACATTTTCAACTTTTTTGAGATTCTGGATTTCTGGTTTTCCTGAGCTATAAGCCAAACTAATCAATAGCAAAACAAAAAAAGCTTGAAATGTCTCTTTCTCTCTCTCTCTCTCTCTCTCTCTCTCTCTCTCTCTCTCTCTCTCTGCACCAGCAGGAAGTTGCAGTGTCAGCTTGGAGTCTTTGATAAGATCAAGACTGATGTCTGTACACTCTGAACAAGATTGATGGATTCAATAAATGTCCACAAAAGGTCCTGGCAGATATTTCATTTGGCCAGAAAGATCAACTGATATTAAGGTTACATGGATTTCTCAGCATCAGCTGAACTCTCATCACTGATCTTGCCTCTTTCAGAAAACCACAATTAGGACTAGAATTGTTATCCTTAATCAGGATTTCAACAATACAATATACATAAAAATGACTTGAGCTGGGCTGTATGATGATGTTCATCAATATTATAATAAACGACATGACAATATAACTCAATTTCTGGGGATTTTGCAGATAATATTACTAGTTAGAGCAGCATTGTGCGAGAATTGTTGTTTTGGGCTCAGGTGGGGAATCAACTATGAGCTTTTTCTCATGGACAGCTATAAACATTCATTTGTTTACAAGCTGAGAGATACTGAACCAACAGCTGATGTGGAAAAAACATGTAGACTCAACTAATATTGCAGTATTTTATATACAAATATGACTTTGTATATAAAATACTTGTGTCTTGTAGATACAAGGTTTCTGAATTGCCCTGACTATATGACAGTAGGGTAGGTCAGAACTAAATATGAATTTAGGAAACAATGCTGAAGAATATTTGTGATATGACGTTTGACATATATCTGTAATACCCAGTATAAACAATCTGTTTTAACTTTCTAAATTCAGTATCGGTATCAGAGATCAGCGTATCGGTCAGGACCTAGTTCAGGGGGCTTGATTGACTCCTGCTGACATGAGGCAGCCGGGCTGACACAGAGCAGGCTTGCTTTGCATAATGTTTACTGCCAGGCATCCTCCCCTAATTCCGCAGCGATGCTGTGGCCTGATGTTTGGTACTTAATAATGCATGGCAGCCTGTTTCTCGTGGTGGCACTTCTGTGGTGTGTTTGTCAGGCCGGAACACCTGCTGTGGTAATAAAAAAAGGCACTGATCCTCATCCTCCCATTCCTATTTATGCCTCCAGCACTGCATAGATCAGAATTGTTATTATTTATCTTTGAAGAGGATGAGCTTCACCACTTTCTGCTTCAGCCTTGCTTTATTTGTTGTTCATCAGTCCTCCTTCTTCCTCTTTCTTGTGCTTTCTTCGTACCTTTGTCTTTGTCTCACTGTCTCTTTGTATCTTGCGCATTGGCTTTTGCTCTCTCTCTCTCTCTCTCTCTCTCTCTCTCTCTCTCTCTCTCTCTCTCTCTCTCTTGCTCACTCACTCCCTCACTCACTCCCCCATCTCTGCCCTTTCTCTCTCTCTGATGGACTTCCTCTCCCCTTCCTCTCTAGACCCATTCTTTCTCTCTTTATCCCCTCCTCCTCCAAGATGATTTATCCCTCTCACCCTTTTCTTGCACCGCACTTGCGCACCCCTTGCTCCAATCTCACATTTCCTGCTCTAATTATGAGCACTTACTCTCTCTCTTTCTCTTCTCTAATACACCTCTCTCGCTCTCCCATCCCCTCTTTCTCTCTTCTACCACTTCCTCACCAATCTCTATACCTCCCTCCCTCTCTCTCTCTCTCTCTCTCTCTCTCTCTCTCTCTCTCTCTTTTCCATATTCTTTCTTCCTCCCCTTCTCTCCCCCTCTTTCCCTCCCCTATGTCTCTCCACCCACCCCCTCTCTCTTTCTCCCTTCTCTCTCCCCTCCTTCCCTCCACCTGTCCTCTAACCCCCTCCCTCTCTCTCTCCCCTGAGGATCGATGTTTGCTTTTGTCTGTCGTGCACCCTCTGCAGGTGCTGCTACCTGGAAGAGCTCAAAGGCTGATAGTTGGATATATTATTCATATTCACATTTCTTTTTTTTTTCTTCTGCAGCTCCTGTTGTATTAGAATAAGCCCATAACTCGTGATTGAAAACAGATTGCAGAAGAACACAGCCACATTTAAGATGAATGATAAATCTTTCACTCCGAAACCGAATCCTTTTGTATGTTTATTCTGTTGTGGATTTGTCTTCATTACGATGGAAATGTCAGTGTCTCAATGCATCCAGAATCAGTACACTGAGCGAACTGTATCAGCCAACACTGGCAGTCTTGTGCTGTGTGTGTGTGAGTGTGTGTGAAAGAGAGAGAGAGAGAGAAGAGAGAGAGAGAGAGAGAGAGAGAGAGAGAGAGAGAGAGAGAGAGAGAGAGACAGACCTTAATTAAGGATTTATTCTGGTCCTCTGGGGAGTTTAAGAGAAGGGTTATTTGTGATCTCTTTTTTATTTTTTTTCATTTGTGCCAGGACTCATTAAGCCTCTGGTCAGTAATGCAGTGCAGAATTCACCCTACATCTACACACCCTTCATCACAGCAAGCCTATAATTCTAAACTATTATGACAGGAAATTAATCAGCGTTCTCCCACGAGTACATTCCATATGATCTTCAGCATGCTTCAGTTTGTCACGTCCCGTCCGTCACTAATGCACGAAGACTGTAGAGACCCTCTAAACAACCTGTTGGAGAGACTCTGCATTATTCACATACATACATGGAGACACTGTGTGCAGACTGGATGGAACTTTAATTTGGGATGCAGTTTAAGCTCTGTTTCCGTGGATGTCACAGCTGAGAGAATAATGGAACTGGCTACTTAGGACCCCTAGGGGCCTCAAGAGGCCTGGACATAAAGTTATTCCTTTTTTGTGCAGTTTTTAATGTATAAGGGATCAGCAGTGCTGGGAAATGTCAGTTGCTTGTGAAACGTCCATGCCCCAACCCTTTTCCTTAAAGTGACCTCTTTTACTGATATTCTATATGGTCAAAACTATTGGGACACCTGCTCATTCATTGTTTCTTTCAAAAACAAGGGTATTAAAAAAGGAGTTTGTGCTGCTTTTGTTGGAGTAACTGTCGATACTATCCATGGAAAATTTGATTGCATTCAGTGACAAAAGCATCAGTGATGTCAGGTTGTTGGATGATCAACACCCACCTCATCCCCAGTCCCTCAAATCATCCCAAAATATTGGATGGAGCACTTTTCATTTCAGAGAACACAGCTGCACTGCTCCACAGTTTAATGCTGGGGGACTTTATACCCTTCTATGCCACACGTGGCATTACACATGGTGCCAATGTTTATCTGCTTGAGATAATCCTATTCTATTTACAGTACTTCTCTATAGGGACTAGACAAGCTGTGCATGTGCATTTGCACATCTGTGTCAGCCATAAATACAATTTAAAGTAGCTGAATGCTGAATGCCTTCATTAAAAATGGGTGTCCACAAACATTTGGACATACAGTGTATAGTCATTTCATTCATACCTAAGGTTTACACATTGTGGAGGTTCTCCACGTCAAACAAAAGACCAATAGCTGTTACTTCAGGACAAAACCTTTTTTCTATAGAATGGTTTTCCTTCTTCGGGTTAATATTTTGGAGTAAATACTGTAAAAATAATATGAAATGATTTTAGATGTGATATTTATATAAAGTAAGTGTGGATCATTTCTGTTTGTTAATCAGAACTTTGGAACTATGTGAATGACTCATGTTTATGTAAACATTTTGAAAACATAATGTTATACTATGCAAGTAATTGCAATATGATGTTTGCAACAGCATACAAATCTAACATCAGGGTTGCCAGGTCCATAACAACATTTTTAAGCCATTTTTGGATGGGGATTTTTGCTAGACCTGGAAACCATGTATTCCATTAGCATATATGTGTGTGTGTGTGTGTGTGTGTGTGTGTGTGTGTGTGTGTGTGTGTGTGTGTGTGTGTGTGTGTGGACTGGAGCTGTTAGACAGTTATGCAAACATGCAAAGCATTGCAATAAGATTTGCTTCCTCTTTCGTGTGCAATTTAGATTTTTTTCGAGGTTTGTGAGAGTGTGCAGTGGCCCACAGCGCCTGCCAAAATTTGTAGGATGTCCCACTGCTGCAGTATTTCAGTATCCTTCAAGCACCTTGTTGTGCTTGGTTCTCACTGTAGCTGTAATAGAGTCAAAGCTGCCGTACATTTGGATGATTATGGAGAAGAGTAACAGCAGTTAAAGTGGGAAAATGTGAGGCGCTGGGTCTCTGAGCTGCTAACCCAGTTCCACACAATTCTCGCTCCAGGAGGTCTTGGTTGCATTAACTGGCTTTTTACATCAATGTACCAATGCAGAGTCAGTTTGGGCTTCTCCCAGCCAATCAGAGGTGTTCTGTACCTTAACCATCACCCACTGTGAGCCAAAGGGGCTCTGTCGCTTTCCCCTGTGCTGGATGTGCGTCTCTGAGTCGGCTATTTTCAACAACTTCCCCATCTTCTGAGATTTATCTTCATTTCTGTGCACAACATAATAAATAAAAATGGTTCTATATAGAACCCTGAATACTCAAAGAACCCTTTGTATGAATAAAGGGTCCTTTGCTTCATGAAAGGGTTCTTTAGGCTGTTGGAGAATTTGCTATAAATGATTCTTCTTGAAAAGGGTTCTATATTGCAACAAAAATGGTTCTACTATTAGTACAGAGCTGGCATCATAACAGTAGAACTGCGTGTCTAAATTATATTATATTTACAATGAACCATTTAAAAATGAGGGTTCTTCAAGAGTTCTTCAGTAAAAATAATTGTTCTATATAGAACCATGAACGCATAAAGAAACCTTTTGCCTGATTAAAGGGTTCTTTGCATCATGAAAGGGTTTTTCGGTCTGAAGACCAATATGTTAGAGATGGTTCTATATAGAACCTTTTTGACAAGGGTTCCATTTGGCACCAAAAGAGTTCTATTTTTGTTACAAGCTACATTGTAACAGTAGAACACTTAAATATGAGCACTCTTCAAGGGTTTGTCAGTAAAGAATATGGTTGTATGTAGAACCATGAACATATTCTATTCATATACACATTTATTAAACAATTGACCTTTTTGGTGTTTTTGACACTTTATTAGATACAGTCATTTTCAGAAATGGACAAAACTGCGTCCCAGCGTTTTTAAATGAAACTTTGTCAATACTTTGTTCTGTATGCTTTACAATTTCCCCTCAGCGTTTGCTTTGAACAATGTGAAGACATACATTTAAAACTTCCAGTGTAAATCATTCTTTAGGGAGAGGTGAAGGTGCAGCATGCCGTGAAGAACAATAGGTCCATCAAGGTTAGCTGCAGAGAAAGTGTGAGCTGTAAGAGCGATGGATGTTATTGAGCTGTGGTTATAGATCTCACTCTGGGAGCATGGAAAAGGCATGGATGAGGTCACTAACAATGCCAGTGATCCATTAGATTGGTGTTAGATCAGTCTTAGCTGAACATTGCAAAGTGCGTGTGTGTGTGTGTGTGTGTGTGTGTGTGTGTGTGTGTGTGTGTGTGTGTGTGTGTGTGTGTGTGTGTGTGTGTGTGTGTGTTACATTTGAAGAAATTTGAAAGATTGAAATTGTGGGATTGGCACCAAGCTGAGGGGGGTTAGATCAGATAAATCTAGATTATTTTTGCATAAAGGGGAGACAGAGGCTCTCAGGATCAGCTTACCTTGATCCTGGTGAACAGGTCACTTATTGAGAGTGTTCTCAGTTTTAACATCATGTCCTGGTACAAGAACCACTTCAAGAACAATCTGGCCCAGGAGGTTAGCCAGGCCAGTAAGATTACTGGAGAAAAACCACTGCCACTACAGAATTTACAAATCTGATCCATTACCAAAAAAGCAATTCAGGTCTACAGTGACCCTACCCACCCCCTTCATTCATCATTCCAGCTGCTGCCAGCAGGGAGGATACTCAAGGTCCCACTAGCTCAAAAAAATGGGTGCAAAAACTAATTTGTGCCTTCTGCTGTGACCACTTTCATCAAGGACATAATAAACAACTCCCCGCATAGACTGTGTGCATTGCTGTTGTAAGTGGTTTAAGTGTTTCAAGACACGTTTCCATTGTGGTATGAATGGACAGTTAATGGACAATACTGTTTTCTTATCCTATCCAGGCCTCTTTTTTGCATGATGTGCTGGTTTATTAATCGCTATGGGCAAATGCAGTTGAGAGAAAAGTGCAATAGCACCACTCTCTCCACACAAATGGTAAAACACCACCCTGAACCTTGTTTATGAGTAAACATACATGTCACTCCTTTAATCTAAATGTTACAGTAAATCAGGCTGAACTCTGAATTTGGGCATGTGCTCACATTTATAGGGCTGTTTTGACATGTTTTCTCTCCTCATCTTTGGAGGGAGCTGAAACTCAGTGTTGCCCAGCAATAGACCTGAAACCTAAAAAATCTGGAGATCAATATGGAGGAGTGGGCCAAAAAATACTTATTTTCCCCTCTGTATTTAAACTGAATAGCAATACACAATGAACAACACGATACATGATGTGAAAAAATTATAATTTTATTATAATCATTTGTCTGTTTACTGTAATTAAACAGTGTATAAAGAAGAAATGAAGGTCAACAAAAAAAATTGATGATATAGGTTTAAATATCGATATATTGCCCAGCCCTGTGTTACAGTTTGCATTTCAAAATGTATTAAAATACCTTGGTATTTATATAATGGTTGTTATGACAGTGCTGATGTGCTAACTCTTGTCTTTCATTTGTTGGTGTGCTTGTTTTGTGATAGGTCCTGGGGGTGTGAATGATGACCCTCCCTTCCATAGGGTCATTACAGAGCCCTGCACAGACAGTCCCAGAGCACCCTGTAGGAGCAGTCCACAACCTCCCAGTACTCCCGTACCAACTCGCCGGCCACTACTACCACCTCCACCAAGCTCCCCAGCAGGCGAGTACTAATAACTGATGTATATTAAGCCCTTTGAACACCAGTCAGAACATTTTTACTGTGGGCTTTGAGCCTCTTGTGCTGTTCAAGTGCCAAACAAGGTTTTTATTGATTTAGCTATGTTACTTTCAGGATTTTGATCTGATTAATATACTGTAATATGAAGTCAATATTCATCTCAGAAGGGGAAGCCATGTTTGATTAAATATAGAAACAAATAAATGCCAATACACACCACCAAAAATGACAGCCACCCATTGTTGCCCCTTCCACCAAGCTGAGCTGCAGTTTTACTGCACGTTGTAGTGGATACCCTGCTTTAACACACCCACTGCAACCCTGTTCATTTACTGATCAGTTGAATTAGATGTGTTGGGAGAAGGGAAAGTACTAAAATGTGCAGGGGAGGGTGCCCCAGGTCCTGGATTGAGAAACATTGCTGCATTAATACACACAATAAGGCCCTGCCATTTCCAGTCATGTGCATCAGTCTGCTTCACACCCAGAGCACAACTGGCCCAGCTATTCACACCATGTGCAAACGTCCCCTCCAGGCAGATGCTGGTTAGATCAGTGCTGAAATCAATATTGCTTGTCAGCGTATTTGAAGCTTTAATTCCCACAGTTGCATGCAATACTTATTGAAAGTGCAAACGCTAGCAACTAAAAACATTTCCAAAGGGTTGCTGTATTCTGTGGAGGTGAGGTAAAGTTGGTTGTGCAGCAGGTGCTCCAGCAGAAGCCCCTCAAACCAGTGGGAGCTATTCTTAGTGAGGCATATCATCCTTGCTGAGCTCCAAACAGGATCGTGAAAACAGGCATGTCATGCATGAATAATCGGAGTGACACCAGTGACCTCTGCCACCACAGTGTCATTAATCTCCCATCTATGTTTGTGGGTGGAGTAGTACATGTGGGAAAAGACCCTACATGAAAAAGATGGCAGTTTCAGCCTTGAAAATTGGTCCAAACGTCACCGATGCGTTGAAACTGGCTGTCCTCGTGTGGTGATAATTAATTGACAAACACTTTTTGCTCATTAAATCACAATTCAGTTGATGAAAATTGACTTTTTGCACCTCCGGCCTTCAAACATTCTGCATAAAGACATTACATACTGGACATGTCATGATTAAACATGATCAAAATGTGTTTATGTTTGGGAATTTTAATATACTGAAGGAAGAAATTGAAACAGGCAGAATGTCTTTAACCCCTTTCAAACCAAGATGAATAATTTTGTGTTAAATACTAAAGCCTGTCAGTCAGTCCTTCATTATCATATCCATCCTCATTAGGGTCACGGTGGATCCAGAGCCTACCTGGAATCATCAGGTGCACCAGTCCATCACAGGGTTAAATACTAAAATGATAAATGCTAAATTCATTGTACATATTTGATGTCATATATCAAATATATTAAGTTTGCCACATTTTGTGGAGTCCCACAGGGTTCTATATTGGGCAATTAAATTATAGTAATGTAATGAAGTGTGGGCGTTCATATAGATATTAAAGGGTTTAAGGGGTAAAATAATAAATATGCTTTGCTGCTCACAATAAGAACAGTACCAGTGTTAAAGCTACTTCAGCAAATTTCCTGAATTTGTATTTTTTGTGAATACAAAAATTGAACTGTGAGTATATTAAATAATACTAGTATGCATGACATCATCAGTTATACCCATTATTGATGTCAGAATAAACTGAACTAATAACGCATGTTGTTTGTAAAGCATTAATGTTTCGATTCAGACTAAAACAGTTCAGTGAATGCAGAAACAGAATCACACATATTTACAGTCCAACCCAATTCCAATAACTGTTGCATTTACAGTTCAGCAGTTCAATGTTTTCACTGCTGTTTTCACAGTGCTTTCAGAAGGATATGGGCTAAAATGTTTGAGCTACACATACAGAAGTAGTGTCTGGCATTGGGTTTAATGCAACATGCCAGTTGACACGGAGATGTAGAGGTTCCTAATATAGTTCTGGCGATGTGACGGCCATGGTATAGTATCTGTGTCTTCAAGGCAAGCTGTTGAGACATCTCAAAACAAAACAAGCAATGTAAATGCGAAAGCTATCTTTTGCTTCTTTGTGCAAATTGTCGTCACATATCAGTTCTGTTTAACGTATCGGTCCTGTGCAGGGGGGCGCTAGACGACCAAATGCACGTTCAATTTTGCATCCCTATTATTTGTATGCCTACCTATCATCAGACTCAGCCCCCAGCTTGCTCTTGTGTCTGCTGTTTTCTGTTGTGTGTTTATCTTTGCGTCTGTTATACGCTCTCTTTCTGTATGTGTACACGTACCCATTTGTCCTCATGTTCTGGGATTACCTAGGTTGTAGATGTTCCTGGTTTCTTCCGTTCCTTCATGCCAGTTAAATTTATACCTGTATTTACGTTTATGGTTCTTGTTTAGAATTGGTTTAAATAAAGAAAGTCAAGGGCAGGGGCTTTGCATTAGCTTGAAGGAGGACATGTGCTACTCGATAAATGAAGGGACGTGCTGTGGGCCTTTAGTGCTTTAACTTTCCTGCTTGTTTAAAATGCGGACACACACAAGCAAAAGCGACATTATGCAAACTTCAATTAAGCTAATAGTTGATGCACAAAGCTAATTAAGACCTACAACCCACTGAGATCAGGGAATTACTTTAGTTATTTGTCCTTGTAACTCCACTTAAAGGAGACTTCCAACCCAATTAGTTTCACTGTTGCCTGTGGGGGAAAACAAACTTTAAAAATGAAACTTCTTTTTTTTTTTTTTTTTTTCTTGTCCTTACCAATCAGAAGTGCTGATAAAAATAATCTACGTATTAAATGGAATGAAATAGATTTCTAATATTTCTAATTTCTAATATTTAAATATATAGGCTTGTATATGTATATCTTGTATCTTTTTCTTGCTTTTTTTCTTTGCATTTTTGAATTTTGCAGCATTGCTTCTTGCAGCAATGCTTCTAATTGAGGGTTATAATCATTTAATTTACAAAACATGTAAATTTGAAGCAAACAATAAATAAGACAAAATATCGGAAAACCTCAGTGTGAATAACTATTCACCCCCTTAAGTCAGTCATTTGTAGAGCCCCCTTTTGCAGCAATCACAGCTGCACGTCTCTTTGGATAAGTCACTAAGAGCTTGCTCATACCTCAAAGCAAAACTGCTCCAGGTCCTTTCAGTGAGATGGTTTCAACTGGTGAACAGCACACTTCAAGTCTGACCACAGATTCTCAATTGGGTTAAGGTCTGAACTTTGGCCATTCCAATACATTTATGTGATTCCCCTTAAACCACTCAAATGTTGCTTTAGCATTCTGCTAAAGCAACTGTTGGAAGGTGCACCTCTGTCCCAGGTTCAAATCATTGATAGACCGAAACAGGTTTTACTCAAAAATATCCCTGCATACCTGGATACCTTCCTCTCAGCTCTGACCAGTTCCCCAGTCCCTGCTGCTGAAAATCATCTCCACAGCATGACGCTGCCACCACCATGTTTCACTGTTGGGAAGGTGATCTTGGGGTTATGAGATGTGTTTGTTTTGCACCAGACATTTGGGCCAGAGCACCTTCTTCTATACATTTACATTTACATTTATGGCATTTAGCAGACGCCCTTATCCAGAGCGACTTACAAATGTGCTTTTCTGTTCACTCAGAGTACATTTGGGGAGTCTCCCACATGCCTTTTGGCAAACTCAAAAGGAGCCTTCCTGTTTTTGTCTGTAAAAAAAGGCTTTTATCTGGCCACTCTTCATATGGTTTATTTTTGGTTAAATGGACAGATACTCCAGTCTCTGCTTGGGAATTCTGCAGCTCCTTCAAGGTTACTGTTGGTCTCTGTACTGTCACTCTGATTAATGTCCTCCTTGTCCGGTCTAAGAGTTTTTGGTGGGCAGGTGTTCGGGGGGATCATCAGAGGTTTGGATATTTTTTAGAACCCGCCCCTGATTGTACTTCTCAACAACTTCATCCCTGACTTGTTTGGAGCTCTCTTTGGTCTTGATGGTGTTGTTTGGTTAGAGGTGCTTCTTGCTTAATGGAGTTGTAGCCTCTGGGGCCTTTCAGAAAAGGTGTGTATATGTGTGACACATTATGTGACGCTTAGATTGCACACAGGTGGACTTCGTTTCACAATGGTTGCACCATTATTTGTCTTTAAAACAATTATATTGTCTCGTGAATGAAGCACATACTCTTCAAATGTTTCTTGATTCTCATTTGTTATTCATATGTGAAGTAGCATTGCTCTCATGTCTTTGCATATTTGAATTTTGAGGTAAAAACTGGCATTTTTATTAAATCTGCTACAAAATAATGTTCCACACTACATTAGTCATGCGTGGAGGGAGCAACTAGAATAATAAAAGTCCAGTTCTAAGGGTCAAAGAAGTGTTATTCAAGGCTACATAACGGACACAGCAGGATATGTGGCCTGAGAGAGTCTGGTCAAAGTCACAACATAGTTTGGTTCAGTAAACACTTGTATTGTTCTACAACAGCAGTCCGTAAAACATACAATAAACTCTGCTGCATTGATAGGCTTCATTAGATAAACTGCAATTTTTTCTTTTTTTTTTCTTTTCTCCAAACCAAGATCTTGACCTCCGCCATTGCTTTTAACTGCTGTTTATTAAATTACATTTCAAACTGAGGAAGTGGCAGCCTGAACATGCTTTGCTGCCTTCGTATAGCCTCCTGCTTTGTGAACCTTGACTATTTTCATTTTAAGGCAGATGTTTTGAAGAACCCATGGCTGCTGTTTTGTGGGAAAAGGTTAGAGGAGTCTGGGTATTTAGAAACCTTTGACATTTGCATCACCTGGTCCTTCCTAATGATGATTGTGTTCAAGTCAAAACCGTAACAAAGGAAGGTCTGAGACCTTGGCCAAAGTTATCTGAGTGATTAAATATCCTAGGGTTCCATTACTTTTGCAAGGTATTGCTTTCCTATTTTGACTCTAAAATTGTACAAAATCAAAATAATACACAGACATTGCTTAAAATGTTGAAATTTGTGTTTCATCTTTAACTTGCATTTTTATTAAATATGCATTTTGGAGATCGTTTCATCTTTGACTTGCTGAACTGTACACAGTAACTGTAATTCAGACCAGGAGTGCCCAGACTTTTGCATGCCACTGTAGATGCTTTCTGCAAAGAAAAGTGCAGCTCAGTACTGCCAACAGAGCTGGATAAAGTGCTGTGGAGCCAGATATAATGGTGTTAGACCCGTGCCACTCTAACTGTTCAGCTCATTAATCTTTAAGTACTTTTGCCTGTACCTGCACTTACCACACAGCACAGATTTGGGTACAGATTTCATCAGGAGTGAAACAAGCCAAACAAACTGTTATTGTAATTTAATATCTTGTTCTAATATCATATCGTCTTGTATTATCTTACAATATATTGGAGTTCTTAAAAATAAAAGTCTTATTTTAAGATGCGTTTACTTACCAAAATATTGTTCTTGCAATTCTCAGACAGAGACACACACACACACACACACACACACACACACACACACACACACACACACACACACACACACACACACACACTCACACACACACTCACATTTTTCAGGCCTCTGACATTTTGAAGTTTTGGGGGGGGGTTGCTGTAGATGGGGCAGGCCCTGAAGGAGATTGCAGAGAGGTGGGGATGTTGGGTGAGGGAGAGGGGGGTGTTAGGGGGGTAAGGAGGTAGCTGCTATTGCAAACATAATCATGCCTAGGGGTCTTCGATTATCTCCTGGGGATCTATATGGGACTGTCCGCTACATGTAGAGATGAACCAGCAGTAATGAGGAGCTCTGGGACCCTAAAATGTCTGTGAGTGAGTGTGTACTTGTGTGAGTGTGGGTTGGATGAATGCAGGCAAAAATCAAGAAACCTAGAATGATGAGGCTGTTGGATAGGAAGCATGCTCTTAATTATCAAACAATTTTAATAATATACAAAATTAAAGGCCCATATTTTGACCAAAATAATATCAGGATTTTTTAAATGTAAAAATGCCTTGGTGTTGCTTTCATTAACTGTGGTCCAGAAATATGGTATTATTAGTAGTTCCTCTTCCTGGATTTGTGAATTCATTGTTTCAAAATAATTAACTTGATTGAAATCAAAATATGGGGGAATCTGAGATTTCAGGATTCACTGAGTTGGCACTTTTTACTCCTGAGCTTCTGATACTATAATTCACTTTTACGTTATTGCTCCACTCTATACACTAAAAGTGAAAGAAGCATGTGGACCGAGGCAGTACTATTACAGGATTTGTGAGCACAGCTCTCACAAGAGGTCTTGTACTCCACCTGAAGATAGTATCCAGCCTGCCAGGACTGGAGTGGGAATGACTCCTTATTACTAGTCATTGGAGCGTCACAATGATTTTGAAGCTTTTGGCTTATAAATTATATTTCTATTATAAATGCCATATAATGCTGTTTTAAACTGAATTGTTGTGAGATCAGAGGTTGTACACCTGTGTTCCTTGCAATCCCTGAAAATAGTGGCACGTGACATTAATTGATTCAGTGACTTTGGTGACCATTGCCCGATGTAGTTGGCTTACCTCAGGGACACACCGTCGATGAGCAGCACTCTAGATCAGTGTAAGGAACATGGACAAGGTGATGCAATGGACTGCAGCTGTGTTTGTGTCAGCATCACAGCATGC
The DNA here is from genome assembly GCA_034509495.1 of Acestrorhynchus altus. NCBI lineage: Eukaryota > Metazoa > Chordata > Actinopteri > Characiformes > Acestrorhynchidae > Acestrorhynchus > Acestrorhynchus altus. Next base: position 7,839,977 of record CM067519.1, on the reverse strand, counting down.
CATTCCAGCCAGTCTGAGGAGTGAAAGGCCCGTGCCTCTGCCTCATTTAATGCCTGACTGCACCTTATTGAAATCGATTTACAGACTGCTGAGCCAGGGGTGAGAGAAAGGGAGAGGGAGAGGGAGAGAGAGAGAGAGAGAGAGAGAGAGAGAGAGAGAGAGAGAGAGAGAGAAAGAGAGACACAGAGAGGCTGTCAGACAGGTATAAATTACAAATGTAGGAGCATCTACTGATTATCACACCAAATGTGTGCCTTGAACTTATTATAACGCAAGCTTTAATCACTTACACACAACCACAGTTGCAACTTGTTGGCAATAGTTATCCAGTCTCAAGACAGTATATGGACGTGATGGATGACAACACTCCTCATATATCAGTTTAAAACAACTGGTTATCCCGTCTCTCAAGCTTTAGTTGTAGGCTTGTTTAGTTATATCTGTACTGAAGTCTAGTATTTCCACTGGACTGGAAAGTATTTGACAAATGGAAAGTATTGTATTGTTTGTTAATACCTCATTTAGTTTTGTATATGTCTGTTTATTCCAAAGGCAACAAAGAAGGGAGATTAGTTTGGAAGGGAGATTGTTAGGCAGAAGATCCCCTTATCAGAATTTTGCTCAGTGGATGTCTGGATGCTCTAGTGTACTTTAAAAACACCCTTACAGCGTAATGACATGTTTATTAAATCAGTTCACACAGAATTTATGACATGGGTTATATTGTTATACATTTATAATTCTTATATTATAGTTACACTGTGGTCATGTGAAGTTTACTGTTCATCAAGTAAAAGCCACCAAAATCTTTCAATTAAAAGAGTCCATCGCCGTTTAGCTATAAGTGTTTGATATCTGAAATCTGATATCTTGCTGTTCAGAACCAAATACATTAATCGGTTTGATTCAGTAGGATTCAGTGCACCGGTATTTAACACTGTGCCTCTGTTCATGCTTTTCAGGCTCTCGGAAGGACTTCCAGAAGACATCTGACAGTTCTCGTTCTGCGCAGTCCTCTCCAAAGCGCCTCGCTGTTGTGACACCCAAGCCCCAGTCACCAGGTAAGAACCACGTCAACATTAATAGGCAATGATCTATCAATCCCGTACTCAGCAGCGGCCTTCACAGGTTCTGTATTTATTTTTACCTCTTTGGCCTTGGATAAACAGACAGACCGAAAGATTGAGAGAGAGGAGAGAGAGAGAGAGAGCGGCAGGCAGGCTGAGGAGCTTCATAGTTATTCTATTCACACAGTTTAGCCACACAGGGGTTCAAGTCAACTGTCAAGTCGATCTAAACGGGTGTCGGTATTCTACCTAAAACCTTTCATGTCTGAAACGGCACCCTTCCCCCAGCTTCTGTCTTCATTTAGTTCTTGCCATTTGTAGACTGACAAAGAAACATCAATTAAGATTTTATTTTTTTAAGTATTCATAGAAGACAGTCACATATGCAAGATATTTTCAGGAGATAAAATAACAAGAGAGGAGTTATTTTTTGTTTATTTGTTTGTTTTGCTTATAAGGACTACAAAACACTTTACATATTAGAAATCCTCTCGGAAATTGATCACCCACAGTTTTTTTAGGTGAAAATGCAAGAATTTTGATTAGATTGACAAGGATATTTATAAAAATACGTTCTTCAAAATACTTGACAGTGGTCCAAGTAATATAAAAAGCAACCTGAATGTTGTATACACATCAGTATTATCACTAGTAGGGGCTTTTATTCTGAAATTTGAACACTGTGAGCAAAGAGAGAGCAAACAGCCCCTCCCTTCTTATTTTCCTCTGTAATCCAATATCTGGGGGAGTGATCAGTCAGAGTCTGCATGCAGGTTGAGCATGTAACTGTGAATAGAGCAGTAAACATGCACTGGAAGCTCCTTTGGCATTTAAACTGGGATTTAATTCAGTGGGAATTAAGTGAATTTGGAGTTAACAGTGCGTAGCTAGTTGGCTTGTTTCTAGAAAGACACGACCTACTGTATAAACTTCTGACATCCCAAGTGAGCTGTGTTCATCCACCTGTGCTCATCCCCCTCTCTCTTGCTCTCTCACTCTCAGAGGGCCTCTCTTCTTAGAGTAAATATAAGCTCCTGTCACAACATTGTCAGTACTGAGCTGTGAGAAAACCAGCTCTTCCATTAGACCTGCATTTTCCCACAGACAGCCTAAACCCTTCCTTTCCTATCCTTTATTTTCCTCTGCTCTGTTGTCATAGAGATGACTCCATGACTGCACTCTTATACATATACATGTACGGCATATATGTGAGCGCACACACACACACACACACACACACACACACACACATACACACACACACACACGTATAGGTGCACTAGAGATGAAATGCATGAGTTTCTAGCAGCCCTTGGCTTGAAGTCACCGTGATTTATTTTCCTTCCTGTAGCCTGTGTTCATGTAATATAAAATCATGTTTATCGATTGTGTGATGCTAATGGATTTATTAAATTGGCAGTCATTGCTGATTATAGCTGTTAAGCAGAAGAAGGCTGTCGTGTTGTAGTATGGAGTTATAGCTGTACATAGCGGTGAGTGGTGGCCACTGGCTGGTGAGCTGACACATGAGTGTGGGTCAGAATGTTAAGCTCTGTGTAGTTCTGTATACTTTCACAGGGTAGTGAAGTTCATAAAATGCTCTCTAAACATTTATATTCTTGGCCTCGTTGAAAAAAAAATGTTTCTTTATAACAAAATGAATGTTACTGGTTTGATTCCCTGAACTGGCAGCATATGGCCGAAGTGGCTTTGAGCAAGTCGCTTAATTCCCCAGCTACTCCCCCGGGCACCATGGATAGGGCTCTCCACTGCTCGTGGGCACTTGTGCTCACTGCCCCCTAGTGTGTGTATTCACTAGTGTGTATATGTGTGTTTCACTGCAGAGATGGTTTAAATGTGGAGGACAAATTCCCCTTTGTGCAGCACAGTGGGCCTGTATGCACTTTTACATTTATGATGTTATTATATTAATGCTACTTTATACTTCTTCATACTTCCAAAGGAGATCATAAGCAGACCTCTCAGCGACTGTCGTGTGCACACCTCCATATGTATGAATGCAGAGGACAGTGATCCAAACAACAGAGAGATCAATCAATGCATAAACATTCACGCTGTGCAACTCTGAGGTCCTGTCTGCGTCTCGGCGTCTTCAGCAGCATTTCTTAAGACCTCTCTTCTCACACAAGAATGAAATACAGAACTCCATCCATCCATCCATCCATCCATTCATATAAATAAGGAAATAAGGGAAACATTCACTTGGGCATGCCAGCTCAGATGGGGTTGTTAAGTTGGATTTCAAGTTCATTTAGAAGGATCGTAACAGACCTAAACACAGACCCAAAAAGGGACCTAAATACGGTGTGAAGCGGAAGCCTTTTCGCATTTTCTTACTAATATTTTCTCATAGCAGTTTTCTGTAACTCAAACACCCACACAGACTCAAATCCAAGTCTGAATCAGACTTTTTTTTTCAAAATGTGATCGCAGGTCATCGTGTAATGAACAGGTAAACTCTGTTATTAGTCTACATCAGCCGTGTGCAAGTAAACATTGGTGCATTTTACCTATACACCCAAAAACACTGAAAATCTCTTCCTTGATGAGCATTTTGAATAACATCAAACGTATGGAGTGCACTAGAAGCCAAAACACAAAAATTTAGAATCGGTTCGCCATAGGGGCGTACACATACTCTGCTGGAGTAAGACCTGGCTGCCTTTTTCTGTGACACACAGAAGGGTAAATTCTGTAACATCTGCCACGTCCCCAGCTGCCTCACTAATGAGCCTTTTCTCCAAAACAATCTTTAAGGGGCTTGTTTGTGGCTCATCTTTTACAAACAAATTTACTAGCGAGCTTTAATTCTGACTACCTTGAGTTAACAGGCCTCATTATAAAAGATTAGCTCCTGTTGTGTGGCATTAATATGCACAGATATGCTTTTCCTCCAAGGTTCATTTTTCTTATGATGAAAACAATGCATCTAATCTAATCCCATTCCGTGAAGATAATGCATTAATCTGAACTTGTCCGGTGCTCAGGGACAAGGCCTTGTACAAAGTTCATCTGTAACGTTTGTGTGAGGTTATGTAGCGTGTCGTAAACAAAATGTATCATATGTAACATTTATATGGTATTATGGGTGGCACGGTGGCTTGAGGTCTTGGGTTCAAGGCCCTGTCTGAGTGGAGTTTCCATGTTCTCCTTCACAGACACAACTCTAAATTGTCCTGGTGTGTGTGAATGAGTGTGTGTGTATGTGAGTGAATGTGTGTTTCTATGCCCAGACTCTGTCCTGGGTGAACCCCCCCTAGTGCCCCTTAGTGGAGTCCTCTAGTTTGGGAGTGGGAGTGTTGGTTGAGAGCATCCTTGGGTATCTAGAAAGGTGTTCATTCATTCATTCATTCATTCATTCATTCATTCATTCATTCATCCATTTGTTTTCCATGAATTAAACTGACTGTTACTATAGCTACTGTTTTAAACACTTAACAATAGGCTTCACTTTCTCTGCAGTCCTACAGAGGCAGAGGGCAGCAGCAGCTGCAGCAGCTGCAGCAGCTGCAGCAGCGCGGGTTCCTAGGGGACCTGGCGTTCCAGTATTGGGACGCAGCGAATCCCCAGGCTTGGAGAAGAGGAAAGAGGAGGCACAGAGGAAGGAGAAGGAACGAGAGGAGCAGGAGAGGAGAGAGGAGGAGGTGCTGAGGCTACAGGCTCATTGTGAGGAGCAGGCCGGGCAGCTGCAGGCTCTCCGGGCTGAATTGAAGAGGAGCACACTGGGCCTGGATGCCTTTGCTGTCTGCACCCAGCACTTCTGCCTGAAGGTACTTACAATGTTTCTCTCAACCTGCTAAACTAGACCCTCAACATCCCCACAACCCATCTTACCAGCTGTTCACATTGTTAATATTATGAATAAAAATAAACAATAAAACTATATCTAGTATCTTCACAACAAGGTAACGTCCCTTTTATGCATTTATGTGTCTTTGAGAGTCTTTAGGCTGTGGCTTTAACACAGCAGGAGAACACTGCTGCCTCTACACTGGGAAGAAGGTATATCTTCACAAATTAAATTGTGTTAAATCTAGTTTCATCCTTCCCCATTGAGGTAAGCCTTCATCGATTTAGACTTACCTTTCCCCTCAGGGGCAGTTCCCAACACCAGCTTAAAACCAGTACCATCAATTTTATTTGTTTCAAGTGAAATTTATTTGGTGAGCATTGGTGATTAGTTCACTAAGGCCACTGAAGGCTCTTCAGGCGAAAGTTCACTGTTCACTCTCACCTCCTGCAAATGGCCACTGGCAAATAGCAAATGGTGAAACATAAGAGTGAATTAGTTCCAAGTGGGGAGTTTAAGTTAGCCAAGGCCAGTTAAAACCATACTTACACTGGGCCCAACTCTTAAAAGTACATGATCCTTGAGGAACTTTTGGAGGTTCTTCAGCTTGCAACTGTGGAGCAACATCTTAAGGTGCTTCAAAGAACCTTCAATTAATTAACTGCATAATTTTGCATTATGAGATTGTTCTAAGATTATTAACTTATTTTAGTCCTTTTCATTTTAAAGTAATTTTATCTAGTAAAATATACTTTTATCAGGAAAAAACACATTTTAATGCATAATGCTAATAATTTTACTTTTCATTTATAATTTTTGAAAAATAAATCCCACTAGATAAGCCACTTTCACACAACACAGCAAGAAATGTCTAGAAATGATGTCTTACCTATACTTACCACAGTCTTTATATGAGAGGTATTAAATCTAAGATGAGGTTACTCACCAATATGTATTCATTGGTCTGAAACGTCCAAATTACAGTCAATGCACTCAATGCAAATAATCGATGATTTTTCAACCAGGGCTGGTAGGGCTGGTTGATCTGTCGGTAGGGGCATGGGGGCAGGGAGAAAAGGCTGCTGAGTGTGAAGCTGGCACCAGGCAGGGGCAGGGACAACTGATTTATTTATGAGTAATGTGTTAAAAGCTCCCTGCATTGATTAAATGTCATCCACATAAGAGGAGAGAAATGTAAACACTGTGTAGATATTCTGTGAATAAGGTTATGGAAGCAAAATTGACTGGTTTCACTGTGGATTTCCAGCATTTACAAGCTAAAATGCTGAGTCTGAGGCATAAAGCACTGCAACTCCTCATTCACCACTCACTATCGACAAGTACCTTTTGCCTACTTTGGGGGCAGGACTGAATCATCTCATTCTAATAGAGGAGGATGTAGGCAAAACCCACCAAAATCATGTAAAGAAAAAGAAAATTCTTCTTTTTAAAGTGTGTTGTGAATCCCACCCTGGTTTGTTTGCAAAATCAATACTTTAAAAGGTTCTGGAGGCAGTACTGCCTCTGAGACAGAGCAAACACAATTGGTTAAGATGGAGCTTTCTGCTCCTCCGAGCTGTATATGTGGATACATTATAGAAAAGTTGTGCAGTTCACTTTGAGACTTCTTTTTAAGTCATTTTCATGGTGTTGGTTTCTTAAAAACTAGGCATGTCTTCAATTCCATTATGCATTTCCATTATAACATTAGTGACAACTAGTGAACTCGTAAACAAGCAACGAAAAACAATAATAACAATAATAATGACAATAATAACAATAACAAACCAATACCGTATAAATAGAATTTTGTTAAAAACAAAGACATATTCTCAAACTGAATTACACACTGTTCTGCCTCAGAGGCAGAGCTGCCTCCAGAACTGTTTGGTGTAGTGATTTTGCACACAAGCCACTCTCCCACAACGGTTGTGTCTGTTATCATGCATGTTGGCTGACTGAGATTCAACCTCTCAAAAGGCCTGTTGTGGTTCAGTGGGGGTTACATTAGTGAAGCAAGGGAAATGAGGGGCTGTGTGAGACATGTTAGGTAGTGTGAGATTAGAGTCAGTTGCATGAGTGTCGCAGGCCAAGCGAGAGAGCTTGCAGCCCTACTATAAAGTTTTATAAGCTAGTCACAGATGATGCTGTTTAGCACAACTGCAGCACCTTTTGGTATGAAAACAAGGACTGTACATTAGAGGCATCTTCATTTGCTTCATAAACCACAGAGCTGACATTCCATTAGGAGAGCTGGAACAGAAGGCACAGGCATTCCATTTTATTACACCAAAAGAGAGAAACTGCTCATGCAATGATGTCACTGCAGATGAAAATATGGGGGTTCATGCGTTCTGTTCTGTTTGTACTTCAAGGAATGGCTATGATATTTGAGAAAAGGTCAGGTTTGCCTGTGCATTTGTTTTGCGCTCAGTGTGGGCTGCTGAATCTGCACATAAACACTAATAACCTATTTAGAGCCACAGTGTCCTCTGGTGGTCACAAGTAGCAGTGGTATAAAAATGTATCATGTAATATTTCAGCTGAATAAATCAAAAGGAGTTCATAAACATTCAGGTTCTGTGACCCCCATATAAACCCCAAACCTCAGGGTACAAACACTGTCACTGTGGTGGTGCCCTTGATGGTTGGTCCTTAAACTTCAGTGAAGGAACGTAAATGTTGAGGTTTTTGCATTAATACTGAAGTTGCATTGATACTAAACCTCTGTCTTGATTCCAGAATATTTATATTACATTCATAGTTAAATAAAAGGAACAAACAATAAAGCTGCCAAAAGACATCAGCCATTCAAACGCTGGTAACTTGTTTTGATCAATGAAATTCATGCTGTCACTTCTCTACATTCTCATCAGTTGGGAAAAATACCATGAACTGCTTTTGCTGCCACCATTGACTTGCTTTCAGATGGGTCAGTGTTAGGTGGAGTTGTGCTATCTATTGATATGTGCTGCTTGTCAGCACTGTGCATGTGCTGAGCCACAGTTTCACAGTTGATCATTCTGTTTACCTGGCTTTTACTGTTATTATTTGCCTGAATGCTCCAAAACTGTACACAGGAAATCATATAAAAACATTTAATTATGACAGGATTATTAACTACTTTATCATCTGATACAGTGATTCAGACTATTCAAATATCATTTCTGTACAATAAAAAGCATGTATTTCCATTTTTGTCCATTTTTAGTTTTCTCCACAGTGTGACTCTGGCACTTGTTCTTCATTTTTCAAAATTTCATGATGAGTGAATGAATAGAAATGCTCTTAAATTACTGTAATTACTCGCATTTTACAACAACTTCCATTTTTGCTTTCTCCTGTAAAGTCTCCATTTTTTGAGATACATGTTTTTCATCGGACAGTGATGATATACTTACCTACTCTTTAATTTAAGCAGTTTAACCTGTAAATATACTCTATGACACACTTTGACACGGTAGCACAACTCATGCGTGCATTTTTCCCAACCATTGAGAATTTAGAGGAGCGACAGCAAGAATTTCATTGGTCACAACCATTAACCAGCCTCTGATGGGCTGAAGTCTTTTAGCATCGTTGTTGTATTGAAAATCTGAAGCATGGTTTTTGTTCTGTTTAGGCTTCTTCAGTCTACATTCTTCAGTCGTAATGTATAACATACACGTGCATTCATAGCATAAAGATGACGCCGAGAGACAAAACCTAATCTGTGTGTGCTTGTGTCGTTCTTCAGGAAAACCCTGTTTGCCCAGTTGTTACAGGAACACTTGAGAATGCATCATATCTTTCAAATCCAGTAATATGTGTTTTATTACTGCTGATTGATGACATTGTGAGATTGTAGGACTGCTGGAAAACCTTAGGCCACACTTTTAAACTGGAGTTGAAAGCATTTGATCTTCAATTAGACATACGTCGAACAATTTGTACTCAGGGGGAGGGTCTCTGCCACGTTCTTGTCTCCTTATCTACTTATCAGTCTCTTTCTCTTTCAGTCTCTTGTCTACACTTTACTTAGTCTCTTAGTAATTGATCATTGGTATATGAGCAGTATGGGTCAGTGCAGCCCATGCTGTCGCTGTTCACACTCTGAGGACCTTAGCACGGTAATAATCAGCTGGACACTGTGACGGGGTGATGTTCTGTACGAGGTGATGAACGAGGTGTGTGTGTGTGCGTGTGTGTGTTTGCGTTACAGAGTGAAAATGCTGAGCATAAGGAGAAAGACTTGTCTCTGGAGCTCAGGAGGATCCGAGAGGAAGTGGGTGAGTTATATGTATTTATATTATTATTATTATTATTATTATTATTATTATTATTATTATTATTATTATTATTATTATTATTATTAATAATAATAATAATAATAATAATAATAATAATAATGATAATATTTTTACATGATAGAAATCAATGGTCACTCTAAGTAATTTAAACTAGTAAATTACACTGATTTTTGTCTGCATAAGTCAACCATGGTAAACATGGTCATCCATGGTGGTATACGTGGTGAAGTGTTGTAGAGGATTAGAGGGTAACCCCAGTGCTGAGCCAATACTCATAGTTTGGTTGCATAAAAAGACAAGGTTTAAAAATCTGGTCAATGTTTTCATTCCTTTATGGGAACTAGACCAGAACAGAACAACCGCTGTAAGTCTGACTCTGTAAGAGCTTTTACTACATTGTGTATGAGTGAATGCTGACTCCCTGCTGTCTGCACCCCCTGGTGATCAGACTGCACAGCTGCACGCTGGAAACAGCTGCAGCAGGAGAAGGCTGAGCTGGAGCGGAGGTTTGAGCAAAAACTGAAGGAACTTCAGGAGCAGCAGGAGTATGAGCTCACAGCTCTGGAAGAAGAGCTCAGGACCCGCCATGCCTCCGATACGGACCACCTGAGAGCAGAGCACCAGTCACATGTGGAGGAACTGCGAACCCAACAACAGGAACAGGTGTGATCTGTCATATATGTGTATACAGTGAATTTGCCCCTTCCTAAAGGTTAAAGGTAAAAGGTTAAAACACATTTCTAAGGTTCAGAACCACAGAACTATTAGTGAATCAGAGTAAGAGTATGGCTGGTTTACTCAAATATCCCCAAGGACACATGAGCAAATCGTCAAGAATCTCACCAGAGCTTGTATGAGAACATCCAAAGAACTGCAGCCTCAGCAGGAACTAGGAAAAAGTGCCATTCATGGGAAATGAGCAAAGCAGAGAACACCTGCAAACCCATATAAATGCTGATCTTACACTTGTAAAGACACATTTGGGCAATGTCTATGGCTTTGAGATAATGCCCTAATGAGAATTTCATACTAACATTTCAAACATGGTGGTGGTAGTAGGGTAGGGAGTGTGGAAATGTTCAGAAGTAGCTTGTTTGACTGGCTGTGAGCTGGAAGAACCCCAATGCGAAGGAGAGAACACGGCAGCTGCATGCAAATATTGTAAAATTTTATAATAATTATAATATCTTGACATATATATATATTATGCCAACTTAGCTTTCTGTAAAGTACCACCAGTTAAAGTTCAGCTCATCTGTTTAAATAAATAAATAAATCCATTTGATGATGGGTTATGGCGAATAAAAGCGCTACACAGTCCTCTGTTTATGTGCCCAGATTGAAGAGTTAACAGCTCAGCACGAGTCTGCCTTGGTAGACCTGAGGACAATGCACAACATCACCATGGCAACCTTGCAAGAAGAACATGCCAGGACCATGAGAGGTATGTGTTCGGACTTCACTTCTTCTCATTGGACGTTGCAGCAGCTGTGTATTTCTGCTTATTACTGTGCAACTCAGCATGACATCACTATATTCATCATTTGTGTAATGTTGCCTCAGACCTGAGAAAAGCCCACGAGCAGCAGAAAGCTTCATTAGAGGATGATTTTGAGAAGCACAGACTCTCTCTTCAGGTACGAGCAAAGGCATATCTCAGATACGTTTGGTATGTCTGGTATTTCTCATTGCATGAAGGTTCATAATGGTTTGATTAGCTGATGTGATTGTAGATTGAAAAGGGTGTAAAGTGGAGCATGTGTTTCAGGATCAGGTGGACACCCTGACATTTCAGAACCGAGCCCTGAGAGACAAAGCCAAGCGCTTTGAGGAGGCACTGAGGAGGAGCACAGATGAGCAGATTGTGGTAGATTACCTTTTAATGCATACATATAGCCTGCAATCTGTAAACCCTGTTGTGTCATCTGACACTGTGTCATACAGTGTGGTTTGTAACATGTCTGTGGGGGTGCTTTTCAGGACGCTCTAGCTCCATACCAGCACATTGAGCAGGACCTGAAGAGCCTGAAGGAAGTTCTGGAGATGAAGAACCAGCAGATTCATGACCAGGAGAGGAAAATATGCCATCTTGAGAGAGTGGTAAGCTCTACATAAAAGTTTGAGCTTTTTGGAAATTTTGGGCGAAATATCAATATTTATATTGATATCAGGATATAAACAGAGTGCAATATGGACTGATGATTCTTATATAGTGAGTTTTAAACTCGTCACACACATGGATGGGGCAGATCACTGGCCTAAGGAAGACTTGGTGTGTATAAAGAAGAAGAAATTTTGAATTTTAAATGCTTAAATATAGTAAAAAAGTTAAAAAGTAGTTAAAAATAATCAAATAGTATCATGTACCATATATCATATATTGCAATTCAGCTCAAATATATTGGATATGATATTTTTCTACTTTTATTTATAAATAAAATATAAATTTATATCCTGATATCAATATGAATATATATATATATATATATATATATATATATACAGTATATCACCCAGCCCTACTGGAAAGGTTTGTTTAGTATACACTACCTGCTTGGTTGTCATCCCAGGAATATAAAATACAATTATTTTCCATCTCCTTAACCTGGCTTCACGTAGACAATATATGTCCATATGTTTGTGGACACTTTTCTAATTAATGCATTCAGCTACATTAAGTTGCTCTCATTGCTGACACACATGTGTAAATGACTTCTCTCCTTCGTGACTTGGGACTTGACTTGACCTCTAGGCTAAAGACTGGATTCAAAAAAGCATTTTGACTTGAGTTGGACTTGTACTTTGAGACCTTTGAACATGTCTATTGTAAATGTATAAGAATTTAATGGGCAGCCCTGTGGTCACTTGATTTTTTGAGCAGGCCCAAAAGAATGTGTACCTGGAGGAAAAGGTGCAAGTGTTGCAGCAGCAGAATGAGGACCTGAAGGCTCGCATTGACCGCAACCTCGCTTTGTCCAGGTAAAGCAAGTGTAAACTGGTGTAGACTGAACAGGTGTATATACGTGTAACTAATTATATGAAAAGAATTTTTTGTGACGTTAGAATTTTGTCACAAAATTCAAATTCTGAAGCGATAAATTTCACCGCATTGCATTTTGACCGAATGCAGTGTGGGGGTCTCCAGCACATATTCAACCAGTGAGAATGTGATATCTTTGCCCTAACAGGCAGCTGTCTGAGGAGAATGCCAACCTGCAAGAGTATGTGGAGAAGGAGTCCAATGAGAAGAAGCGTCTGAGCCGGAATAACGAAGAGCTGCTGTGGCGTCTGCAGACCAGCCCTCACCTCTCACCCTCCTCCTCTCCCAGCCACAGGGCCTTCTTCCCTGGGCCGGACATCCCACCTTACCCTTACTCCCCTGGCCCCGGTACACCTACTCACTCCTACTCTCCTGGACCCTGCACCCCTACACATCAAGTGGTCTCTCCTGTATCTGGAACCCCCACACACAGAGGCTCACCAGCAGCACGGTGCTCTCCTGCACGTGTCCCAAATGCCAACACCCTACCCAGATAAGCTCTACAACACAAACTCAACTCTACGTTCTCTTCCCTGTTTTCCTCTCAGTCCTGTTTTGTTCTTTCTAGAGCGTGTACGTTTCCAATGTTTCAGAAATGGTTGAGGTTCATTGGTGGTTTTGACGTTCAATTTGGAAACGGACCCCAGATGATACCCATGAATGTCAGATATCAGTAGCACTGATATGAAATGGGGGTGTGAACTGTTTCATGGTTAACTGGAAAAAAAATTTTTTTTTGCAAAACTAAGATCATAAATTCAGTAAACAAATGTAAACTCTGTGCTAACAGACAGTGGGCTATCCCAAATCCCCAATGTCTCTATCACATTCATCTTCAGAACAACATACTGTCTACTATCTGCTGCATACTGTACGAGTATGCTGTCGTTCAAACACAGAAAAGCTCAGTTTTTGCCCATTTTTACTTTTTGACATAATGTGAATCTCACAGTTATCAGTTACACTGATTCCCAATTTCATAATGAATGGACCAATAGAAATGGAAGGAAATCTTTTCGCATTGTATTCCATTTCAAGTTGAAATATGAGTTTTTTTTGTCCAACAGTGGCAATGTAATGTATATTCCCAGTGAATAATCATAGTAGTATACTATGGTGTCCAGTTTGTAATACTTACCATCATGTAACATATAAGGTCACATGGCCAAAGGATGTTTACCTCCACGGATACATCTTCCTGAAATGGCTGTGTTTCCTTATGGAATGCAGGATGTCACAATGACAGTTGTGGCAGTGTACTGGAATACATGATACTGGTATTTCCTGTGCTGTAGAAATTCATGTTGGTCACGTATTGCATACTGATTACTGCTACATTTCGGCAAAGTCGGTACATGAGTAGAGCCATGGACTGTGATATTCATCAAGACAATTCCATTTAGGTAAGGCATCGAATGAGCAATGTTAACTAGAGTGGTGATACCCTGGCTCAGCGATGGGCCCTTTTAAATTGATTTGCTCATTTTAATTTGCGGTATATAGATATGTACCCCTGATTTTTTTCCATGCAGACCTTTTCTCTTTCTAGTTATTGAGTTAAACGTTTGCATTTTAGAAAATGCAGACTTGTCACATCCCTAAGATGAACTTAAACCACGGACTTGTTTGATATGTAATTTCTACACTGAAAAAAAGTGATGCACTGAATATATTTGACTTAAATGATTCATCATTTCTACATGATCAGACATTACACAATGCAAAGTTATGACAAAATCAAGTAAACTGAAAAGGTGAGATATGTCTCATTTCTGTGGAAATGATGTGAGCATTTTAAAAACACAGTCAGTGTTTCACTTTTTCCTCTAAAGCAGTCAGGACAGGGGGTCCAGACAGAACCTTAGACTATAGAATGACCATTAGGTATCTGCACCGCACTCTACCAACCTTCTAACCATACTCCTCACCAGCAATTATTCTGGGAAAATGAATTGTTTGTTCAACATTTTAGAGTAGGAGGAGTCTCGATATCAGGGGTGGGCAATTTCAGTCCTAGAGGATCAGATGCTTTTACTCCAACACATCTGATTCAACTCACCTGTTAATTGCCAGGTTCAGTAGGTTTGTAGAGCAGGGTAATCAGCAAAGTGAATTGGACTCTGGTCCCCGTGGCCCACGCCTCTCTACATGTTAATTATAACCATTAAATATGTATTCAGAGGCTTTAATTCTGAGAATGTATGAATATTTCTGGGGCCCTCCAACTTTGGCATGCTTTAAGATCTGGCTGCATTGTGAATTTGGTTCCTGTGCAATGATTTGGCCTTCATTTGAAGAGAAGCCTCAGATGTGGACAGGCATGGGTCAGTATGAGGGAACGTTTTGTGATGAGTGCATTTTATCTTCTCTCTCAGTGAAATTTAGAATGGTGCAAAAGTATTACTGGATGTCATCCTATGTTATGCTTATGGCACTGCTGTTTAAATATGCTTAAGTCTATGATTCTCAACATTAGTCGTGTGTATCCAGGTCTTTTCACTGGTGTGCCAAAGTCTCTGACACCCTGCCTAAGCCAAAGTTACAATCAGAGGCATGATGGACAAGATTTAGTGACCTAGACAATGGTAAAATAGTAAACCTAGATAGTAAACGATCTACAGACATAAATATATGCTAAGAATGGAGAGATGTGTGTTGTAGACGTTTCACTTAAGCGAGTAACTTAACGAATGTTTGTACATACTGTACATAACCTTATTTAAAGGCCTATAAGATAAGATAAAGCCACTTCGTCTAGATTAATGACTGTATCTCAAAGATGCGCAGAGCATCACTTCTCAAAATTGAAGCCACCGTAGGTCTTTCCTCCTCTATACTGTGTTTCCATCTCTGTTCTGTCAACAGTTACTTTTCCGTGTGACTATATTGGCATTTTTGTCCCCTACAGAATCATTTTTCGTAAAAATATTCAGCTGTATTCATAAAAGGCAGGGTTATCTTAAGAAGGTGGGGTTATGCTTAGGAATGACGTGATTGACAGCCTTGCTGACCAGAGATCTTATGAGTTGAAAAGGTGATCCCAGGCATCCGTGGTTTGTGAACGGGATTAACTAAACAAGGAGGTGAGTCTGGCTCCACCACTGGACTCTGCTGCACAGACTCTGGTTGCAAATTTCATTCATTTTTATAGAAAGGAAGGGAACGGAACCACGTGGTCCATCTTTAATATACAGTCATTACGTTCAAAACAGAACATGTCCTGAATAGTGGACATATAATGCAAATAGTTTTATATAGAGCCATGAGCACTCACAGAACCCTTTGCATAATTAAAGGGTTCTTTGCATTGTGAAAGAGTTCTTCAGCTTGACTGGAAAATAAACTGTTAAGGGTTCTATATAGAATCTTTTTGAAAACGGTTCTATGTAGCACCAAAAAAGGTTATAATCTTACTCTATGCAGCAGAACCTTATCATGATGCAACGAAACCTTTAATGATGCAAAGTCAAGGGTCTGATTGCCTGTTTTTTTGGTTTGTTTTTATTTTCTCTTTGCTCTGTGATAAAACGATAACGGACTGATATAATTCATATGCTATTCTATGTTCTTTTAAACTATTCCAAATAAGAATTCATCATTTAATTCATGAATATTATAATGTTAAATTAGTGTTGAACTAATGACTGACAAAGAGGGAGTTTAGACTTTAGTTTGCTTCGGCCGTAGAGCAAAGAAACCAGGTCTTATACATCAGCAAAAATGAAAGCACTGCATAAACTCAAAAATCAACACAGTAACAATGAAATAGTAGCTACCGACAATTTCAGCCTGCTGTCTTCTGTGCGCCGAAAGCCTACCATTACCATTAATGTTATAATGATGGACTCATTTCATTAGTAAACTTTACGGGACGCCTTTGAAAAATAACTCATGTCCACCTTCTTCTTTTTTGCTGCCGTCCTCACTCACTTTTTACAGTCGTTTGAAGTCTTGAACGATTTTCTTCCAGTTTTGGCTCTGCTAACAACCAAACGGCGCTACAGAGTCTCATGTGACAGCAGGGAAAGGCACAGCCAATCACAGTGGCCGTATATGTTCCAAGGAGGTAGGTCTCGAGTAGAGTACACTTTCTGCAGCTCTAGGTTAATGAGACACTGATGGATTGTTTTCGGGTTTATGTTGTTTTAGAGGGGATCAAATTATTGGTGGGGACAATTCAGTAGTCACTGGATATTGATGGGGACACATCATCATCTTTGACTCTTAGGCAAAGGGTTTATTGAGTGTCCATGGTTCTATATTTCATTATTTGCTTTATTGGAGAACAACTCTTAAGTACGTAGTAATTACTGTACTTCAGCCCAATTAGTCTAGTTATTTGGCAAAGTAAAGTTAAAGCAAGTAAGTTGACTGGGTCATATTGATCACAACATACCACTGGAGCAGTGGCTTCAGGAAGCTGTCTCTCTATGATATGCCTGTAATATGTATACCTATAAAATTAAGCAAGCCTTTGAGGGAAAGGAGAACCCTGATTGTAGCTTTACATTAAGCTGGTTGCAATCCAGTTGAAAACAAATGGAATGTCAAAATGTTTTGTCTACTGTCATGTCTACTGGACGTGTCCGTTTTGGCAAATAGGTCCACCAAATGACCGACCGTGCTCTATAACCTCAAACTACACAATAAGTTTTATTTAGTCTTTTATGTTTTTGGGGAAATGCTGCATCTGCTCTGGTCTTCCAGTCTTGTCTGTAACGGCCACCGCTCAGGGTCCTGTCCCTCAGGTCGCCTTGCACACTTACTTACACCTCTACTCCACTTCATTAACAGACTGCAAGTGCTGTCTTTCAGCATTCAGTACACACACACACACACACACACCAAGCAGAAAACAGGGAGGTGTAGAGCATGTAAAGATACCGACTATAGGAATTGTGGTTGTAAATGTTGTCGTCACCATTTTTACTAGTAATATTTGTAAGTTATTGTAATGGATTTTCCTTTTTTGCTATGTGCATGTGCTGTAAAAGTCTTCCAGTCTTTTTTTGTGAAATTTGGGATTGTGCTGAATGTAGATAGTCGTAGAACCACAGATGTGAAATCTTCCACATCCATGCTAAGAAGACAAGACTGGGAATGAACCACACCTCAACAGTGAGCAAATATGACCTTTTTACAGATGTACTACTGTTTTACCAATGAGACTAATGTTGACTAATGGAAGTTGTTTCTATTGTAGTTTCAGTAACCCTTAGTATTACCTCTGTAGAGCGTAGCATTATTTAGAGATGAATCTTTCTGTATGAATAAACTAGAAAGGAATGTAGCCTAAATATATCTTACAATAGTGTTGTACTTTTAATGTTCAGGGATTTTTGTTTTCGTCAGATGGACATTGTTTTTTTTTGTTGTTGTTGTTGTTGTTTTTTTTTTTAATAATGAAATGGCATGACTCTTCATGACTCTTCATGACTCTTCATGACTCTTCATGACTCTTTTCATCACTAGATTTAAAGATACAATCAGTATGTTTTTGAGCTGAAAACTGATTGTTCCTGACGTTTTTTATAGCAATAAAATGAATCCCCCTCCTCTTAGAAATTGGTGATGAAAATAAAAGGGAGTGTGAGCCAACTTCAGATATGCCATAATAAGAAATGACCCCTTCTTCAGAAAGCCACTGGGGGTACCTTTAAAACAGCTATTGTCATAATCTTATTAAGTTTGACAGAGCACTAGCTGTCAGAAATTGTTCCCCCTCCCTCATTTTTTGAATTATTCATAGCACTTTTTGCAATTGGAATTTTTTATTTTGTACAGTAGAATTAGTGATCCACCATATTACCTGTTACCTGTTTCAAAGGTAACCCACTTTCAAATACAGATTTTGATACTGTTGTCCAAGAAATTTGTCCAATGTTTACTTGGTATGTTTTTCTACAATATCAATGTTTTGATGGTGCTTTCACAGGGTATTGTACAAAAAGGTACATTACTACCCAAATACTGTCACTCGAGACCAGCGAACAAGTACGAAGTGCTGTTTTCCATCAGTTCTCTTAGCCACAGCGTACAGTATGTACCCCCATCGTTCTAACGGACATCTTTGTTTCTCGATAAGGGCACTCTTGTAGGAATGAGAATGTTTTTGAGAATGTCGTTTTTTTTTCGTTTGTTGTAAAAGCCTTTATTTTTTTAGATTATATGGCTATATTTTTGATTGTGTTTGTTCTGATTTCAGTTTCAAAACCGCACGCTGTACAGTTGCTCGATGTTGAATATTGTACAACGTTCTTTAGAAAGTTTCATACAAAGAGTTTCTGTTGTTGAAATTCTTTTTTTAAAAGCGGACTAGTGTAACGTCATACAGCCTCTGTTTTTGCTACTGTCACCCACATTAAATGTGCATAACAGCACCTGTACATCATGACTGCATAGGTTTCTATGTCAATATCTTCATTTAGACACAGACGTCAACTTCACTATGATACAGAACTCCCCTTTTTCTACAGGCAGTGTGCAAGCTATAGTCAAATTCATGCAAAAAAAAAGTACAGATTCACCTGACACACATTTCAATATTTGGATTAATGTGCCTTGGTTTAAAGTACAGTAGCAAAAATGGAGGAGATTGTTAACAGTGATGTTACAGCAGTCGCTTGGATGCTTCAATGATCAGGATAAATACTGTAGATTATTCACAAATCTGAACTGTTCGATGGATCGTTTTTTGTTGCTCATTTGTCGGTCTGTCCAGAACCTCAGCAACCTCTTTGAACAAGCAAATCAGGATGTTTTTCTTGGAACTGGTTTCGATATTAGTGTACAATTGGAACCATTATGACCAACGGTGATTCCGGGAGCAATTTCAAACTACTTTCGACTTATGTTGCCAAGATGTGATATAATAATTACAGAATATCGATGAAGTGATTACCCAAAACATTCCTACTTCTCAAAACATCCTGGTTTGCCTTTTAACACTCAGAAAATATTGAATACACTACAACAAGTATACTACTGGCCTACTGATATATGGTCAGAAAGTGAATGCTTACTGTTTTGTACCTTTTATGAATACAATTTTATATGCGCTCCCCATTTCTAGGAACGATGATAAACAAATTAGACTCAGTGTTAGCAAATCAGGGACTGAGGTTTAGTCTGTGTCCTGTAGGCATCTCTACAGGTGATCACCTGAATGTCAACAAAACAGGCCATACTTTGGGTGGTGAAACCACTGAAGAGTGTAAAACACTGAATTTACTTGATCTTCAGTCGGTACAGTTTTACATGAATTACTGAAATGCGGTATACACTATATGTCCAAATGTTTGTGGACGTCCTTTAAAATGAATGCAGCTACTTTAAGTTGCACCCATTGATGATGTGTCCGGATGTGTATACTGTTATTGGCAGTATGCATAAAGTCAGGCACGGACTAGAGGCGTACTAACCCCCCAACTCTGAGCTGTGGAGCAGTGGTGTAGTGCTCTCTGGAATGATAGTGCCCCATCCAGTGCTTTTGGGATCCTGACCACACTAACACTCACTGAATGCAATCAAATCCTCACAACATGGGCATAAAATCTAGTAGAAAGCCTCTCCTGGACAGTAGAAACTTCAACTAAAGCAGGGTAAATTTTTTAAATACCCTTGATTTTTTTGGAAGAAACGTGTCCAACGTTTGCCCATATAGTGTATATAATGAATGAAAAGAACAGTCTGCATTTTTAATTTGTGTAAAACATTATATAATTAAATGTGGGTGGATTTGATCGAGAATATGATACATCAACACAAATCTGATTGTATGTTATTCAGTGTACTCTTGGCAATATGTGCTGATGTGTTTTGTTGTTTGTGATGAATGAATGTAGAGTAAAATCAATGGGTTACATTTTTTAGTGTGCAACCTCTCGGCTTCCATCACCCCAGTCTGCTGACTTCTTTTCTTCCTTTCTACTCCCTCCTGTGGCTGACGTTGTACAGTCAAATATGTACATAGTATTTATTGTGTCACAGAAATCAGCAGTGCATGTTGTCTGGGCAGATTCTCTCTCTCTCTCTCTCTCTCTCTCTCTCTCCTCTCTCTCTCTCTCTCTCTCTCGGTGTGTGTGTGTGTGTTTCACCTTCCTTTGTAGATGGTCCACACAGTAACTGTAACTGTAGCATAGTTACTATTAATCCTAAGGAATGGAAATATTTATATCTGTACCAGCTTGTGCGCACTGGGAGGTGGACATTAAAACATTTCAAATATTGGATTTTATTTTTTGTTTTTTTTGAGCACATAAACTGTCAGCCAGATGACATTAAAAACCATCTGCCTAGTGTCAGTTCACTGAGGAGCTATGTGCTTGTTTTCACCTCCTACTGTTGGGAGCATTGTGTGATATGGGGAGAGTCTTCGTATTTCTGGTTAATTGGAACGCCCTAATTGGGAGTAAAATATTTAGAAAATTCTAGATATTTAGCTGTAACATAAACATTCACTATTAGATGAGTGTACACCAATCACCAATCAGTGATTGCCTGATATTCTTTGGAGATGCTCTGACTTAATCATCTAGCCATGACAATCGGGACCATGACAAATTGACTCAGATCCTTATGTTTGACCATTTAACTATTTTACTCCACCTTTATTTATTTATATACGATATTTATTTTGTTATCAAATATGTCAACCCCTTTGATAGATGACACTGTCAATTAAGATAATTATTGTTTTTACTTCACTGGTACTAAGACAGGGCTAATCAGTGCATATCTAACACTAAGAAAATGTTTTTAGAGTCATAAATTAAATCTAAGACTCCAGTATTTAATGTTCTAGCAGCAATGCAATCTGAGGATCCCAGGTTCAAATCCAAGGTCATGTTGCTTGCCATCAGCTGTCCGGAAAAATTTGGCCCTGCTCTCTGGGTGGGTAGATGGCTCCCTCTGTCAGTGCTCACCGGGGGACCCACCTCTTCCTCTGAGTCTATTAAGGCCCAGCAATGATGCAATGGCAGAAATGGAATAGCGTTAAAAGTGCTGATGGGTGGGGGAAAATGATTTATTTATAATTATATTTGCAAACATTTAACTAAGTTTATTAATTCACTAAGAAGTGAAACATTAACATTTGTTCAAGTTCATATTCATTACTAACAAATTCAAGCAGCACACAGTTTTGAAATTTAATTTTTATGAACTAAAAAGATTTTAAAATATTGTTTAATCTAAGTCCTTGATCCTGCTCATGACAAAGCCGAGGATGAAGAATAAACTTGTTTACAATATATTATTGATAACGCTCTTAAACACTACTTGTAGCTCTATTGAGTGATCAATGTCTCTCTCTCTCTCTCTCTCTCTCTCTCTCTCTCTCTCTCTCTCACACACACACACACAAACACACACACACACACACATATGCCTTCATCTCAGAGGAATTTTGCTTTAGAGATTAATTTCCTCAACAAACAAAGCATCAGCAGAGCCTTGGAGCTGAGGATGTTTACTTAATCTGCTTTACCTGAACAACATTCATTTAATGGAACACCTTCTTGTGTCATCATTGTGTTTGAAGTGAAAATGAAAGTGAAATGAAAGAATAAAACAGTGGAAGTCAGTGGACTGCCCCAGCTTAGCAATTTCAGGTAAGAATATCAAGAATGTTTTTGCCATTTCTTATCTGGGCAATGATATAAATTATATAATAATAAAAATAATAATAATAACAATAATAATTGTTGTTATCGTTATTGTTGTTGTTGTTATAGAATGTCTTTAAAGCAATCTAAGTAAAACATAACATATCAGGATACATATTATTGTTTATATCAGTAGCAACTTCTTATTGTTTGCTCTTGAATTGCATCCAAGATTTAATCTCCTGAACGACGGTTTGGGGCTGTGCTGAACAGTTTTTCGTTCCTGTTTAATTATGCTGTTCACTTTCTGTAAAGCACCAGTTCTAGAACAGCCCTGAGCAAAACACCACCATCATCATGTTTAACAGCAGGTACAGTGCTGTTGGGATTAAATGCTTTACTTTTTTTTTTAATTGTGTAAGTGTTGAAGTTTGTTATGAGATGTGTGTTATGTTTGTAGGTTACTCTGATCCTGAAATATGAAGCTTAGAAAACGGCATGTAACTGTCTGCAAAGTGTGGATTCCAGGTTCTAAGAGTTGAATGAAATAAGGTTGAATTTGATGTGCTTAAGCAGAAAAGGACCGGAATTACCCACCCCTGCTCCAGACAATGCACCAAACAAGTTCAAAGCTTGTACTTGATGGTGGGCAAGGACACCTGTGTTCTAACAGCTGGTCGTTGGCTGTTTGTGGTACTTCTTGAATTACATCTCAAGAGTCTCCTGTCAGAATGGGTTTTTTTTCCCACCATTGAAAAGGAGACTCCTGGTCCAACCGTGTTGCATTTGTGGATTATTGTTTGTATAGATGATGTTGTGACCTAAAGTACTTGGAGGGTACTAGGAATTAATGGGCACATTTCTGGGATAATTTAGCAGTTTGCAAAGTTCTAATCTAAAAGTCTTGAAGGTTATCGTCACTTAAGCAGCCCTCATTATTGCATGTGTGCATTATGAATCTCTCACATTTTATTCCTGTTTTTTCTCTTCCTGTATAATTCTTCATTCCTAGAGCTGATCAGGAGGTGATATGGGGTACATGAGCATGACTGAACCTGTGATCGGCCTACACGCCTTTGCTATTTTCATGACCTTCCCAATGCTACTGCAGTATGTCTACAGGAGACTGTGGCAGCAGTTGAGTGGACAGCGGTACCCAGCCAGCCTAAACCTGTCCCACTGCTCCAACAACTACAGCAACCTTAGCCTTCAGCAGGTCACTCTTACTAAACACAGCCCTTAGGCTTCAGGGGGCCTTTATTTTGAAGTATATAGTGTTTGGTAGGCCTTAATAAGAAGGTAATTAAATGGAGTTACCTCGTCGTATAGCTCTTTATTTTATACGGTTGCTTTCTGTTTGAAGTAATTGTATTTTTACTGTGACTGAATAAAATCCAATCTCAGACTCCTGAAGGAGCAATAAGGAGGCAATTAATGCATTTATGGGTTATGGGCACACCTAAACAATAAAGTGCCAAAATGCTCTAGCAGCTGCCATAATATACACACTACTGGTTCTTTATTTTAATATTCATTTTATTTTATAAGCAACAACAGGGTGTGTGCATTAGCAGTGTTTCTCTGGACCTGGAGGCACCCCACCCTGCATATTTAAGAGCTTTCCATGCCCCCAACTCACCTGTTTCAACGAATCAGCTCATTAACTATTAAGAAGCACTTTCAGAGTTGCAGGACCCGTGTTAAAGCAGGGAATTCACAAAAATCTGCAGGGGAGGGGTGCCTCCAGGACCAGAGTTGAAAAACACTGCATTAGTGTTAGTGCAGCACGCACTCCGAGGGTGAGCACTTTAGGTGAGCTAACACTAATGCAGTGTGAGCTCGTGGGGGTTCAAACCCAGCGTCCTGCAAATTTATTTCCTACTGGTTTATTTCTACTGGTTAGGAATCAGCACTCTCACCACCGTGGCCCGGGCAGGGGTTGTTGGTGGGGATCAGCCGCGGTCTGGTGGTTTGGGAACCAGCCTTGTGACTGGAAGGTTGCTGGTTTGAATCCCTGAACTGTGCTGAGGTTAGGGCTGCCCACCGCATGTGTGCTCACTGCCACACAGTGTGTATGTGTGTATCACTGTGTGTGGATGGGTTAAATGTTGAGGACTAACTCCTGTGTGTGCATGGAGCATCCCTCTTGCTCTCTCTAGGGGCTGGTTTTCCCAATGGCCAGTCTTTCCCTGACCCTAGTAAAGAGTGTGTCTGATTATTCCACTTTTGGATTATTCTGGCTTCCACTTCAGTAGCCAGTAGTGTAATTAACTATGAATATCTCCTGAATTTAGAGGTAAGCCAATATTTGCATAGAACAATTAAACCTGTACCTAAGTATTCTTTACCACAGCTGAGTAAATAAGACCCATTAACAGCTTTAATTACTGGTCATTTGAAACCACTGAGGTCTCACTAATTCATTCAACAAATATGTGTGTTCCTACAGGCTGTACAGACAGAAACCTCACACGTTCTCCTTCAAAGCGAGCTCTGCTTCATCTTGCCCTGCCTGTTCCCCTCGCCACTGCAGGTGTCCTACAGCGAATTACAGTGGCCGCAGGATGGCCATGGAACCCCCCTGGCTGGGTGAACTTATCTTTACTTTCAGCTACTTTATAATCAACAGGTTCTCACTCAGCCTCAGCTATCTCTTCACCACTGCCTTCTTTCCTGGGCTACTGGGGGGTCCAACTACACTCATAGGAGGCTACTTCTCCTACGTGGCTGACTGTTGCCGAAAACAGCTGGCTGGACAGGAGACTTTCAGAATGGCCCGTCTGGACGCAGTCTTGGGTGTCCTGTCTGGCTTAGGCTCCCTGTGTACTGGTTTCTTCATCAGAGCAGCTGGTTTTAGCTGGCCCTTCTTCTCTGCATCCATGCTTCATCTGTTCAATCTGTATGTGTGTATGTGCTGATTGCCCTGAAGGAGCCTCCTGGGCATAGTCTACCTCCCAGCCCTTCCAGCACCTCCAACCCTGGTCTGATCACAGATCCACCACGTCTGTCTCAGTCTCAGGCCATGGCTGGCCATCTGAAAGGCATCTACCTGCTGTTTGCTGCTTCCACAAGGGGACAGCGTACAGTGCTGCTGCTTCTCCTGATTGTCTATGTGTACAAGGTCACTTGAAAGTCAGGTCTTTGAAAGTGAAAAGCAGGTTTTAGGCTTTAATTTAGGGCATTTAGGCCATAATTGTTAGAGTCTCTTCATCCAGAATTATTTACATAGTTTACAGAACAGCTACTGGGTTCAATCGTTGAAGAAAACTAAAAATGGACAAAAATGGAGATTTTTCTGGACAGCAGTGATTACAGATCTTCTCCAGATGCAACATACATACAAGCATACAAGTTTCTAATGTGTATAATTTCTTTGTTTCAGAGCATTAAAATAGATACTGCCGGAAGGATGCAGATGGATATTTAGAGTTTAAAGAGCATCTGTATGGACTGTCAGTATGTCACCTTTGGCTGCTTTTATTCCTCACTCTTATAACCACACGCTCTATATAGTAGTTCTTTAATAATAGTTAATTAATGATTAATGAATGTATAGCACACAGTATTTTAATGGTTAACCAATAAAATGGGTATTAGTTTGTCAGAAGAATGGGATTATTGGAATGAGTGCTATAAACCTATTTTTTAGGTGTCCCAACTGGGTGGTATGTCCATCTGTATCCTCTATGAGCTGAATGCTCCACTGTGTTGGAATGAGGTGCTCGTTGGCTATGGATCTGCTCTGTCCACTCTGATCTGATCAGATTGACTGGAGTGCAACTGCTCTCACGATGGCTGCCTGACGCTCCCATCGCAATGCTGGGCCTGCTGTCCATCGCCACTGGTCTCTGTATGGCTGCCTTCGCTAAGACCACAACGCTCATGTTCCTGGGTGAATTACAGTACCTTTACGGATGGATGGATGGATGCATGGATGAATGGTTGGTGAGGTTGGTGGATTCATTGATGAATGAACAGTTGATAGGTCCACTCTTAAAAATGTGTGCTTCAAATGGTTGAGTGATGACTTTTGGTTCCATAAGAACCATGCTTTTAATTGATATGCATGGGTTTGAAGAACCTTTAAATAGCTGAAGAACCCTAACATCAAAAGAAGGTTCTCCAGACCTAGAACGTTTTAACTCTGTAAGGCACTTTGTGAAAC
The DNA here is from genome assembly GCA_034509495.1 of Acestrorhynchus altus. Classification (NCBI taxonomy): domain Eukaryota; kingdom Metazoa; phylum Chordata; class Actinopteri; order Characiformes; family Acestrorhynchidae; genus Acestrorhynchus; species Acestrorhynchus altus. The sequence continues at coordinate 7,814,000 of CM067519.1, read as the reverse complement.
TTTGCTATTAATGTGGCGTCTGCCTCTGCTCCTGTCCATGATGCCTGCTCCTATAATACCCTCCATGACAATCCAAACTGGTACTCTGCTCTGAGCAAGGTGCGAGACACATTTTCCCCTTCATCCTGGGTTATGAAGCCTGGAAAAATGATTGTGACTGCCTGCAAAGTGCTGAGTCAAGAACTAATTTTCTCTGTTTTTGTAGGTGCTGTGTTTGCATGTGTGGCCTTTGTGGAAATGTTGAGTATGGCACTGGCCTTCCCAGTGTTCATGCTGCTACTATCTCCTGGTTTCCAGGGTTCAGTTTCCTCCTTGGAGCCAGTTTTACCCTAGTACCGATCACTCTGATTGGGGCAGAAATTGCATCATTTTGGAGTCATATTTCAAGTGCACACTTTTCTTATTGCAACAAACACAGCTGATCAGTAAATACAGAGTGTTCAAATGATGCATTTCTATTTTGCCCTGGAGCTAAAAATCTTATACTGCTAATATGTAATGGTTCATAATCGTTCTGTTAGCCCTGTTCCTCAATCATTACACTTGATCTCAAACCTCAGATAGACGTCCTTAGTTTCTGACTCTGCTGTCTATGAAAATGACTGAAATTTGTTCCTCTGGTGGTCCTGCAGTGGCTGCAGTGGCTGCGTCTGGATGTGGAGGAAAGCAACAGGCTGACTTCTGAAGATGACAGTGAGGACAGCACAGCCTCTGAGACATTTCAGTTTCCATAGTGGTGTGACAGCTGAAAGAATTTGAATTAGGCAGGTGTTCTTTACATTCTATTGTTTTTGTCTTGTTAAGTTTGAGATAAAATGCTACAAAGTTTAGAATCAAACTTTGGAAGGGCCCATATTAAAGAAAAATGACATTAGAGACAGTTTTAGTTAGACTGTAAAATGACATTTTATTGTATAAATATGTATGATTTCTCACACAAAGGATTAGAAACCTTAAAGGATAAATATTATGTTGAGATTAAAAATGAAAATAACATATTTGCAATATTACATTCATGCCATTGTAATCAAATATTCATGCAATGTAATCACCATAAAAACAACAGGGGTAAGATCACACTCCTAATGCAAGGCACACTCTCATAAAGTTGTGAAATATTTTGCACAACATAAACTTTCTTGTAAACATTCATATTTATGGCAGATGGTCTGTAGACATGTGATTTCACTTTTTCATTAAATGGCCCAGGACATCTATGGGGAGAGGGAAGATGATGGTGGAGTTTTTCTCTGCAGCGATGGTGTTGAGGGTCTGCAGGTAACGCAGCTGCAGGGCAGAGGGAGACTCGGCAATCACCAAGGAGGCCTCCTTCAGGGCCCGCGACGCATTCATCTCTCCCTCTGCTGCAATCACCTGCAGTAAAACAGTCAGGCATTAGGAGACTGTAATCCTGATGTCATTTTAAGATGAGAACATTTGCACTGGAGTTATAAAGCTAATGTGGTAATAGAAGCGTATTTCCCACTGTAGGCTCACGTTTGAGGAAATCAGGAGGTATGTAATCTCAAATAAACGTGATTATGTGGTTTATGACAGTGTAACATATTGTAATAGCAACAGACATTTCTGTCAGGTTATTATATTGTATTAGTAACATATCAGACAAAACAGGCCACACAGCTAAAACTAGGCCTATTTTATAGATCAGGATTTCTCATTTCAATACCAAATGTAAATGTAAATAACCACAAATGAGTATTTTATAAATATATGTACTGAATAATGTCATTACCTCATCCCTAAATTCCCGCTACAATAATATATATATATATATATATATATATATATATATAATTCTCTCTGCAACTGAAAGGGACTCTGACCTTGGCTCTGGCCTCACGGGTTGCCTCAGCCTCAGCCGCCATGGCCCTCTGCAGCTGTTGAGGCAGCTTCACGTCCTTAATCTCCACCCGTTCCACCTTAATGCCCCATGAGTCTGTAGCCTCGTCAAGAGTCGACTGTGAGAAGCAGGAGAAGAGTTAAGGATACAACTCTAATGTCAGGTGTGTTAGAGAAGGAACCGTTGGATTTGGGTTGATCTACAATCATGGAAAGTGCAGATCCAACACATTCCTGATAGAGGCCATATTGAATCAGGTGTGTTTGATTAGATTTAACGCTGTAGAACAGTAGCTCCAGGATCTGATCAATCTGGATTACAGAATGGTTGTCATAGAACAGTGGTCTCCAGCCCTCCAATCCAGGACCACTGTTTTACATATTTTACTTGGGTTCCAAAGCAGGGAAACACTTTACTGTGCAGGGCATTGGATCTTCAGGACCATGTTTGGAGGACACTCATAGAACAGAAACGTTAACAAGCAGGAACATTGTTATTCCCTGCACCACTAGTGGCAGCCACTACAGAGCCTTGATTTGTAGTAAGTTTAGTGATCATGTCTCTCTTACCTGCATGCTGTGGGAGATTCCCTCACGGTCAGACAGAACTTCAGACAGGTTCTTGGTGCCCAGAACGTTCCTCAGGGTTGTCTGGGCCAGCAAGCGTGTGGAGTAATCAGCATTGGTCACATTGGCCACTGAGGCGATGGGATCACTGACTCGAAAGTATACCACACCATCCACACATATCGTCACTGAGTCCTTTGTCAGGATCTATGATAAACAAGATGCAGTCAAAAGAATCATTACAGAATTATTGAGAACATCATCCCCATAGCATTATCCCTCATCATCCACCATACTTTACAACTGGCACAAAGCCAATCATGCGGGTTAAGTTCTCTGCATTTGTCAAACCATCCATTAGAGTCCAAATTGAGAAGCATGACTCATCTCTAATGAGACACACTGATAATCTAGTGATGGTGCTTTACACTATTCCATCTGACACATGCATGCAGCTGCACAGCCATGGACACCCATGGCATGAAGCTACTGGCACAGCGCTCAGCAGTTTGCTCCAGCTCAGCAGAGTGCTGGTAATGTTTATGCACAATCCATAACTTTACATGGGTTCACTTTTACTGTGGTTCTTAAATGCTGATGTTCTGCTGTTAACAGCCCCAATGGGCCCTATTACCCATCAATACTGATATATCATCTCTATATTTCCTCTTCCTATGAGCAGTGTGTGTACTGTGTAATTTACCTCTTGAGGAGGGATGTCAAATGAGACTGTTCTCATATCTACTTTAACAAAAGAATCAGTGCAGGGAAGGATGAAGAAGATACCTAGAAGTGATGGAAGACATTGGGAAGAAAACCGTTAGAAACCTAAACCTTTAGCTTCTGTTTCTTTCATTTAAATACACTCATCATCATCATCATCATCATCATCACCATCATCATTATCAATCTCATCTAAATAAATAAATAAATAAAAAGAGTTGCACCCAGAAGGGAGTGTTGGATTGAAATGCTATTCAGAAATAAATAAGATTACCAGCAACTAACAAAATGGACTGATATGTGCAAATATACACATAATAGTGCAGCACACACAATGTAATTTTCTTGTTTTATGATTGTTCAACCATCACTGTTACATATAACAACTAAATAAAATGGTTATATGTTATCGACACTGTGATCCTCGGTAATAGTTTCTCATCAAATGTACATCTCAGTTATTTCATTGTTTCTTTTAAGGCTTTTTAAGTGCTTTTAAGTGCTATTAGTAGTAAATTTATTTACCAGGTCCCTTCGCCTTTCTGGCTGTGATTCGGCCCAGTCTGAATATTACAGCACGTTCATACTCTTGAACAATCTGTATCAGAGCAATAAAGCACATGAACATAAAGCTTACAAGCACAAATTTTACTGGCTCAGCAAATGGAAAAATATCCTTGAGCCTAATTAGTTACATTAAATGAGTTAACACTGTAAATTAGTCCTTCAGCCACATTCTATTGTGTATTCTGTTGTGTAGTATTAAATATGTTTTGAGACAGTTTCATACCTTGATGCTAATAAAGATCATGATTGGAAACATTAGCACAGTGAACAGAGTTGAGAGAGCAACAAGGATCCATCCACAGCAGCCGAGACCCCGTTTATTCTCACCTAAAATCAAGAGACAGACGTTTAGATAAAGACTATGTTGATGAAAGTAAGTCTATTAAAAAGGGGTATCATGCTTTTGTTAGAGTAGGTGTATCTACTATCTAGGGAAGACTTTCTACTAGATTTCAGAGCACTGCTGTGAGGATTTGATTCCATTCATTGTTCGTGAGGTCACGACGTTGGATGATCACCATTTCACCTCATCACGAAAAGTATTGGATGGGGCACCATCGTTCCAGAGAACACAGATCCACTGCTCCACAGCTCAATGCTGGTGGGAGTTATAGCCCTTTAACACATGCCTTTAATTAGGGATGGTGCCAACAGGTTTATCTGCTCCAGTGGATTCTTTTATACTGGCAGTCAAGCTGTATCGGTGCTTTTTGTCAGCAATGGGTGCAACTTCAATTGGCTGAATGCATTCATTGGAAGCAGTGTCAACATATAGTGTACATGGGCCTCAGATGTAGATGCTGGATGCAGTTCATATTGAAAAAAATTCACTTTCAATTCAAGTGGATTTAAACAGAAATAACTGTAGTTATTATCAGCAGTTTGACCCCTGGTGATCCCAGGAGTTCCAGAGAGCACAGCTGGCCTCGCTCTGGCAGGGTGTGTATAATGGTCCTCCTTCTCCCCTCTTCACTCAATGCAGTACTAATCAGTGCAAGTTTCGTTTAGCTGATGCAACACCTAAGACAGTGTTCTTCATCAAGTGTATTCATCTGTGATGTAGAGTTAGTGGCAGTTTGAAAAGATCATTTCTACACCATGACATGTTTCTGAGCACAAAATCATTTTAGCTACTATAATATTAATTGAGCGTTTTTGCTGAAAGTCTGATACACATTCACAAACAAAACATTTCCAATAAGGCAAATATTACATTCTGATGAAAGAAAAAAAGATGTGTCTCTTAAATGATGTGATGATTTATCCTAACACAAATTTTGTACAGTTTAAACAGTGTAATAACATTGTGTCTTAACACAATAACCAAAGTCTGTCTGCACTCTGAGGGTCTACCATGGCTACCATATCATCCCCTATGTGGAAGCTGCTGTTGATGAGGCATCCAAATCAATGAATTTGTTAAAATCATTCATAAAATGTATAGGTTGTTTTTGGGGCTTGTTTCAATGAAGAAGTTATTTTGACTTACATTATTCGGTGTACTGTAGAACAAGAGCTACAACATTAAAATCTCCAACATATTGTTTTAAAGAGCCACACCAGTGAAATTACTGACAAATGAAACAAAGACACAGTAGCTGGTTGTGTTCATTTGATAGTGTATGACTTTATACAAAAATAACATCTGCTTTCCAGCAAATTAATGTGGCTGGTAGCCAGCAATGACGCCTCGTAGTGATGCTGGAGGAGGGCAGTAGACGGCATGGTAATGGCATGCTATGGATTCTGGTCAAGGGCCTTAGCCAGCGCACTAACACTGCAGTAGCGATGTTGGAGGAGGGCAGTAGCCAGCATGCTGACGTCACAATAGCAATTCATAATGAAGGCTGTAGCCAATTAAATTATCCCTGATTTATGTTTAATATTAACATCTGTTCACTCTTATCTTGTTGTGTTTGTTTGTTTGTTTGTTTCATTTTCAGGGGTTAAATGATTGTCTACAATCTGATCTTTCCTTTAACCTGATACTTGAAGTAAGAAAGTTAATAGAAAGAAACCGCCCATGTTTGCCTGCCATCTGTGCCGAAATAGGCAAGAGGAAGTAGATGTGCTTTATTAAATGACCACTTAGCCTTGAGTTCTTCTTTCCCTTTCAGTCACAAAACAAAGGATGATTATATTCCATTCATTACTATGTTGTTATGTTTATTCTCTAAAGTCAAAGTGAAGGGAATGTTACACGCCCTGATTTAGACCCCATTTAGTTCTGAACTTTCACACATATCAGCTGTTACCAAGGATCTCTCTATCACTGTCATAAAAGCAGTCCACTGGTCACAATATGTGTGTGTGTGTGTGTGTGTGTGTGTGTGTGTGTGTGTGTGTGTGTGTGTGTGTGCGTGTAAAACTCAACGATGCCCCACAGCCCAGAGAGATGTTGACTCTGAGTATCACAGAGTCATATAAGTAAACAGTGCAGAAAGACCATGTCCTTTTCTCATCCTCAAGTCTATACTTGCTGTGGTTTAGACGTTATTTATAATCCGCCAAATTAGTACCACTTGATGACCTTGTTGGACATTGTTGCTTCTTTACTTAAGTAACCCTAATAGATAATAATAATAATAATAATAATAATAATAATAATAATAATAATAATAATAATATTTACTAAATATACTGAAGAGCTGTATTGGCTGATAAGTTCTAATATTTGTCTCTGAACTGACTTTAATCCATATTTAGCCACATGATTCCACATTTACTTATTACTAATGAGCCATAATTCTGTTTGAATAGCGTTTTACAGAGTTACTGTCCAGTCAAAGTACTGTTACTTTAATGAAACCGTTATCTTCCAAAACCTGTACCCACATCAGATGCTTTAAGCAACATAAAAATAAAAATCATACACACCTACATAAATTAAACATTAACGTAAACATTAGGTAAATTAGGAAACCACTAAAGAGAACGACGTCTGAGGAATATTGTTGTTGACTTGATCCAAATCTTGGAACCCATGATTTAGATTTAGCATCACTTCTAAAGTCTTAGAAATAACCATCAGTCTTTAATTCACTAAGAGATTAAGTGTTTTGAATGGATGGAATAAAGGTTAGTTACACTAACTTATCCACTCACTCACTGAAAGAACAACAGTTTTATACTATATATAACTTTAATTCTTGCTTGTCTCTGGGTTTTAATGGTTTGAAATAAACATTTTTTTTACTTTAGTTTGTTTTCTTTTTAGCCCACAAGATATTGCACTTTCTTTTTAGCTGGTTAGAAGAAATAAACACCAGTTTTCATCAGTCACACATCATAACCACATGGTAATAATAATTTTATTATTACCAATAATAATAATAATAATAATAATAATAATAAATTTTTATTAAATAAAATAAAAAAATATGTTGAAAATGTCTCAATAACTCAAAATTTTGGATTGAACATTTTCATGAAATATTGTAAAACAAAAAAAAATGCTCTAATATTTCACATTTCATGTAATGAATATAAAAGTTTGCCTTTCCTCGCGATCTGGTCACCTGTGTGGTAACATTATCTGCAGGTGCAGCTTCAATGGCATGTGCTGCTTTATATCATTTACCACAGTCATGAGGCTTCTGCAGTGTAAACAGCAGCATCTGATATATGTTCATAGATTAAATGACACAATGGCTCTGCCTTGCTGTCTTTACAGGTGTGGAACACATGCATGTTGTCTTAAGCAAAGCAGACGAGTCATGGACACTGAAGCACTGAAGTATTAAAGTAGTATACTGACCTCTTTAACAGGTCATATTAGGTCCATTGACCTGTTTACATTATAGTACTTACAGAATGTACATGGAAGCATTAAGGAAAATTACTGAGAGAGAGAGAGAGAGAGAGAGAGAGAGAGAGAGAGAGAGAGAGAGTAGAACATTCATGATCAAACATGACTTACTGATTAAGTCTTGCTTGCTGACATTTCCTCTCTCTATCTGGCTCTCCATCTCCATATATCGGGACGTCGCAGTAGAGGTGCCTGTGTGTGTGAATGTGTAAAGCTGTCTGAAGCAGAAAGGGAGAAGTTGGTGCTTTTAAAACACACCTCTAGCTGCAGAGGTGTGGCCCCATCTGAAAGGAGTGCCATTAGGAAATCACTGACCAAGTTCACAACCTCGTGACTGTCAGCTGTACAGCTGTGGAAGTCACTGACAAAGTTCAAAGGTTTGTGACTAGAAGCTATAAAACTACTGAAAACACTGACCAGCTTAAGTCATGTGACTGTCATTTATGCAGCTATTCTTATTTATCATTTTATTATTGAACGTTATAACACAGATTCGGTTCAACACAAGGACTCTCTTTCCACTGTTTATTCGGAAACAGATTGTAAAATGTCTTTCTTCGATTGTGAGAAACGTTGCAGGCTCGTCCATCCCGTCCATCTCAGAGTTCTCACTCAAGTGATGGAGGTACGGCAGACCCAGAGGGACACGGCCTGCAGTGACGTCATCACAAACAAAGAAAGGCTCCCTAAAAGTATTTTTAACCTATTTTATGAAATGTTAAATAACAGTTTATATAGGTCTTAGCCCCTTTAATGGAAAAATAATAATGATTTGATTTTGGTGAAACTCAAAATGAATGGTGCCAAATTAACTCATGAGCACTTTGACTTTTTCCAAACACTGCCTTTATGAAATGTTCTCCATAAATAAAATGTTACTATTATTACCATCATTGTCATTATCTCACCAAAAGCAATGATATCCAGTGGCGTGCAAAAGTTTGGGCACCCCTAGTCATAATTACTGTTACTGTGAATGGTTAAGCAAATTGAAATTGAAATCATCTCCATAAAGCACAAAGTTAAAGATGAAACATCGAGGAGATTTGAGCCCTCATATAACTCTGACCGAGGTCTCAGACCTTAATAAGTCTGTTAGGGTTATGACTTGTTCAATCAGTATTAGGAAGAGCCAGGTGGTGCAAATTTCCAAGCTTTGTACTGTATATATTTTCCTCTATAACCCAGTATAGACCTCTGAAGATGTCCTGTGGTATTTGGCACTAACACAATCTTTTAAGTGAGGTTCTGCTTCCATGAGCATCAGTGAGCATTGACACTGGTTCACCAGTTGTCCTTTTTGGAGCACTTAAATTTAACCCATCAGCTTTAAGAACTGACTGGTCAATTACTGCTTAACATGTCCTCCCTTTGACTGATGCCACTGTAGATGAAGATCATCAAGGGTTTTCATTTCACGTCAGTGGTACCAATGTTATGACTGATCTATGTATGTAATACTCGAGTGTGTTAAGATGTGAGTGGTAACACTCAAAAATAAAGGCGCTGCAAAAGGTTTTTTGAGCAATGCCATAAACAAACCATTTTTGGTTTCCTAAAGAACCATTTTTGTAACATGGACTCATTTAAAACAACTGAAGGCTCTTCACTCACACTCCCATTTCCTATCTGAAACACATTTCCAGCAATCAATACTGCAAACAACATTATTACCATTATTACCTACCTACATGTAAACTACAGTATTGCTCAACACCTCAGGTGTTGCAATGCCTCACAATGTGAAATCAGTCACAAGACATAAACCTTTAGTCATTACTACGGCAGTGCTACAATTTTCATCACTTTGCATCCGTCAGCTGTGGTTAAAAGATCTACTTTTATTAAATCAAATCATAATGTGTCAAACAAAATCACTGACAAATGAATACATTCAGTTTCTCGGCATGTATGTTGAAGTCAGTGTGTATAACGATAAAAAAAAAAGAAAAAATAAGAAACAGTAATGTGTACTTGAGCCATCGCTTCAAAATGACACAATGTTCCAAGGCAGAAGTTCTTCACTTGCTCAAACACATCGGAGTAAATCACAGAGCTTGACCTTGCATGCTGGGGTTAAAACTGTAAATGAACTGTTACTCTAAATACCTGGCCTCCCAAACATCCCTGAGGAACCTCAAACAGGCAGATTGTATGTTTTTGTTTTGTAATTTCTGAAGACAAATGAAATGACAGATTTTGAGAAGTCTTTCCAGAAAGTGAACACAAAGTTGTCTGTATTTTTTAATTGTAGATGTTGCAGAGTGTAAGCTCATGTCCTTGATGCCCAAGATAGTCCAATTTTCATGAATTTCATGCAGTAAACATGTTATACTATACAGTGTTAAAATAGAAGAGCTTATTATATGGTCAACTCCAGAATTATTGGGCTCTGTCAAGAAAATGGGCAAAAGCAACAAAGTACATACAAAAAAGTACAACATATTAGGGTTAAAATTCTTCTCAACAATATAGAGAAATGTTCATTACTGATCTAACAGACAGCATTCCTAGAAAAGTTATATTTCAAGAAGTGTAATCTTTCATTCAGACCACCAAAATACACTGCCTGGCCAAAAAAGGGCACCACCTGAACTAAGCATATGGGTAAGAGGCTCCCATTGAATAACTACTGCATGGGTGGTTATGTTACACCTGGCAACAAGTTACTTAACACCAAGTGACGCAATGAGCAGCTTCTCATTTGTTAAACAATCATGTCAAAAGACACATCCTGTGGCCGTGGAAAAGATGTTCACCTGTATCAGAATGGTCAATTTATAGGCATGCATCAAGCAGAGAAAACAGAGACTGGAGGAGATTGTTGAAAATAAGGTTAAGAACTGTCCAACGTATAATAAAAAAGTTGACAGACGGTGGGAAAGGAATGGAAGGAATGTGGTCAGGAAAAAAATCTAGAACAATTGTGATTGGCAAGCACTTAAATGATCATACAAAAACAGCAGTAGAACTCTCGGATATGTTTAATAATAAAATTAAGAGCATTTCCACACAATGCAAAGGGAAGCCAAGGGATTGGGACTAAACAGCTGTGTAGGAAAACCATCAACCGGCAACAAAGATGAATGAGGAAAAATGATCGCACCTCTGGACAGAAATAAATGTGACATTACAGAAGCTTGTGATGCCACACCAAATGCATGCCTTAATCAAAGCTAAAGGCAGTCCAATGAAATATTAGTGTGTGACCCTTTTTTGGCCAAGCAGTGTATTTTACAAAGCGTATTCTTTCGACAAAAGAACCACCGAGTCATTCAGACCACCAAAATATCTGAGAATTAATAGCTCACCCTTGGAAAATGTTCAGCCTGTTAAACAGGAATGAGTTAATGAATTACGAACAAGATCCATTAGGACTTTTACATTTTTAAAAAATAAAATAAAACAAAGACATATGGAGTTTATTGTTACTGATATCTCTAAACAATTCATTGGGATAAAAATATGTAAAATCTGTCATTCAATACCATGAAGTCGAATAAGACAGAAGGTTAAAGACCAGCGCAGATGAGGCAACAGTTATTAATACACAGTCAAAATTAACCAGCTATGTCAATACATCAGCAACTTCATGAGCATACTGTCGCCATGGAAGAATGTAACGAAGATTCCAGTTTCAGAAAATCAGATTGTCAGTAATCTGATCAACACGTTTACATGCACTTGGGTAATCAGACAATTCCAGGTTTCTGAGTCACATCTACTTTGTGAACAGCCAATAACTTACAAAAACATGTGATATGAACTTCAAACTTCCTGCCAATAAGAAACCCGAAAAAAAAAAAGAAAAATGTAAGCATCTACCTGCTCTGTGAAATCTGATTACTGAGCTAAACCCCAGCCCTTACATTTCTCGGCCTCGATCTTAGAACCGATTACTAAGAAATAAGGAGTATACTGCTCACATGACCACTTGAATAAATCCAATTACTGGGTGCATGTATACACACACACTGATGCTTTGGGGACGTTTCGGGTGGAGCTTTCCCCAAAATAACGAACACACGTCAAGAAATCATTTAAAAAAAAACCCACAATAATTCTGTAGTTGACTGTAGTTTTGTCAATAATTACAATATCAAAAGGCTGCCTTGACAAGTACATAGTTTGGCAGGCAGAGAAAGGATAACACTAAAGAGCAGGCAAGTAAAAAAGTATTTATTTGAAGATACTTAATCTAGCCTACACCTACTGTTTATTTATTTTTTTGTTTTCTAGTACCATATGTGAGTCATAAACTTCATCTAGAAACAGATATATAGATCCACCATCAGTAAACTATGGCAGAATCCCGTTTATCCAACTTCTATACAGTCACCAGCATGTATAAAAAAGGTTTAAAAATAATATCAATAATAACCTACCACACACATCACACAAATTTAACAGCTGCTTTACCCAGGGTATACAAGAGAGTATTCACATACAGTATATTACCAATTCCAACTCGGGAATTTCAGGAAAGGAGTATTAGGAGTCCTCTTCACAGTTTATCCAATGCCATACAGCCATTTCATGATGATTAAATTACTTTGCTGTTAAAACCATTATGCTAATTGAAGGTAAATCCCTACTTAACTGTGACAAAATAAACTAATACTACAGCTTACTGTAATCTTAATTCAGTTCAATTCAGAAATTGATACCTAATCAAATATCATTGCTTAATGTGTCAGAATTCAAAGGAAATCAAGGTTTGAAGCAGTACTGCTACTTGGAGGAGCTACGGACCTCATGTGGCATCCGATTACGCTACCTCGCGCTCTCTTCTCTCATATAGTAGTTCACCACAGCGGTGTGGTCTGGGCTGTTTCTTACTAACAGCCTCTTACTATCATAATACAGGGCACCCACCCTCATTTTTACAGTTCATCTCTCACACACTCTCTCTACACACTCGCAACCGCCCATTTGAGGTACTGTGTTCCAGGAGTCCTTTCACAGAGCGAGGGGTCACTGCCAGCCCAGCTGGGGATGCAGACCTGGCTGCAAAGGGAAGGGAGTTCCTGCGGCCGCAGGAGGGAAAGGTGCTCCTGCAGCAGCAGGGTAGCTGCTGAAGCCATTGGGCTGAGGAGGAAAGCTGTCCAACGCTGATGCAGAATGTGCCTGTACAAAAAAAATATAATAGCAATAGGTCACTGAAGCCAATATGCTACTGAGTATCACAGATACTATTATAATGCAGGGGATAAGGAGCGGATCGTTTGTAGATTGGTACCTGCAGCAGTGCAGACTGCACAGCAGGGTTGTGGAGGCCTGAGAGAGCAGCAGGACCAGAGCCTGAGGAAAAACCAGGCATTCCAGCAGGGAAAGACAGGAGTCCAGGGAATGCTGCGCCTCCTGGGGCCTGAAGGGCACTGCTAAACACAGATGTAAAAATGAAGTCTCACCCAAAAGTGAGAAAAACTGGAATCATAATTTCAGAATGAATATACACATACAATTTACTTTCCATCAATTGACGTGACTGTTTTGAACCATTTCTTTGAGACAGATATGATGGTTGTGTGGTACATAATCAAGTATTGACATAAAAATCAGGTCACATTCTAAACAAAATTCAGACTGTAAGAAATCTGACTATCTTGGTTTCCAACTCTTTGATTACAACAGTTCTGAATCAACATCAATCAACAGCCATGTAGTCTTGATGTTAATCTAATTAAGAAATGAATGGATATCACATTTAGTGTTTGTCCAAGAGAAACAAGACATTTTTATTTCTTCTGTCCAATTTAGAGCACTTAAAAGTCCAACTTCAAGTAGATGGAGGAGCAAATCGGTCATTTGCAGTTTTATGACAGAAACAGAACCCTTTCACACTAATGTTCACACCCACTGCCATATCACTCTTGACTCAGAAGGATTGTATACATTTTGGATGATAGAAAGGGCAATTAGACTTTGAGCTTTAGGTGATATGACCTATATTTTCAATTAGTCATTTACAGCAGAGGCTTCTGATCTCAGAATATACTGACTGCAAGTACACGTCATAATGTACCTCAATCAGTAATGCTGGGCATCACCACTGATTTCCCAAAGCAAATTGATTCAGATTCACAATATTCCAATTCTATTCAGCCCATAATTTGATTTGGTCCAATACTGATTCAAGAATCATGAATCTCAGGCTTCAAAATTGAGCATCACAAACTGCAATGCTAAAATATGCTACTGAACTAACTAGCGTATGAGCTAATCAGCGCCATTCATTACAGCGTATGAGCTAACAGCGTGTTCATTACAAAGAGCCAAACGGATACCCCTCAGGATCAAATCAACTCCAAATGAAGCCGATTGTCACCAGAAGGCACTGCTGTGCTGTGAGGAAGTGTGTAATGTGAGGCAGAGTATGATTAAATAAGCTACAGCTGAGAGTAATTAATACATGTCTCCAAATTTCATGAAAAACAACCCTTAGGGGATAAAATGGGGATTGTAATTGTCTTTGTTCTTGTAAACCACCAGTAAGAGCTGCTGGACCTTGCTGTCGTCATATGAATGGGTGAATTTGGGTGGGTCATCAAAGCTTGCCCTATGACTGAGACTGAAGTGTGGTCTCATTACTTGTGCTTCTCACAACAATCTAAAAAAACCTTTTTAAATATATAAAAGGATGAAATGTAGTCTAGTGGTGTTTAACATGTTTCTAGTACAAAAACTCAGTTATTTAAGTGTTTTTGTGAGTTTTTTCCTGTCAGCAGGTGTCCCACCCCAGAGGGTTGGAGCTTGATCTCTGGTTTTTATGACTTGATATCAGATTTTTAAAATTTTTAAAGTTTTTTTTAAAACACATGCCTAATAATCCATATTCTGAACAATTCTGACTACATACTGTGAGGTACCTGGACTCCTCAAAGACATTACTGTGGAATTTGTTATGCTGAGTTGTGGATTTCTTGATAAAACTCTTGGATGTGTCACATTGACAGGTCAATGAAACAATTAACAGGTTATTGCACAAGTATGGTCAAGTGTCTTACACCCAAATGTGTTGTAGTTATGGAAACAGCCCTATGAAGATAAAGCATATCTATTGGCAAATATTAGCTTTCTAAAATATTTCACAGAAACTGTGATGTAAACTGTATAGTTGAACACTCACCCAGGCTGGCCCACCAGAGCTGGGTTGAAGTTGGAGCTAAATGCCGAGGCAAAGCCTGGAAGCACAGGGGAACTGGAGGGCACGCCTGCTGCTGCTGCCGCCGCCACTGCTGCCGCCTGGAGGGGGGCCACTGTGGCCACTGATGAGGATGCCCCTGGAAGCCCCATGAAGGAAGAGAGTACAGGACTACCTGCTGCTGGAGCACCTGAACCTCCAAATCCAGGGAAGGCAGGGCTTGCACCTGGGGTAAGTCCAGGGAACATGGATGGGGCTGTGGTCAGTCCGAGGCCAAAGGCAGAAGCAGATGGAGCACCTGCATGGTCCAGGCTGGAGTATACAGTGGAGGCTGGTGGTGGGACAGCAGAACTGGAGGAGTGGATTGAGGACTGGGTTCCAGGGAGAGGTGAGGCTGTGGACAGTGAAGGAAAAGGAGAAATACCAGGGAATGGGGTACCGGGACTGCCTCCAGGCTGGGCAGACAAACCCGACAGGCCAGCTATGACCGCAGAGCCTGATAGGGAGGGTTGGGGGGATGCACTGCTGTGACTCAGGCCCAAAGAGCGGGCCAGGGCTGCAGAGTTAGGCATTACGAGTGAGCTGAGTGAGGGTGTCCCAGAGCGAGAGGATGGCCCTTTAAAGGCAGATGGGACAGGACTGTTACTACCACTGCCTCCACTATGATGGCCCATCGAGTTCAAAGACTGGTCACCATACAGTGCAGGATTAGTCATACTAGCTTGGGATTGGTTTGAGGAGAGCTTGGGACTGGGGGCACAAGTACTTGTGGGGGTGCCTGGAGGTAACACCCCGAGGCCCTGCATACCCGGAGTGGTGCGTCCAGGAGGAAGCCCTGAAGGTGTATAGCTTCGAATGACTGAACTGGAGGATTTAGACTGAATATGATCTGACTGGAGCTCAGTAGAAGGTGGGAATCCCTTCAAAGAAGATATACCCTGAGAACACAGAGGGTCTGGTGTACCTCTTAGAGTGGGAGTAGGAGCACCCAAGGGGGTTCCCGAGCGGGACGGACCATGAAAAGATGATGCCGTTCCAGGTCTACCAGGAGTGCCAGAAGGGGTATGCGCTTTGATTACTGATGGTGTGTTCCTGCCAGAAGGGGTCATGACAGGTACAGGGGTGCTGTGGCCACTGGGGCTAGGAGCAACCTGAGGAGAGCCAGCAGACATAGGAGGGCTCCTGATGACAGAAGAACATGAGTTGGGGCCAGGAGAGTGTGTAACAGAGCTCTGAGATGGTACCATGCCGGGGAAGACAGGAGTAATTGGAGTAGTTGACTGAGACTGGGAGGTAGCGGGTGTAGGAGGACCTGAACCGGAAGGCGAGATCGTAGATGTGGCTGAGCCACCAGAAGGGGGGTTCTGTTGACCAGCAGGTCGAGTGTAAGCTGAAAAAAATAGAGAAGTATTAGTGATAGAGAGTGAAGGCAAGAAACAACAAAAAATGATCTGCCAAGATACAGGGCCCAAGCACCACATGCAAAGCTGCATTTTTTTATGCTGGGTTCGCTGACCACAGTAAATCTGTAACTGAAACCCATCACCTAAAGTTTGAAATGTATGTGAGCTTAAATTAAGTTTGCTAACCTACTAAGCAAACCCACTGGAAACTGACCAGCACCATTTTATTGTACAATAGAAATGATGTCAGACATTAGTAGCCAATGAGAAGTTTCTCAAGCCAAGAGAAATCTTATACACAGTAGAGTTCCCCTTCAAGTCACAACAGTACGAGTCACATATACAGTGCCTTGAAAAACTATTCATACCCCTTGAACTTTTCCACATTTGTTCACATTACACCCACAAACCTAAAAGCATGTTATTGGGATGTTAACTGATAAACCAACACATGAGCTATGGATCTCTGCAGCTCCTCCAGTGTGACTATTGGCCTTATGGCTGCTTCCCTATTTTGTATTCTTCTTGCCTGGGATGTCAGTTTAATGGACAGACATGTCTGGGTAGGTCTGCAGTTGTGCCACACTCCATCCATTTTTTTGGATGATGGATTGAACAGTGGTCTGTGAAATGTTCCTATCTTGGGATATTTTTTTATAACTAACCCTTTTAAACACTTCTCCATAACTTTACCCCTGAGCTGTCTGGAGTGTTCATTAGGTTTCATGACACTGTTTGATCACTCATGTTCTATAAATAAACTTCTGAGGCCTTCACAGAAAATACTGTGAACATATGGGTGGTGGACTCTATCAATTAGGTGAATTCTGAAGGCAACTGGTCACATTGGATTTTTTTTTTAAGGGCTATTGGAGTACAGGGGTGAAATGTTAATGCAGGCCACACTTACTTTTTATTCATTAATTTTTTTTTTTAAACTATGTGTCATTTTCTTTTTACTTCACAAATATTTGCTACCTTGTGTTGGTCCATCACATCAATAAAACATTTAGGTTTGTGGCTGTACATTAAAAAAAAAAAACTAAAAGAAAAGGAACTTTCAGGGGGTATAAATACTTTTTCTTATGTTAATTCAATGCATGTTATTTACAATGTTTATGATTAAAAAAAGTGTCAAATTTATATAGAAGCTTTCATTTAATAACAGTCAAATTTGTGTCAAGCTTATGTGCAAGCAAATCTGTGTCTTTAGCTCTCGATTTTCCACTCACAACACTAGCTGTCCAATTATGAACTTTGGTCCTGAAGAGCAGAGCTGAGGTTAATAATGAGCATGCTGAGTTAAGTAGGCAGACGCAGCAGAGCATGTGCTGGCAAGGTGCAGGGGCAGTAAGCGTGGGTACGGTTAGCAGAGCTCATTTACCATCAGCAATGGCAACGACAACAGCAGTGGCAGGAGTTGTGTCATACCTGCTGATTTTGGAGTGGTGCTGTAGGGAGGGGGTGGCACGCTGGCAGTAATGACCCCTCCCACTGACACCAGGCCAGCATTGTTGTATGCACCTGAGCAGGGGAACAGAGCCTGCTGGGTAGTGGGTATACACTACTCCAAAACACAACACCTCGCCACCAAGTTTAAATGCACACACATTATACAATTCTGACCCATAGCTTTATAATGATTCACTATAAATGCCACAATTTCTCTAGACAGAGCCGTCTTTTACACGACCATGATTCTCTCTAAACAGCACTACAATAAATATCAAAATTAGAGAACAAGTTCCATTCTTCCAAAATTCTAATCAGGATCATATTAGCATCTTATCCAAATTTTGGGCTTTTTTCACAACTTGTGTTCAATTGCTCTGGTCTGAATCGGTTTATAAGCCTTTTCCTTCTGGAATAGAGCGACAGGAAAATGAGATTGGTTCATGGCTGTAGTGATTATCTGAACAATATTCCAGATTAAACTACACCCGTAGAACCAATTAACTCAAACTTGAGAAGTACACCTGCAAACAAAACACTCCACAGTTTGCTTGGAACTGGACCAAGACCACTTCCTCATAAGGGGACACGGGACAGTTGATTTGGTTCATATCCGAGTGTAACTGCTGTATTCACACAAACCCAAATACAAGGGTGTATACCAATGAAGAAAAGAAACAGAAAACAGCAACAGGACTGAAACATGCCCTTAACATGCCAGGTGAAAAAATGCCCTTAAAGTCACCCTAATGTGAACGGAAGGGATGAATATTGAAATATATTTAACAATGTAAATCTAATCTATAGCAGAATATAAAAAATAATATGAGTTAACCCTAAAGCATGTGCAAGTGCTCCACGCTGAGATGCACCTATTAATGGTCCATTCAGTCATATCATATCATACGATTGTGTGCCGTCTGTCTGATATTCATTTGTGAAACACACAAGGACGACAGCAGCACAAATGCAGAACTGCGGATACTGGATTATGCATTTGGTCCGGTGCTAAATTTTATCTACTGGTGTTGTAAAGACTTCCACTTACAAACTGTAGCCTAATTTCAAGACTCATTTTTCAAAAATGACTAATACATGGCACCTGAATGTAAAAAATGAAGCCAATACCTGCAAACTGTGTACCATTTATTTTTCAAGGCCCCCTAGAGTGAGCAGTTTGTATAAAAGGATCAGCAGACACACCGTAAAATCACAGATTTCCCATATCAGGTATCAGGACCTGGATCAAAATCCTCATACAAACATCCACAGTACTTTGCTGGCTCTCAGTGGCTACCTGATTTGTGTTGCTTGGTCAATTTTCTGCATGCTCAGCAGAAATGAAGCAGGGGGGTGTGAGTCAAGTAGTCACAGCCTCCAATACTAATGAGGAAGTAAGGATCCATTTCACAGCCATGTCTTCAGCATGGACCTTTTTACAGTGAGTGAAGACAACACGCTTACCGTTTGTAATTCATGCAGGACTAAAGTTGAAAGAAAAAAAAAGTTTTCTGTATGCTGTCATTTATGATTCTTAGAAGGAAATCATAATCAGCCAAAATCAAAATCCGTCCAGTAATCGGACAAGAAAATTGCAAATCACTGAATCTCTGGTTTATACTTGTGTTGGTGTGTCAGCTGTTGGTGCAAGTACACTGAGTAAAACACAAGTCTGGTGATGGGGTTTCTGTGCTACTGTTGTCTTCCTTGATGTTCTAGAATCTAAAGCAACTGAAACTAAGCAGATGATGTTGCTGTTGGAGCTAACGAAAGCCAACATTGGGGAGATGGTCTGAATGACCACTGAACTGACCGAGGCAGGAGAGTGAATTTTCTCTGCTTGTCCAGCCACGGAGAGAACCAAGGACAAGGAAATGCAGGTAGATTTGGTTTGTCATCTGCAACCATTTATCTCACATCGGTGTACTCACAATGCATGATCCCTGTTCATCCAACTCAATTTAAAAGGGCCGGCGAAGGAGGAATCACGATGCTTCCAAGGTTACAGTGTTACAAGTGTTACAAGTGTTCGTCAAGCTACGGTGTAGGGTACAGCATAGGGTACACAGCTATGCGTAGGCTTTGCTACAGATGCAGTGCCTTTATTGGTGTCAATTTCTGTAATTATATGGTCAGAGCTTGTTCTGATGAACCTCAGGAACATGTGTGGAGATCTGGTCAAGAGTTGACTTCAGTGATGAGAGCAATTTTAGTTTAGTTGGGTCAGATTAAAAACATCTGGTATTGAACTGGGAGAACTGAACCAAATGTGTGAAGATAATCAAGTTTGGAAGAGGAAATGCCATGGTTTGAGGGTGTTTTGTCATGTTTTCTGCAGCAGGAGTTTTTCAGAAGCTCCTTTGGAAGAACATGGTTCCTTTCTTACAAACAGACAAACATGTTTTAAGCAATGCTTCCTGTCACACTGCAAAATGGATAAAGCAATACCATGAAGCTGAGAACACGGAAATACTGAAAGATGACTGGAGACAAAATGACTAATAAGCCTACTACAGTTACCAACTGTGGAAGAGACTGGAAGATCTGAACAAGATCAAACCAAAGCAGTGTGAGAAACTGGCGATGTTCTGTATGTGCAGATACGCGGAAGTCATTCAAAGACATTCAAGCACTTCTAAACATCCGATAAATTTCTGAAAGTTGTCACCAACATAAATTTTATATGTAAGCTTCTTTTTTGGTTTTGACAGCTGCTTTTCCACAGTTTTGGTTCATTGCCTTGTTTACGTTTTGAAGAACATGCTCATAGAAAAGTGGAAAATCAAGTGTTTATGAATTGTTCTCCAATTTTGATCACGAGTGTACTGATTCTGTCTTTCTTGAAGCTTTCTCTCTGATCTCCTAAAGACCACTTCCTACCTATATTTTGTCCCAGGAATATTTCTTTAGTCTTTAGTCAACCTTTAAACATAAGAAGGGCCCGTGTCTGGGCTTGTAATTCAGCTCCTCATTCTTTTAAATACAGAATTTTGTTATTTAGTCATAGAATGTACTGATCATTCAGAAACCACTAGGACAAAACAAGGCTGTAATTTAACAGATTAACCAGAGCAATCAGATTTGACCTACTTTCTGTCTGTAACTCTCTCTTTACCTGAGCAGGACACATCTTGTTCTCTCACATCACTGTCTATCTTTTTATTCAGCTCTTTAAAGAAATCTTACTTGGTGCAATGGTGGCATGTGGTCTGCAGGGTGGGATGGGGTAGGGTACAGGCCTGTGTGGATTGTAGCTCGATGGAGACTGTTCAAAAAGAAAAAAAAAACAAAAACCAAACAAACTGAGAGCTGCAAGATTTCATAAAGTCTGAAGTAAATGTAGGATACTGAACTAATCAGCTGAAGACCAGAGAGAAGAAAACTCACCGGTTTGCTAGGTCCGATAATGCGGTTAGCAATTCCTTTGCCCTCCGCGTTTACCTCCTCACCCTCTTTTCTGGGAGGCATCCCCTTAGAATGTAGAAGAAATAGTTCACATCCATCAACAATTACAAACTAGATAAAACTGGAGTTTTGTCTGCAGGATGTTTACAAGACTTCTCAGGAGGTGGATACTTACAGGGAAGGTTCCAGTGAGCTGGCTGGGTTTGCCTTTTGGGTAAGGGTTACCAGGAATCATCCCACATGATGAGATCATCGCCACTGGGGCCTTACATCCCACCTTACACACCTGAACAGAATTTGCACTGTATTCACTAACCAGCAGGTTCACAATTTCCAGGTCTTTTTATATTGAGTTCTGGCCAAACTCAATCCAATTTTTCTTCTTCAAAGACTATTTGGAAAGATACCATTACGGTCTTATTTTCTATATTCATATAACAGTACATTTGTCCTGCTCCTAATCATGACCAAAACAATTACTCCACAATGACCGTCACATTATATATATCAAGTGCTTCCTGAAAGAGGCTGAGGTTAAAATTCTCAAGAGACAACTAGGAAATATTTCAGAAGGACGAAGCAACCTTTAAATGACAAAAATATTAATGCAACTGGGCTGAGAAATACTTCAAAGCCAGATGTGACAGATGGGTGGCACCAAACATGGACAAAAAAATGTTCCTGTAAGCAATATGCATTTATAATCCTTGTATGTATGCATTTATAATCCTAGAATTAAATCAAATTTCAGCCAGTCATAAAAATGGATTCTGCAATTGGTGCATATCTGGTTTATACTTTTGCCCCTGCTTTGCTCTGCAATTTCACTGCCAACATACTAGTTTTGGGGCAGGGTTTATTTGCATTCTACAAACAATGGCAACTAAAACTAAGCAGATTATGTTGACAATTCCTTTGCCTGAATGCATAAAACTGCCTGTTTCATTATAACATCTGCAGGTAGTCCTGTTTAATTGGATGTAGTGCAGGAAAGTTTGACTGTATTTAGTATTTGACTAAATACTGTGTTTAAATAGCAACCTTTAAGAATCTGACACTGCCGATGAAAGTGTCTGTGTGTCAAAATATTACAATAAATCTTTAAATGTTGGGATATTAGATTTTGCCCATATTTCCCAGCCCTGTATCCAGCTGCTTCACTGCATGGCCCTTCCTCAGCTGATCTGCACATGACTGATAACTTGTGGGCTTCTCACGTGTGGTAATCTTTGAACAACATTTGGGTGGTTGTTTAAAGTTTAAATTGGCTTATACGTCAAGAAACTCAATTTTATAGACAGACGGCTCATAAAGGCCAAACAAATCTAAATCTAAATTTTTTGAAAGACAAAGATTACTGTATGTTACTGCCTGAAAATAATTTTAATACTGTTTAATACATAGTAAAAATGATCATTTGTAGCGCACAGTAATATTTGTGAATGTTGTTGTTTTCAACAAAGATGAACTTCACTTTCAACACATTCAGCTGGGATGTAAAATAAAGTTAGAATCTGTGTGAAGCAATGCATCCTTGCAAGAGTAAAAATAATTTGCCAATCATTGCACATGTATTTAAAATGTGTTATTTTTATGACTTTATTACTCCATAGGCATGCTCAAATACATTTTTTTTTATTTTTAGATATGACCAAAACTGATTTTAGTACAGAGATCCTATTATTGTACCTGTTCGAGGATCCGTCGCGCTCGTTTCTTCTCTGACAGGTGAACACGGAACTGATCCTCCACAGGGCGGTAATTATGGGCATCAGAGATATTCCTGTCATTAATATGTAGAATAAATAAAATCAACAACTGACCAAATGAAACAATATTCTACTGAAACAAACAGCAGGCATTTTATCACACAGTTCTTAAAAACTTACAGTGCTATCAGCTCCAGCACGATAAGCTTGTCCTTAGAAAAAGTGAAAGTGTTCAAAATGTTTGCAACCTTGGTTGTAGGAATAGCCACCATTTTCTGCCAGGAGAAAAAGATCACAATTAATGCTAATGAACCTCAATGCATTTAAAAAACTGATTTCAACAAACAGAGCCAGGCTCACTTACATGTTGGAATGCTTTCACTGCCTTTATCTGAGGCTCTGCCCAGGAGAAGTACTTCAGAATATCAATCACCTGATTAAGAAAACAGGTAAATCACAATTAAATCAGTGTAAATCAGTGTAAAGGACTGTTACATTCTGCTTAAAGAACCTCTGATAAAATAGTATTTTGGTCTAAACCTCTTAAAATGAAACCTAATGAAAATTTAATTCAAATGAACCATTCATTTCTATGAACTTCAATTTCATGCACCATTCAATTTTTACAGACTGAAATCCCAGGTTTCTAAACAAAACACCACTTTTTTTTTTATTATTTTTATTACATTTTGAAACACTGAAGAAAGGAACCCCCTGAGAAACAAAAAAAAACAGAGACAGGTTCCTTAATATATTTGGGAACAGAACAGTCAACATTCAATACAAACGCACAAAATTATCACCAATGTTGTGGCCAAATCCGACCACCTTCAATAAATGCACAAATATGTTATGAAAGTCTGAAAAGACAGGGAGACCAAATGTGCTGGAACTGTGTTCCCAGCATGTTAGCTTTAACACACCCCATGCAACTCTGAAGGGCTTGTTAACGATCAGATTTTGTGGAGTATCTGTCTGCAGTAGCTGTTAGTGGCGGGGTACCTGTCTGCAGTAGCTGTTAGTGGCGGGGTACCTGTCTGCAGTAGCTGTTAGTGGCGGGGTACCTGTCTGCAGTAGCTGTTAGTGCCGGGGTACCTGTCTGCAGTAGCTGTTAGTGCCGGGGTACCTGTCTGCAGTAGCTGTTAGTGCCGGGGGTACCTGCCTGCAGTAGCTGTTAGTGCCGGGGGTACCTGCCTGCAGTAGCTGTTAGTGCCGGGGTACCTGTCTGCAGTAGCTGTTAGTGGTGCGGGTGTGAGTAAAACAGGGGTGCAGGTGTGAGTAAAACAGGGGTGCAGGTGTGAGTAAAACAGGGGTGCAGGTGTGCTGTACCTGTTCACTGGAGAAGTATCCATGCACCTGCTCTATGGCTTTGATGCGCTGGTCTGTCAGAACACACTGCGGAGAGAAGAGTCTGTTTACCAACTGAAACCATTTCAAAACACGATTAAACCCGAGCCACACAAACGACAACACTCAGCACACGTGACCCCAGCTACCTTCCTGATTTCGTCCAGGACGATGTCAAAAGACTTCTTGTCCATGTCGAAGCGCGGGTAGCTGCCGAAGCCGCTCACAGGTCAGACGGGCTGTTCGGTCCGCAGTGAAGGGCCGCGCGGAGAGGACAATGACGCGGTTACAGAGAGACAGTAAAGGTTCCACGGTCTGAGTCTCATCTTCACGGGCTTCCGATCACGGGACTGACGAGCGGCGTTCACTGACGGCTACTTCACACGTCTGTGGACCTCACACGAGCAGGAGCGCAGCGGACTCACGCCGCATTTCTCTCCTGTCTGTCGGAGTCTGTTGTTCTCGCTGGTGGCTGCTTCAGCCTCTGGCTCGCAGGAAGTGCGTCATCGTGGCGTCTCGCGCCAGGACCCACTGCACATGTTGGCGACTCGGGGCCAATGAAAATGAACACTACACACTGAGATACTCTATTCACATACCATAATTTATTAGTGTGTGTGTTTTTTAACTTCATTCCAGAATTATTTACGATGGAAAAAAAAAATCTGTCTTCAATTTAGACAGGCATCGCGTCTGCTACCCTACCGGAAGTAAACAATCACTGGGAAGTGTCACGTACTAAACGTTCAGGATTTATTATGGATTGTAGTTATTAATGTTAAAAATTGATTTATAAGATTAAAATGGATCGATTTACGTGGACAAATGGACTCCTCGAAATGAATGAAACCTTAGTGATCCAGCAGAGGGGGGTGAGACTTTATGATGGAGACGAAAAGGTAACTTTCTCGAATCTTCCTCTAATTAAAGTCCATGAAAAGTGAAGGAGCAGCTTCACTCTGAGACATTTCCCCCTAAAGCAGCTCACAAACCTCATCTTTAGAACCAGAAACCACAACAACCTGCAAGAAAACACGTTTTCCTCTTTTATTTTCAGCTTTTTGAGACATTGATTTTCTCAGACAGTTGCTGAGAAAATGTGAGAACTAGGCTGAACAGTAGCTTCAGAATGCTGGTCTCCTTAGAAACACCTGTCCCATAGAAACACCTGTCCCATAGAAATATGTCTCATATAAATATCTGTCCCATAGAAACACCTGTCCCATAGAAATATGTCTCATAGAAACATCTGTCCCACAGAAACACCTGTCCCATAGAAATATGTCTCATAGAAACATCTGTCCCACAGAAACATCTGTCCCCTAGAAACATATGTCCCAAACGTCCTGCATTACTAACATCGCTCCTCTGTCCTGCTACCAGTGCTGGAACCAGGAGCATCCCTCAGGTGTCTGAGTCACTGTCTACAACCAGAACTGAAAACCATCTCTTTCAATAGCATTTCACTCATTAAAAGCTTATATTTATTCTATAACTTGTGTGTATTAAGGTTTATCTGGTGTATCTCTGGGTTAAGGACATTTCGATGCCTGTGGAGCTCCTGACAGCCCCTCACAGATCAGACAGGCTCTTGTGCAGTTTTCATAGTCCTTTATCATAGCATGTGCAAGTATTTTCCAATATTAAAGTATCAATGTATTTTTTTTTCTTAAGTATGGAAATTTTCATGTTTTTGATTCCCAGTTAAAGATGTGAGAATATGAATTTATACAGTTCAGATTTGCCCATCTCTGTTATTCTCTGTCATACAGCATAATGGCAGACATCTTTCACATTATTTAACATATTTTCTAAGCAATAGTGGAAACTAATATGGTCTGGCAAGTCCAAATAATTCCATTCTAAATAATTATTAAGTGTGTATGGATCTGCTTTTTTGCAGGCAAAGCTTGATGTAGGGATTGTCCTGTTGAGCACACATCGTTTGCTTTGGAGGGACCAAAAAAATCATGTAAGATTATCTCAGGTTTTTCATTTTTATAAAATGAATGAATTGTAACAAAAATACACATTAACTGTGCCTTGACTCCAACTCTGTCAGAGTAAAATGCTTGACTGTTTACTCTCTGTTTTGTTCATCCCTGTAGGAGTGCTGCATATGTATACCTCTGTCACAGATCATATTCTTTGAGGAGCAGGCTGCTGGCATCGGGAAGAGGTAGATGTTCTTGCACTCTTAAAAATATATTATATGCTTGGGGGGCACCCCTAATAATGAATGCATTCATTTACTTTGCTACACCCATTGCTGACACAGATTAGCCATTAGAAAATCCATTAGAATAAGAGTTTCTGAAGCAGATAAACATAAATCTATCGGCACATCGCATAATGCCGGGCATGGTACAAAGCCTGCCAGAATTGAGCTATGGAGCAGTGGAACTCCAAAGTGTTCTTTGGAATGATTGACTTCAGGGATGAGTTAGGGAATTAGGTATGAAAATGTAGCAGATCCAAAATGTGTTCATATAGTATAAATTATGAATCTTAAAATGTTGTTTGTGAATTGTAGGGATCTAACCATTTTAATGCAATATGTTAATAATGTATCTTCAAATAATTTTGGAGAAATAATTTTCAAATCTCATGAATGTTCTAGTCCGGCCCAGCTTCAATGAATTTTCTTTATGTTCTGAATGTTCTAATTAGAATTTTGTAAATGTGACTGAATGTTGTGATCCAGCCCTGCTTCACTGAATGTTCTTTTCCACTAGAGTGCTCCTTTTATCTAAAATATCATATGTATTTCACAACAATGCTGTGTGTTCATTAACTTTTGTAAAATGAAGTATGTGTTTCTTTCCTCCATTATGAAATGTATTATTTGTTTAAATCCTTCAGTGCAAAGATTGTTATTCATCTGCATCCAGTCCCTCCCAATAAGGAGCCCGGGCCATATCAGCACAGCAAATTCTCCTATATTAAATTGTCCTTTAAGGAACATGGACAAATTGAGGTATGTCACTGCACTGATTAAGATTATGAATTTATTCAAATATGCCACAAATTTAAAGCATTTTTATGTGCAGTTTTACAGACGGCTGACAGAGGAAATGACTCAGAAGAGGTGGGAGAATACACCAGCGTCACCACCGATTAGCACAACAGCTGGATCAAAGGTCAGGTTGAAGCATTAATATATGTATAATATCAAGTTTTATATGTATTGTGGTGGGGGGGGGGTGATATCTGTGATCAAGGACTGAATTAACTTGTGCAATATGTAATGCTGCCTCAAGGTGGCACTGTTGTATTAGGGTATAGATGTGATTATGTTGGTATGGTAAAATGAGAAAGTTGTGTTGTATTTCAATATTATTCTGTTTAAGTTGTCAAATAACTGTGGCCTGTGGCTCTGTTTTATGACACTGGAGAAATGACTATGCCTATGCCTCACCCTTTCTTTTGTTCTTTGTTTGCGCGTGTGTGTGTGTGTGTGTATGTCTGCCTGTGTTATGCGCATGAGAGAAAGAGCAACTGATTGTTTTCTTTTCCCGTCTTTTGTGTTCCTACAGGCAGGAAGGACACGTGCGGTAGGGATTGTTGGCATTGAACGGAAGCTGGAGGAGAAGCGGAAGGAGACTGACAAAAACATTTCAGAGGTGAGAAAAAGAGAACAAAACTTAAAAGACAGCAAATCACAAACAGAAACAGAATTAATGAGAAATCATACATTAAGACTGCAGCACCACTGCAGAGAGACTCTGGCATCTCTCTGACTCCTCTGGATTGCCCATAGAAGTTCCTCTCCATGAGGTTTGGATGTTGGAAGCAAGCAATTGTTGTGTGACTGGAAGCAAGCAGCCCTGTTGGGTGGCTGTGTGACATCATGGAGTGTGGCTTGAAAGGCTTCCTGTCCTGGCTAAAAGTAGAGATAAGAGAGTGCCAAGCCAGGGGCTGGATTGTGGAACTGCACCTATGCCCACTGCCCATTGATTAACCGCTTAAGGTCAGCGTTAAAAGAACAAGAAACACAAATGGTGCAAATACACCCACCCATATATGTAAAAGATGGATCTACAGCTGTTGGTTTATTTGCAGTGGTTTTGAAAAGGTGGAATCAATTATAATAATGCTCAGCATTGTAGGCTTTTTTTTAAGCCACAATAACATTTTAAGACATGGAAAAAGAAAATAGTTTGATTTATTGTTTTTATTTGTTATTTTATTGATCCATATAATACATGTTTTAAAGTATTTTCAATTATTTTTTTTAATATTATTAAGTCAAACAAAATTTAAATAAATAAACTAAGAAAGTAAGAAAGCATGGACGTTGCTTGGCCTGGGCTTCAAGGCTTTTTAATGAGCCCTGAGCGATATAGCTTGACCATGGGGCTATAACATGACCTCCAGGGAACCCCACTCCCCCACCCCAGTTGATTGAAGCAGACTGCCAGAGGACTCCTAGCCCCTCCCCCTGGGTCAAATGAAACCAACGGCCAAAGGTCCCCCTCCATCAATCCCCAAGTTCTTAAGGAAGAGCTTCAGCAGAATATCCCTTATGATCCTATGCTGGCAGTACTGGTAGAAATACCTTGTCTAGTGGGGATGTCTAAGAAACATCTCCTAAGAATATGAATTAATTATATTTTTATAGCTAGAGTGTACATATCATATCCTGAGAGGATTTGATTGCATTCAGGAACGTTAATGAGGTCAGAATGTTGGATGAGCACCACCGCAACTCATCCCCAACTCATTCTAAAAGTATTGGATGTAGCACCATCATTCCAGAGAACACAGTTCCACTATTCTGCAGCTGAGTGTTAGTGGCTTTATACCCCCAATAGGATTCATGTTCATCTGCTCCAGAGAGTCCTATTCCGTTAGCAGTACAGGCATTAGAAAAGCTCTGTGTGTATTTGCACATCTAGGTTAGCAATGTGTCTACAAACATTTGGACATATAATGTATGTGAATTTTATTTGTTTTGTAATTGACCACTTTGTTGTCTTACTATGTATTTTTTTAAAAAATTGTTAATGTGTAGATATAGCTGTAATAGGAAAAGTGACAATGTATAGCACGAGATTTCAACCCTTAGTAGAACACTTAGATCATTAAGCGTTGGTACAACAAATGGTACATTTGTTTATTGTGGAAACATTTCAGTGATGAGGTAAAAGAGTTCCCTTTTAAAAAATGTAAACATTTTCCGATTTAGATTAGCGTGAGTTTTCACTGTTGTTGGCTGATGGCCTTTTCTAATCCTCTTCTCCTCCCCTCTGTGTCTCCGTCAGGCCTTTGAAGATCTCAGCAAGCTTATGGAGAAGGTCAGCGCCCTGTCATCAGACTCCATACTGCCCACTTCTGTGACCCCAGTGTGAAATCATGGTAACCTGCCTTTGTCGTGTCTCCCTCAGGCCAAAGAGATGGTTGAGCTGTCCAAATCCATCGCCAGCAAAATCAAAGAAAAACAGGGCGACATCACAGAGGACGAGGTGAGACAGACACATAAAATGTAGCAGCTTGGCAGGTGTTATAGCAGGTGTGACTGTATCTCTGTAGCACAGTCTATAACAATGTAGAGCCAGGTGTCAGGCACACGAAAGCTCAGCTGCAGGGTAGCTCTTCTTCAAGTTTGAATCTTGACACACTTTGTCTGTCAAAAGTTTGGGACCAAGTTTCAAAATATTCTTTAGAAAATCAGCATATTTTTGTCACCAGTTTGCAGGAGCTTAACACAAACATAGAAAGCTGTTTAGCTATTTACTTCTGTCCCTCCCCAATTAGGTATGCATGAATAGGAATAATGGGACGATTATAATGTCATTTTTCATATATTGGGACTAGAATTATTATGTTTACAGAAAAATGCAATGTAAATTTGGAGTGTTAGTAATGAAAAAAATGTTATACCATAGTAACCCATGCATTTTTTCATTCCAAAGTAAACGAAACACCATTAAATATCAGTCTGCACTAAGCAAGTTCAGCTGTCCAATGCTGTCATGCTAAATAAAAATCCTGGACAATATATTTTCCCAGAAACTACTGTGCTAAAAATATCATGCTCCAAAATATCCATTTGATGTGATTTCATGATTTTATGATAATAGAATAGCATGGACATGATGAACCCTGATGAATTTACTTTTTTTATTTGTTAAAAATGTCAGACATTGACAAACAGAAATAAAACATTTGAATATGAGTTGATATACCAGCATATTCATGTTGATGTACTTTCCTTGTTGTGAAAAGCATAATGAATGGGTGCTTTTAGTGTGAGCAAAAATGATGGTATGATAGTAATATGTATTGTAAGATAAGTCTATATTGTTTTTTTATTGTGACAGGCCCAGCATTAACATCAGTTCAAAAAGACACAGTGGTTTGCATCATGTGATTTGAAGGACATGATAGTAGCCATTTAACAATAGTAGGCATTTAACAATGGTTTAAAAAAAACAAAATATTTTATTTGGGCAAACCATACAGTCAGGGCACTGAGGAACATGAAGATGTTTTTGCTAAGTAAACCCAAAACATTAGACATTGGGTCTAATTTAATCAAAAGAACATCAATGTTCTTTTTTAACAGAAAGGGAAGAATTTCAGCAGGACAGGGTGGTCCAGGAGTGCTAGAGTTTTACATAGTGCTCCTCCTGTCCTATCCTGTTCAACCCACCTGTTAATTGCTTGTAGGTCTATTAGAGTAATTATACTCATTTGATCTACACACAGTGATACACACTAGAGAATTCACAAACCAGGGGGCAGTGAGCACACATGCCTGGAGCCTGGGGAGTCATGTCCTGCCAGTTCAGGGATTCGAACCAGCGACCTTCCAATCACAAGGCTGGTTCCATAACCACCAGGCCACAGCTGCTCAAGGAGTGGTGGGCAGCCGGATTCATGATGCGGAGTGAAGTGTCCAGCTCAATGGCACTTCACTCATGCCCTGCCACTTCAGGGAAACAAACCTTCCAGTCACAAGGCTGGTTTCCACACCATCAGGCCACAGCTGCCCATAATTTTATTAGAGCAGGGAAATCAGTAAACTGAGCAGGAAGCTGGCACTACAGGACCAGGAATGCCTAGCCCTCAGGTAGGCAGTTTGTTCCCAGCATAGAACTCAAAAAACGTCTGCACTTTGAGATTGTTGACTATTCAAGGTATGTGAGATTAACCTAGTAGCAGCTGAACGGGTGTTCCAGTAGGTCTGATGCCAGCTTATCTTACGCAACATAGCATGTCATTGCAACATCAGAAGTGTTCTAGCTGTCAATGCTTTATGTCTTTTGTATAGAATAATTTCCCCTGGTGTTTGGTTGACATATTTATTTTTCTTTAAATTAATACAAATATTTAATGAAAATGTTGCATTCATACATGAAAGTTGATATATTGTACAATATGCTTAAAATATAAATGTCTTTTAAACGAGATCTTTCCAGACACTTTGATGTCTTGGTTTGTGGACGTTTGGCTTAAGCTATTACTGCTTTAATGCTCCCAGGGTTAATAGGCTTTATACGATCATGTATGTTGAAGTTACTATACCATGTCCTTATTTTATTGGATATGATTTCCACTTCATGTCTTCGCACCAATTTTTACACCATGTAAAAAATTGGGGAAATAAACATCTGAAATATATGTCAGTAATTGTTTTCTGTAAGCAGCAGTTAAATGGATAATGCAAAGAATACTAAATATTTCCGTTGGCTTAACTCTATTAAGGCCTCTCGCTCTATGGGGTTCTTTTAAGCCTAGTGTTTGGCAAGCGTAGCAGAGTAATCCACACAGGACACTGTCAACCATACACATGTACTGTTGACCGGGAAGGCTGCAAAACACGGAGGGTGAAATAAATGTGTAAAATACACTAATCTGCAAAACAATTGTTGCATCCAGACGGAATCAACCGTTATATAATACACAACTGCAATGGTGTTCTGTCAGACTGTCATGGAGTCACTCAGAATGGCTGTGCATTGTCTTCAGTAATGAGTCACATTTTTTTTCTTGGTGGTAACAACCAACAAATCTGTTTGCAGTGGTGCTGTAGTCCAAACTGTTGCATGGGGTGTAATGTCATACGATGCCAGATCAATTTGGTCTTCATCACAGGAACTTTGACAGCCCAATGTTACATTGTGGGCCCGCACCTAGTGGCCCAACCTCTGGTCCTGTACTCTATTCCAGCAGGACAGTGCTCTTCCACATTCTGCTGTTGTTGCAAGAGCTTGACTTGAAGTCACATATACTATGCCATGGCCAGTCACCTCACAGACCTATGCCTGATTGAAAATGTGTGGGATACTATTAGATAAGCTATTGATACTCCAGCCCACAAAATCTGCTGGAACTGACAGAGAATATTCAAGCTTCATGGGGTGGATTGTTGCAGGACACCAGTAGGAACCTCTACAACTCAATGGGAACTGCATGACGACAAAAAGTCCTGGCGTGTTGTGTTATACCCTTTGCCATACTGAGAATCACTACTTCTCTATGTGAAGCTATAAATATAAATATCGCCCATACCAGTCTACATTTCACAGCACTTATTTCTCCTGGTAACATTTATCTTACTTCCCAAAAGCAATTTAACATTTCCTTTTGGGTGCAGTTATTTATTTGATGATAAATAAGATACAGAAATATAGTTATCTATGCTCTTAGACAGCTATGTAAACATTTTTTTATTCATTTTTCCTTCTTGCCTTTATTGCTGCTGTCTATTTATTTTGAAACAGGTAAAGGTGATGTAATTGTCATTTTAGTTTAATTAGCCAAATCAAATTTAAAACTTTATTTTTATTTTTCATTTTTATACAGTCGTATGTAAATGTTTGGGCATCCCTGATCAGATTTTGTTAATTTTGAAATATACAGTTACTTAACAGAGAACATACTTCTCCAGATTTTAATGCACAATCACTGTTAATTTGCATAATTTAATATATTAGAAAAATAAAATTCTAAAATGTGATGTTCAAATGCTGTAGCATATCTTATGCCATTTTCATTTCAATAAAATGCAGTGACTAAACAGATAATAGGTCTTAAAGTAGCAAACTAATGCCATATTGTCCCGTGTAAGTTAACCTATTGAAAGATGTTTAAAGATTAAAGATGTTTAGCTGAACAGAAGTCAAAATTACAGGATGCCTGAACCTTTATATAATATTTTGATTGCACTACTTTTGTGATTTTGCTCTGCTGTTTTGTTATAAAAAGAGAAAATACAGTGGGTGAATTGGGTAAAGCTGCACGTTTTAAAGCACAGTTCCTATGTATTCACTGAATTGAACATTTTATTTGTAGAAAAAAATAATGAGGAAAAAAATCTTTCTAATGTTATGCATCTACTTTTGAAGATCAATTAAGTTTTTCCTCGTTGTCTTCTACAGACTATCCGCTTCAAGTCCTATTTGTTGAGCATGGGCATCGCCAACCCCGTAACCAGGGAAACGCATGGCTCTGGCACTCACTACCACATGCAACTTGCTAGACAGCTGGGAGACATGCTGCAAGCACCCCTGGAGGTAAGTGTGTGTATTAGAGTGAGAAAACTGAGCCTTCTTTTATCTATTATCTTTGCTCTATCTTTCAGCAAGCGTTTGTGATTGGTATTTTACATGCTGCAATGGTGTAACCAGTTTCTGATTATAAAGGAACAATAATAGATCTTGATAACATCCTGTTGGCTTCATTGGGTTGGATTGAGTTGAGTTTGGCTAGAATGAGTTGGGATGTGTATTGCGGTTGGGTTTAGTATTGTTGTTTGTATAGCTTGCTGCAGGATAGCTTGTTGCAGGATTGTAAACCTGAGCTGAATTATCTCCAGCTGCAGTTGAGCCACTGCTCATTGATTTAGTTCTATTTGTTTAGAGTAATCAAGGAGTATGTGTGGCCTTTCATGGAATGTTATGTCTCCCTTTCTCTCTGCTGTTGCTCTTTACAGGAGCGAGGCGGCATGATGGCCCTCACAGAAGTCTATTGTCTGGTGAACCGAGCCAGAGGCATGGAGGTACACCCAAGCAGACCTTTTTTAGTAGATTTAAAATAGTATTCACTGTAAGTGACCTTAGCAAGAATGCCTCACAGCCAGATAAACAACCCAAAAATAATCAATCTGTACATTTCTCCTGATCAAAGCTTTAAGTGGTATTGGAGATCTCTGTCACAGACTGATCAGTGCTTAGCCTGACCTTCTGCTCAGACGGATTTACTGTACGGCCATCTGCCTTCAACTTTCCAAAGCACACTTCTTGCCAGTTTGTGTAATACTGTGGTAGTCCGTTTTTTAAAGAGAGCAATACTTATTTTGGAAATTGTGGGTATGATTTTATTTATTCATTTAATGTGTTTTTGGGAAGTAGGACCCCCATTTGTCTCAAGCCAACCATATAACTGATTTTAATATACATCACATTTATGTCTATTGAGGTATTTCATTTACATTTGTAGCATTTGGCTAAGATTAACCCATTTGTCCATTTAAATCATGTTACACAGGTTGGAGAATATAGCATTGGGAGCCTTCCTCAAGGACCCTTACTGGTGTAGCATTGTGTGCTGGTCCAGCTGGGCGACTCAAACTCTAGTCTGCCACAGAGAGGACAGTGTTGTTATCCACTATGTTACTTGAACAGCATATGAGTCAAATTAAGGCATTTGGTCCATAATGCCTAAAATCTATTTATTATAAGTTGAAACTGATATGATTTTAATTTCATTGAGCAATCCTGTATTTTAGTTTTGATTAGTTAAACTGTTTTAGAAGATCATTATTATATTGATTTGCAGTCTTTGATTCTGAAACCTATCCCTGGCCATGAACACTCATTTACACTACTGTTTAGGGCAGTGAGAACTCACACTCAGAAATGTGGGCAGCTACCTCAGCACCTATGGGCCAGATGGGGGTTGGGTGCTTTGATCAAAAAGTTGCCAATGCCGGTCCTGGGGCTTGAGCCAGTGACCTTCTGGTCCCAAACTCACTTCTCAAACATTTAGGCCACAACTGCCCCCAACAAGCTCTCTGCTTTAACAAAACATAGATATTTTTTGTCACAGTAGCCTGTCTTCAATATAATGATCTGTTGGTTTATCATTTTTAAGCAGTTGATCCACTATTTACTAATATGAATTATGATGATATTCCTAACTTTCTTATTTTCCACACTTATTTCTAGCTTCTGTCTCCGGAGGATCTAGTGAATGCCTGCAAGATGTTTGAGTCCCTGAAACTCCCTCTGAGGTGTGTGTGTGTGTGTGTGTGTGTGTGTGTGTGTGTGTGTGTGTGTGTGTGCGCACGTGTATACGTGCATTTAGAATTGTGTGATTGAGCAATGTTTAAGGGGGTTGGCAGAGGGGTTGCAGGCCAAAAGAGGACTCAGTCAGCCACTTCCTGTCTGACTTCCTGTTTTCAAGTGGCCATGCCTGCTCTCTTTGCTTTCCATCTTTCTAAAGAAAACATCCATTTGCTATCCCAATCCCACCAATACCGCCGACCCCACTAAAGTAGCTCTTGCCTAGAGACATTGTATATTTGCCGGATTCCATTTCATGGGGTTTGGCCTCCCTTTTTCACTCTGGCTGGCCTTTTAGTTTCCATTGGAAAAAAGTACATTGTTGTTTATCTTTTTCTCTTAGGTTGCGTGTGTTTGACAGTGGTGTGATGGTGGTTCAGCTGCAGTCTCACAACGAAGAAGAGATGATTGCATCTGCTCTCGATAATGTGAGTGTCGGGCCTCTGTCATGTAACTCCTGCTAAATCACTTACGTGGCCACTAACTCCATCATGTTTAATTAGGGGTTTGGTGGAGTGGAACTTGGAACAATCCTATGCTGAATATTTCTGCCTCATTCCCTCAACGGCTGTGTGTTAGTTCATACAGAGTTAGTGAGGGGGCTGCCTCAGCTTATCACTGAGCAGAGTCCAATGGACAGGAGACACCACCAACAGATGTGTGAAGATGGCTGGAAGAACTGAGTTTTTGGTCAGAAGCAGAGGCGTGTCAGATCAGAATGTTCCATGTCTGAAGAGTCCAAAGCGAATGTGGTCAATGAGTGGAATGTTCATTCGTTGCCCATAGAAAGAAGCATCTGTAGTCTGAGGGGAGTAACCCCTAACAATCTCTAACAACACTACATTGTATTTTCTTTTTCTTTTTTTAAACATCCATTCATTTAATACAAAGTCGCCACAGGCCAAAAGTCTGAAGAAGGTGTCCAAGTTGAACTGGGACTGTTCCTCTGTTCCACTAAACACATGTGCGCTGGCCACTGCGTGAAAACACGTGTTAGTTGTGGTGTGTGTCTCATTGGTGTTTAATGGGGCTTCTTTCCTTTCCTGTTTCACAGGTGTCTGAGAAGGGATCCTTAACAGCAGAGGAGTTTGCCAAACTTTTAGGACTGTCTGTTCTTCTTGCAAAAGAGAGGTACAGTTGGATCTGTATCTGAGCTATATATAGCCTGGTACATTGTTATTGGTGTCTGATATTGATATTGATTTTTATGTTTATTCTTATTAATAGATTATAACCATTATATCCATTAAATTAACACATTAGTCCTATAATTAGCCACGTCCCCTTTTATTGAACAGCAATAGAAACAGAGTGTGCATTAAGTCATGTGCCAGAAGGGTTATTTGATTGCTTTGAAAAATAGAGATAGACCTATTACAGAATTCTACTTCTACTTTCCTATTCTACTTTCTGCCTGGGCGTCTCCCTGGGGGGGCGTTCCAGGCACATCCCACCGGGAGGAGACCACGGGGTAGACCCAGGACACGCTGGAGGGACTATATCTCTTGGCTGGCCTGGGAACGCCTCGGGGTCCCTCCTGGGGAGCTGGCTGAGGTGTCAGGGGAGAGGGAAGTCTGGGCATCCCTGCTTAGACTGCTGCCCCCGCGACCCGGCCCCGGATAAGCGGTGGAAAATGGATGGATGGATGGATGGATGGATGGACTTTCCTATTCTAAGTCTGTGCAATATGAACAAAAAAAAACTGAATATCTTGATATGCTTAATAGAAATGACAATATGTGATACACACACAGTGCCATGAAGTCTGTAAACCTCTGAGACAGGATTGTATTGAGACACAGAGCTGGACAAGGGTACAGAAAATTGTCTGCTGCATTGAAGGTCCCATTGAGCACAGTGGAAGACATTTGGAACCACCAGGACTCTTCGTAGAGCTGGTCGCCCACCCAAACTGAGTGATCAAGGTGACCAAGACCCCAATGGTCACTCTGACAGAATTCCAACATTGCTCTGTGGAGAGAGGAGAACGTAACAGAAGGACCGCCATTTCTGCTACAGTCCACCAGTCAGGCCTGTATGGTAGAGTGGCCAGACGGAAGCTACTCTTCAGTAAAAGGCACATGACAGCCCCTCTGGAGTTGACACACTTCATTTTAAGAAATACCAGTGTATTATTTTGATTTTGTACAATTTTAGATTGAAAAAAGAAAAGTACTTTCTTGCAAAAGTATGGGAACTTAATTAAATTGCATACAGATGGTAACCTGTGTAAGGGGGTGACATTATGGTACAGGGACATTTTATATCTTGTATAAAATAGTTTTTACACAATATTTATTATTTATCGCCCAATCCTACTTATCACTATCAATTCTGGGCTGAAAATAAAATGCTGGATCAAATGTTAGATTGGGAAAAAATTCAGTCAGGGCATGTAAAAAATTTAGCATGTAATACCACACACTCCCACTACATTGTTAGCTGTGTGGCTCTTCCAGTGAAGTAGTAGAGTGTTAAGTAGTAAGAGTAGTGTGAGCAGGGTGGGCTACTTTTAGATGCTAATCCTAATTCAAGTACTTAGTACAAATAGCTCATTTTAAAGCTAATTAGTTTTCAAAAAGAAATTATGGAAGAGTATCAAGATGGTCATCTTTCAGTTGACAGTTCAAGCAATTTGATAAGATCCATATAATATAATATATTCTATACTAATTCATTGATTTCTCATTGAAGTGTGAGGTTCCCTTTGGGGCAATTTTAAGAAAGAAAACATAAAATCTAAATTAATTATGTCATAATTGTTGGATATTACTTCATTGTAGAATTTCAGTACTCAATCAAATTCCTCGAATACAGAGTTATCAGTGTTTTATCAGTACTGCTCAGCAGTTGGATCTGTGTGTTGTGTTTCATGTATTGCATGCTCCTTTTCATGGAAACTCTTTTTTTTTTGTTGAACTCAAAAACAGCTAAGGCTGTCAGTGACTTTCAATGTCTTCCTTCCTGCCTTCTTGGCATCCTTCCTTACAGATTGCTGCTGGCTGAGAAAATGGGGCATCTATGCAGAGACGACTCCGTGGAAGGCCTTCGCTTTTATCCCAACTTGTTCTGATGTTCGAATCCGATGCTGCATCGGCAGTTTCTACTGGAATCTTTAAGGGACCCCTAGAGCAGAACAGGACTCAGTGTATAGACTGGACTCATGGGACTGACAGTCATAACAACCATCTCTCCACCGTATAATAATACATGTGAGCTATTGGTACAGTCTTGTGCAAAAAACTGGGCACCCATGGTCAAATGACACACTTCAATGTTTGTAATTTAAATATCAGAAATAATGCACTCAAACAGTAATCATACTTTAGATTGTGTGTGGAAGTGTGTTCTCTGTTGAGAATGTGAACATTTTTCACTGTTATTTTATCAGGGATGCCCAAGTCTTTCCATAAGAATATATAAATGTATGGAAAAATAAAAGTTCTTCTCTATGTAAAATGTAAAAAAGGTTGCTTAATGGGGTACAGTAGGCTGTCCTAAATAGGGTGGCTGCAACAGCAGGGTTGTGGCTTTGGGCCTTGCTAATGAAGCCCAAAGTGAGTTAGACCAAAAGGTTTCTGCTCTGCTTGAAAGAATTCTCCAGGATTTTCAGCCATGTCTGTTGCATTGGTAGCATTCAGTCATTACCATAGATGATTATTTCAGTGTTTCCCAATACCCAGAATGCCTGCTGACTCAAAAACTCCTACAACTGAAGCTAGTGTGTAGGTGCTGAAACACCTGCACAAAAGAGCTCATGCTAAAATTGCTGGAATATTCCATAAAGGCATATTTCCATGTATTCATGAACCATATTCTAATGTAGGAAACTGTTCAGCTGCTTCTCAGCACTGCCCTGCACTTGGACTGCACAGGGCAGCTTTTAGGTTTAAATGGGAGATAATTATTCAGAATCAACATAAAAACAGGGTCTCATATAGGAATGGTGTGAAACCAGCTGCTGTACAGAATCATACTTCAATGAGAATTAAAAAGTGAGATATCAGTGTAGTTTCCTTTAGCTGAATAGAGTGACATGTCTACCAGAATCTAAACTGTCAGCTTCAGCAGATATTTAACCTGAAATTAAAAAGCCTTTGTATAAAAGTTTCATCTGCTTATATTTTGTTCACATTTATCACCATGTGATTGTAGAGTACACACGAAAAATGCTGGGTTGAAAGAACTGTGAATATTGGAACCCAATTATGCATTGGATTATTCTGACCCAGTATTCTGGGTAAAGCATTTAACATGAATGCTATGTAATTATAACTACATTGCTGGGTCTGGGTTTGTTTTGATTATGGTTGGATACCAATGTAACCACCTAGTAGTCTCTTGGCAACAGCGTAGCAACCACCAGGGATACAATATGAACCACATAGCAACACCAGGTAGTATGCCATGTGGTTGCTATGCTTTTGCCAAGTGGATGCTATCCTGTTGCCAAGTGGTTGCTAGGCAGTTACTGTGGAATCCCAGGTGATTGCTGTGGTTTTGCCAAGTGGGTGCTAGATGGTTGCTGTGGTTTTGCCAAGTTGCTAAATGGTTGCTTTGGAATCCCAGATGGTTGGTACGCTGGTGCCAAGTGGTTGCTAGATGGTTGCTATTCTGTTGCCAAGTGCTTGCTATGGAATCACAGGTGATTGCTTTGCTGTTGCTAAGTGGTTGCTGTGGAATCCCAGGTGGTTGTTATGCTGTTTCCAAGTGGTTGCTAGGCAGTTGCTGTGGTATCCCAGGAGGTTTCTATGCTGTTGCCAAGTTAGGAGGGTGTTATGATGTAATTGTTTACAACCCAAACTTTGGTTCTTTTCATCCAACCGTTTACCCCAAATTACAGAGCATTTAGGTTTAAACCTAATATTTTAGTATGTAATAAAAGCAAATATAGTGCTGCATTGTTCTCTCATTTTATGAAGAGTTCAGTGCAATGAAGCAACAATTCCTTGCTTTTCCAAGACAGATTCCAAGGAAGCATGTGAGGAGGGTGAAGTACAATGAGATTACTCTGGAACTGAAGGGCTCGGAGATAAGAGTTCAGGGCCTGTGGAGGTTTATAAGACACTGGCCTGACTTTACACAGCAGTGTCTGACTATTTACCCTTCAGACATGCTGTGATATAATGGAGGGTCCAGAAATCTGCAAGTAACCCGATTTGAGTCCTCTAATGTAGTGGATAAACCACTGCTGGAGGCTGCGCGCGCTGTCTGTGCTCTATTGTACTGATCAGGACCTGCTCAGCAGTTTCGGCCTCTGACAGTTACAGCCTGACGGTCGACAGAGGGCGCTCGGGAGCGCCCGGGAACTCGCGGTCAAGCTCGCGCACTTCACGGCCGGTGCGCATGCGCGCGGCTCGTGCGCGGATCTTAGGCTGGTTGTGTCGGGAGCTGGAGCTGGAGCGGGGAAGTCCGGTTCTGCGCTGATTCTGTGAGTAAACCGAGCCGCTCGGCACAGCAGAGCGATGGGAGGCTGGAGTCACTGCTTTGAATGCCTTTTTTCTGGGTGAAAGAAGCAAAAGAAAGCTGTAGAAAGTCTAAAATGTCTTTATTTGGCTGGAAAAGTGTCAGATAATGTCGAGCTGAAACACACGGGACAATACTTATCATTACTTATTTATTATACAGTTTTACTAATTCAGGTTTCAAATAAACATTGAGGTGATAAAATAGAATAAATGGTATCAGTAGTAAATCGTATCATCTGATAAAAGAGGTTCTCAAACCTCAACTCAGCCTAGAAATAAAATTTTTGTATATATATATTTTTTTTTATTCCTCAACAAAACACTTAAAAACACTAAAATATATAAAATATAAAGTGTCTGATTCATGTATAATAGGTTAATTATAGGGCTGGTCGATATGGATAAAGTGTCATATCCTGATATATTGTAGCTGAATTTATTTATATATGATATGATAAAGTATATGATGTGGAAAAACAATATAATTAAACAATATAATATATTTTTTTACTATATTTAAACATTGAAATGTGATCATTTCTTCTTCATGCTCAGGAAGTCTTATACCGCCTCCATAGTGTGTCTATAGGGAACAGAGTGGAGGAGGAGCTGAGAGCAGGGGGTGGGGCTGAAAACAAGGGGCGGGGCTGTGATTTAAAAAGCGATATATGGTCCAGCCCTAGCTCATTATAAAATAAACATAATTAAACTCATACATTTAATTAAATGTTCCATTTTTTTGCATATTGATACAATAGTAAAATTCACTTTCCATGACCTGAAGCAGCATATTATTGGTAATTGGTAAACATTTCATTAGTAATGTGTGTATGTGTGTGTGTGTGCCTGTGAGTGTGGTAGATATATACTAGGACTTTCAGACTCAGCTGTTGCTATTTTGTTAATTCCCATGTAATAACATTATTTAAGTGTACTCTGGCTGTTCTGATCAAACTGCCACTATAATGATCGGACTATTTAGTTTTTAGGGAGCTGATGAAATATTCCTGCTTGCTGCTTTCCTGGTCTATAAGATAATACAACAGGAGGCTTCTGGATAAAAGCACTAGGATTTCTAGCAGAGACATAAGCTCATCTGTTCTGTCTGCTAAATAATCTAATAAACATTATCTGTTTAGAAGTGTATGAAAGGCATTACTCTCCAGTTTATATCTGTGACATCCACCGGGATTGAAGCAGCAAACAGTATATATACAGTATAATGCAATGGTGCACTAGGTCTGATGTTATTTAATGCTCTGTTGTGTGGAATGACTCATTACTCACAGGATTGTATGAATGGCAGAAGAAGGTGATGTTGAGTGTGCGAGAAAGAGGACACATGCGTCGGAATGACACAGGGTTTCACCCCACTGATCCAATTCCTGCTGCTGCTGCTTATGGGATTTGGTAAGCAGGCACTCTAAGATCAGCTAATGATACATGCATATGTGGCCTGGAGCACTTCACAGGCTCAAAAAGGTAAGGTTTGAGCTGTGAGGCCTCCATCCATCCCAACGGTCTGAGAAGGTGTTGTATAGAATTCATTTGAGTACCATATATATGAACTGAGAACCATGTATATATTTATGACATCATCACAGCCATTTCCAGAAGTAAATGAGCTGAATGACATAATTGAATGAAGATGAATCTGTGAAGTTTATAAGTTTAAATTTAGTTCATAGCAGTGCACAGATTAATTTAGCTCTCGCCACATCACAGCTCCACCTGCTATTGAAGTTAACTCATAGGTGATAAGCAGCGGTTCTGTTCATATTACTGGAGCAGGCTTAGAGGAAGAGGAGGGAGGGGCCTCTTCCTGTCCGCTTTTCCCTTGTATGTATTTTTTTTCTCAGGAAGTGACCTCCGTGTAGCGGCATTTGTAAATCACAATGCCTCCTTGAGCGAGTGCTGGGCTGCAGAGAACTATTGTCAAGCACTGCTTTAAATATGAACGACTCTACCACAGATATGGGACTGTGATTGGTTGAATAGCTGTATTTCCTGTTTGCACTTGAATTGATAAGCATTTTGCAGGGTTCATTTCATCTGTTCATACTGTGGACTAGTTTTTAAAATCGTACATAAGAGTAAAACAGAATGGATCTTTTGAATGTCCTGTTGCATTCGGCTCTGGGTGTTATGGATAAAAAAAATCATACCCCAATTTATTTTTGCTGATATACAATATGATATATGATGTGAAAAAATACAGTGTGAAAAAATTAGGACACCCCATTAAAACCTTTATCTCTTTAACTATATTTAACTTGCTAGTATTCCTGCCAAGGCCACAACCAGGAACAAACAGTAAGTACTAATGAGTAGGCTGAAGTAATTTGAACCTGTAAACTTGTGGTTTATGGCTCACGTCTTTTCCCACTAGACCTCTTGGTATATTAATTACATTATTTAGTTGTATCTGGAACAAAACTCTAGATTTTATACATTAATTAAGGTTGATCTGGTCCAAAATGCTATATTTTATGAATGTATATCAGTATCATCATCATATTTGATTCTCGTTGGAACAATGCAACTAGGGCTAGGGGATATATTGATATTGTGATATAAACAGAGCAAAATATTAATTATTTTGATTTTTGTGTGTTTTAAATTTTAGCAATGGCCGGTCTCCACCTGTGGCCTTCAGTTCAC
This sequence comes from Acestrorhynchus altus, assembly GCA_034509495.1. Taxonomy (NCBI): domain Eukaryota; kingdom Metazoa; phylum Chordata; class Actinopteri; order Characiformes; family Acestrorhynchidae; genus Acestrorhynchus; species Acestrorhynchus altus. The sequence goes on along the minus strand of CM067519.1, from coordinate 7,770,595 downwards.
ATTGCTCTGAGCAATGCAAGTGTTTTTGTCAATTACGACGCAGTTGGCAACCTGACGGACGGTGAGCTGGCCATGGCTTTAGTGGACATTGATAAGAATGTAACTGTGTTGACCAGGCCTCTCCAGTTAAACCAGTCTGGTGGATCTGTGGAGTTTAACTGCACCTGCTTCTTATATGCTGGAAATTTCAGCTTTAAGTTGGACCGATCAGCTCAGCAGAGCTCATCGAACAGAACACCTAGCCACTGGTGGAGTCCAGTATTGCGTGTCCAATGGCCCACTTTCCACCTTGGAGTGGAGCGGGCCAGAAACAACCACAGCTCAGATGCGTTTCAAATCGCAGTGTCCACTAATGAGCACTTCCATGCCTGCTCCAGCAGCAAGACCTCATCCCTCTACCTGGAAGTCAGCTACCTGGAACACAACCAGATCGGGAAGAACAGCATAGACAAGATGCAGAATCGCATGAGGCGCGACATCAAGGTCGTAAAGTCCCAGAACATAGAGCTAGACTGTGCATCCCAGCTGACTGAACGTGGCTTCATTCAGGTGGCCCTCAAATCCCACCACTCCCAGCAGGACATCAAATCCTCAGGCCCACTCTACTTTTCCCGCATCTTCTCCTACAAACTTCTGGTAGAGAACATCTACAGGAATGGCTGCGAGGGGGCCGTGTCCGTCCGCTTGCTCTCCCCACCCTGCACGGTCACTACTGGGAAAGTGCTGCTATATAAGGAGGTCAATACAGCTGCAGAGCAAGCAGGTCCATCTCAGCTGGCCTTTAACTTCCTCAGCCAGGGCGAGAATGAGACTGAGTTTAACTGCTCTATCTTCGACCTGGGCAGGAATAAGTACTGCTTTCATTTTGCGCACATCTATAGTCACTCTCCCAGTTCAGCGCAGACCTGCATCATTGTGCAGAGGAATGCTGGTGAGAAATAGTTTTTGTACTAAGCATTAAAGCATTGCTTTCCACTGGATTAAATGCCAACCACATTGTTAAATGTACATTTCTCTCTCCTCAGTTGTACAATTGAGCCATTAGTATTATATACATTCACTGTCCAATTTACTAGCTTATACACTGATCAGCTCCTTGTTTCTACATTCACTGTCCATTTCATTATCTGATCTTACCACATAGGAGCACTTTGTGGGTCTGTAATTATAGACTGTAGTCCATCAACTTGGTTAGCCTTCTTTCACTCTGATCTTCATTGGTCAGAACCCCACAGGCCCATCACAGAATAAGAATTATGTGGGTGGTGGGTCATTCTCAGCACTGCACTGACACTGAAGTGGTGGTGTGTAATTTTGTGTTACACTAGTAAGAGTGGACCAGACACAGCAGTGCTGGAGTGTTTAAACACTGTGTCCATTCACTTCCTACTGTATTAGACACTCCTGCATAGTTGGTTCACCTTGTAGATATAAGGTATATATATATATATATTAATGCATGATCCTAATACATATATATATGACCAGTAAAGCCTATAGGAGGCCCCAAGTTGTAGAGATTGTAGTTCATAAAAACCATCACTAATTACTAAGTATATCTAATAGATTTAAACAACTTGTTACTATAAAAAGTAAACAGTAACATTTAACAGAAATTTAATTATGTTGATAAGTTGTTTGAAACCTATTTGAGATAATCTGAAAATGGAATTTGGCTCGAAACTATAGACAATAAAGACAGTACTGGTTTTGCATATTTCTTTTTTTTTCACTGAGCAAAGTTACTGTCCTGCATGCTGTATTTTGAATTAGAAAACAAATCTAAAGATTTTATAAAAAATTTTGAAGCCTCTCTCATAAGCATTTTGTTATGACAGCAATCATATTCAATGTTTATGCAGACTCTTCCCACCACATTTTGTCTAGTCCTTAAAACATATGTGTGATTTATTAGTAGAGATGTGGGGCCCCTGGCAAACATGGAGCGGCTGCAGCGTGACCTGTGGCGAGGGCGTGAGAGAACGAGTTCGTGAGTGTCTGCTGCCCTCTGGTGGTGGCATGCAGTGCACAGACATGGTGAGAGAGCAGTCACTGTGCTCTCTGGAGGACTGCACAGGTAAACTTCATCATTCATTCTCAGTGATTCGGTACAGTGCAAATGTCTGTGCCAAAGAAGAACATTGTTTAAACTTAGCACTATTGCATGTGGGAGTCTAAATCAGTCCTTTCTGTGATATTTAGAGGACCTGCCTCCCCCTTCCATCCCACCTCCTCCAGCTGTGCACTCTCTTCTGGGGGGAAATATGGTGGTGGTGGCTGGTATCTCTGTGTGTCTGGCTGTCATCCTTGTCACCATCCTCATCACGGTGTGGAGGAAACTGTGCCACACTCCAAAGTGCAGCTCAGTGCGGCGTGAATCGATGCATCCTTCTAGCGGACGGAAAAACTCAGATGAGGCTTCTATCTGCGGATACAGTCTACAGAGACCCAGTTTCTCTGAGAGTCTTCAGGCAACTGGGCCTCAGAAAGGTCTAACATATCCTGGATCTGCATCAGATAAGGGCGTGCTGGCCTGTCAGCAGAGTCTCTCTTTACCTTTGCCCTTGGTCCAGGACCCCGAACGATTGTCACCTTCTGGTCAAAAGATTCTGCCCCCCATTTTTGGCTATCGTTTGGCCCAGCAGCAGCTGAAAGAAATGAAGAAGAAGGGGCTTAAAGAGGCCACTCAAGTGTACCATGTCTCTCAAAGTCCTATTGATGACACCATGTTAGAGGCCACAGCCTCCACATCTGCAGGCTTGACACCAGTGCCTCAGGAACTGGAAAGCCCAGAGGAACACAGTATGGGTCACTTCCAAAAAAAACCTTTCCCAGAGCCAGTGTGGCCTCACAAAAACTCTGCTACCCTACCTGACAGGCTAAGTCCAAAGGTTGACCTCATATTGGGCACACCAAAGTCTGCTTTCAGCGCCAGGGAACGACGGCAGGAACGCACCGCAGACTGGGTGGCAATGGTGGAGCGCACTCGACTCGATTGCTCCAAGAATCCAAATTTCAGGAGGACATCTAGCTTCAATGAGAGCCAACTGCAGCAGCTGCCTCCACCAAGACCTTTTAGGGAACGGAGCATGACCCAGGTTGCACCACGCCAGCTTCCAGAAGGCAGTTGCAGGGCCAGAGCCTGGGATCATCCCATCCCAGAGCTGGAGGACTGGTCTCGGCCCATATATGGGATATCAGACAGTTCCTGTGACCAAAGACGGAGACCATGGATAGGCACTCCACCTTCCCTCTCAAAATCCAAACCAGTTACTATTAATTCAAGGACTTCACCACTAACCAAAGATCCCCTAAATGATGGTCACGTATTGGGCCGGGCACCTTCTTTTGGTATGGACCGAGTGGAGAGGGCAGAACAGAACTGGAGCCGGAGGGGTCCCTCACCCATCCAGAGGAACATTCTGGCCAGGAAGCTTCGGGAAGCCAACTCATCAGCCAGTAGCCACCGGCAAAGAAGTTCCACCTTTTCCAGTTGTGAGCAGCGTAGAGGCCGGTGCAGAAGCCTTCCACTCTCTGCAGACTACAGCAACTCCTCCTACGGCCTGACTGAGGCTGAGAAATGCATGATGGACATCTCTGGATACCTGGGAGAAGATGATGGACTGGAGGTTATGAAAGAGCACAGACTTACCTGATTGTATCTGAGCCTGGTTCAATCAAAGATGTCCAGCTTAGGAATTCTACTTAGTTCTGAAGTGAACTCCCCAAAAGCTTGATTCATCAAAAAATGGTCATCAAAATCATCAAAAGATATGGACTAATGTGGAGGTAATGTTTCTAGATTATTTATTTATTTTTCAATTGTGGAATCACTGCATTTTGTATTTTGTCAAAAAAATACCAATATCAGCTTTGAAAAGGCAATGAAAATTACAGGGGAGCTCAGCTGATTTTTCAAATTTTCTGCAGAAGCCGATGATTGAGGTTGGCACTTCCTTTGGAGTGCTCTATTTTACTTCAAGCCACTTTGATTTGACAATGTGTGTAACCAGGCATTTTGAAAAATCAGTGCCTCCACCTTAACGCATCAGCTGACGTTCAGTGGGATCAGTGGGAAAGTGAAAATTGTAGACGTAACATGCATATAGACCCACTGTGTTTGCAAACGGGAATGTATTGTCTGCATTTTACCCATCCACACAGTGAAACACATATACACACTAGTGAATTTACACCCTGGGGGACAGTGAGCACACAGAACCAGAGTAGTGGGTAGCACTATCCACGGCACCCGGAGAGCAGCTGGGGAATTAAGTGCCTTGCTCAAGGGCACTTCAGTCATGCCCTGCCAGGGAATTAAACCAGCAACCTTCCAGTCACAAGGCTGGTTCCCGAACCACCAGCCACGTCTGCCCCAAACTTGCACATATGTTTTAGATTAGATTACAGAAGGTTAGATAACAAACAGACCTGTCAGATACAATGTTTAAAAACAAAATAGTCAGACAAGTCTATTTGCAAATGATCAAACTAAGCATTTAATTAAACGTTTATTTTAAACACACTATTCAGAAATGTGTAATTATCTTTTTGGCAGGCTATTCTTTCAAAAGATGACAAGTGAGTTTCAGATTATTATTGTTTAACCAATTTCTTTGCAGACTTCTGCAGGTTTGGGGGCTGATGTTCATTATCGTGTTATGTGAAAAAGATTGATGATTTATGTGAATGGTCATATAGAATAGTGTTTATCATTTTTCACACAAGGCCACCCATGAAGAACGTAAATGCAGTAATATATTTGTACATAGATAAAGTTTATGTAAGATTTATATGCATGTTTAATATGAAGTAATGCTATATTTACGCGTTTGGTATTTCTTTGTTATATTTTGTCTTTGCTTTTTTTGTAGATTGGTTTTATTATTAATTTTCCCCAATATATAATAATTAAAATGATTATTGATGCGTTCTCACATACTCATACAGCTCAGGAAAAAAAATAAGAGATGGCTTGAAGTTTTTCCCTTAAATCTGCTTCTCAGCCTTTTCCTTCCATTTTGTCTGTCATACAAGACTAAGCTACTTCAATTTCTGCACCAGAAATGGCAGAAAGTCAGCCACCAGCAGTTTGAAAGACTGGTGGAGAGCACACCAAGACATTGAAGCTGTGATTGGCAATCAAGGTTATTTCACCAAAGCAGCCACTCCACATGATCAGTTTCATGTGAGTAAAATGTTGTTTTTTTTCTATAAAGCATTGATCAGGTTTCTCCAAAATTTCAAATTAAAGTATATCCATTTAGAGCATTTATGACTTTATGACAGCTGTTCAAAATCCCGAAAGAATGTTCTTTGTTTGTAGACCTCAAATAATACAAAGCAATTCAGTTAATAATCATGTCTAAACAAAAAATACCATGTTTAAGAGAATTCAGAAATCACTGCTGAATAAATTGGATTGTCAATCACAACTTTCCTGTCTTGGTTTGCTTTGCTCCAGTCTTTCAAACTGCTGTTTTGTGACAGAATGGCAGGAAAGAATTGGCTGCCATATGTTTAGGGACGCTGATTTGAGTTGTCTCTTAATTGTTTTCAAGGCTGTGTGTCTACATTTAGAAGCACATTCTATTTATTTGAACACAAAGTATTTAGAACAGTGGCCCTCAGAAGTCCTTGTTTAGCTGGATGGAATGTTTCACATTTTTGGTTGGAGTTAATGTTTTACTGATCTACTGATTTATATTTATTAGGAAAACATTCAAGAGATGATGATAGTTATTTTGGTGTTGTGTTGTGCAGTTTGCATAACGCATCAATCTTTTCACATAAAATAGAGTCTGTATACTGGTGTGTTTATCTCGGAATGCTGTGAAATGACATGCTCTGGGAGCAACATTTCTGATGGCTTAATGGGAGTAATTTTTTTGGTCATTGATGCATTTATTGACAAACATTTGAAAACGTTTGTTAAGAAAATCCAAAATCCATTGGTTTCAGACAATTTGATTCTGTTTAGAGATTTGTTCTCTAGGAAAAGCTGTATTGAAGGCAAGTTTGAATCCAGAAGCACACATGGGTTACTTTTCTGAACATCTGGGAGAAATCAAACATCTCAACACCAAAGTCCTAGTTAACATATTTCAGTTCATACATTTGCGACAGTCTGTGGTTGTAGTTAGATTATGTATTTAGGAACTGGTCATGAACACTAAACCGGGGCATGAAGGCAAATGAACTGCAGCTTTCCCTCCAGTGAAGTGTGTGCATTGTAATAGGTGATACAAATTGAACTGTAGCAGGTGGCACTGTCTGTAAACTCAAAGAGAGTCAAATATTTAATGTGGAGATGAATGTTTTCTTATATTTGTAAATACAAAATAAGCTATTTTTCATACAATCATTTGAGGATCTGTTCTTAGTAAAGCAGTAAATGCCATTTACATACATACTTACAGGTCAAACTGTAGTCGTCATTACACTGGAAAATGTAATGCTTCTGGTCAGAAGAGCAGCCACTGTCATGTATTGGGTGTAATGTAAATAAATATGTTCACTGTTTCATTTTTGTGAATTTCCTGTTTTCTTTTTGTACAAATAGCAACACAAGTGTCTACCTAGATATACACTGATCAACTGTACAGCTACTGATAGGTGAAGTGAATCACACTAATTATCATATTACAGTGGCAGCTGTGAATTGGGGGGATATTCTAGAAATTAAGTGATCAGCCAGTTCTTGAATTTGATTTGTTGGAAGCAGGTCTGAGATCTGCCATTTTTACAAGGACCAGACTGACATAGCCAAGCGAATGAGTCAGCATCTTAAAAATGGCAGGCCTTTTAAGATGTTCTAGGAATACAGTGGTAAATATACCTAATGTGCTCCAAAGAAAAATGAGCACCCAAGGTTCATTGACGTGATTCATGAAAGCTCCAACATGTTGGGAACATCTTGGTGCCAGATCCTGCTGGACACATGTAGAGGTCTTGTGGAGTCCATGCCCTGATGGTCAGACCTGTTTAAGACTTACCTTAAGTAAGAAATAGTTCTTCTGTACCAGTATTGAAGAAAGGAAAATGTGGTATTTTACAATATTTTGCAGCTTGAAACTAACTTTTTTGTTATTTTTATTCTTATTATTTGATTCTCTAGTTTGAATAAGAAGCCTATCATAAATCATAAATGATCATTCAGACAAGTGGAGTTTGAATGCTTGTTTACTTATAATGTACAATCTAATGTACATCTACATTAGTAATATATCACATGTTTAAGGAAAGATCTTCATAAACAACAGTCAGTGTAGTGTCAGTGTAGGATATACAGTATTAGTATAATTATATGGTGTAATACTGCAGTGTAAGGTCCTCTTACAGTTCTCTTATGATGAATTGAGACTTAAACATATAAAAGAGGCAGTGGGTCTTATCTAGGCCTCTGGTCCAGCCCCACTACCCAGGCTGTCCATAAAAGCTGCAGGCCGCACCTTCATGCTCGTATGTCTGAGGGAATACCAAAGCCCTTTCCAGGTGCCCCATACCACTCCGTTGTCGTGATTGGCTGTGTAATTTCCCCCTCGATAAAACCGGCCATTCAGGTTGGCAGCATGGCACCTGCCAGAAATCAAACACATTTTCCAAAAATGAATTCCATTTTCAACTGAAAGTGTATGTGGAGCAGAATTAAAAATGCAATAATCATTCAGTGCAGTAAAAAGAACTTTAACATAACAAGTGCCAGTCAGTTTGCTGGTTACAGATAAAGTGTCCTTTAACAAAAAGAGTCAATCAGCCTGCTGATTATGGATAAAGTCCTGTCTTTAAACAAAAAACATTTTACTCTGTAATACTCTGTTGTACAGACTGCTGGTCAAATAGCAAAACGTGACAACAATAAAATGGACATAAAATGTGTCTCTGACGGTAGTTTGATTTTGGTTGAAATAGGACAAATTGGCTCTTCTTAATATTTGGGTTGCCATGTTTGACTCCAAGTCCTAAAGGTCCAGTTTCCAGTAAATATGATAATTCACTCCTCAAATATACACCCATTTAGTATGGAAATTAACAGATGAGATGAGTTGGGTGTATTAGAGGAAGGAAGTGATCAAAATAGAAACAGAGATGCTGGTCAGTTATGATTTAATTAATAACTTTATTCATTTAAATAACTTTCAAACTTTTTTAAGCATTAATAACTTTAATATCTTTGACAACATATGTTTTTAAAGTTCGTCAATTGTTTTGCTTGACAATTATTTATCCACTAAAATTGATACGGACGATGATTTGAATATGTGGATCAATGGTCAAATCTCGAGCTGTACCAAGAGCCCTTCGAGCTTCAAGTGCAGCTCGGCTTGACCTACCATCCCTCAAATTGCAAGGAAAACATGCATCCAGACTCTTTTCTGTTCTGGCTACAAAATGGTGGAATGAACTTCCCCTGGGAGTCCAAACAGCTGAGTCCCTCACTGTGTTCAAACGCAGACTGAAGACCATCTGTTTCAGGAGTATTTAACTCCATAAAGACATTTGTGTTCAACAGGATCTCAGCGTGAGGAATCTCTAGATTCTAGCCTCATCTACTAGCTAAGAATATCTGCTAAATGCCTTAAATGTAAATGTAGGGATAGTATATAGACAGTAAAAATGAATGAAATTACACTTTATAGCACCTTTCTAAACACCCTAAGACACTTTACAATCACAGTTGCACTCAGCCAATACACCGATTAGAAGCACATAATGTACTCTCTACGAGAAACAACCACCGAGCTTTAGTGGGGGTTCACCATGGACAGAGTGCTAATCCATATCTAGGCATACAAACACTCATTTACACACCAGGGCAATTTAAAGGAGACAATTCAGCTGATATCCATGTTTTTAACCAGAGTTCCCATAGTTTTTAACCAGAGTTCCCATAGGAAACCCTTGCAGACACGGCCAGAATGATGTGTAATCTCCACACAGATAGGCTTTGAACCCAAGACCCCAGTTCTTATATATGCAGTTAATAAAATAATAAGGATGTATAGAATCAGCTAAAAATATTTACAGATAAAATTAAATATAGAAAAAACAATATATACACTAAATGAAGAATTAACAGTTGTGTGCAAGTTACAAGAACAAGGAGCAGGTATTTTTTTGTACCTCACCTGTTGTACCACCAGCCTCCTTTGTTCTCTTTGGCACAGCTTCCTTGCCGGTAGCGATCATTATCCTGGTCCCTGGTGCTGAACTCCATGCCGCTGTGGGAGGCAGACCACTGCTCAACCATGTTACTTCCACCAGATAAAGCATCCCCAGCCCGGCCACTGTACATGCCATAGTGCAGCCGGTACTTATCCTGCACATGGATGACCACATATCAGAAATGTTAGATTCTATGTTCAGACTCTAAAAATCTCCAAAAATATTCATGTTTAGTTTTTTACGTTTAGTAAGATAGAAAACATACTTTTTCATCTGCCACTCTGAAGTTGTCATACAATGCATACGATTTCTCTCCATTCCAATCCATCAAATCAATCTTCATCACATTTTGACCTTCAGTGAAAGTCAAAATAAAGTTATTTCCTCATGTTGAACCATGTAGTAGAACCATGTAGATAGTGTTTTTAACAATAATCAATCTACCTCTATTCAACAAGACATGAATATGATCATTGCCCAGCCAGAATTCATCTTTACTTAATTTGAAATGGCCAAACCCATTCTTATACTCCTCCCAGTCTCTGTGAATAAAGAAAACATTGCAGGTATGAAGACATAATATCTTTTTTATATATTATTTCATCAACACTGTGCCCAAAACATTCTACCATTTAATACAACATTTAAACTCCACACTTTTCTGTTCTTTTACTAAGTACAGGCAAATGCAAGGCCACACAGCTCATGTTTTCTGGATGCTCTATGTTATGTGTGTATAACTGATAAAGCAGTAATCATGACCTGTTAAAATCCACCTTCCCATTGCGGCGTTTCTGCATTACAGTCCATCCTCCTCCATCTTCCATGTCACAGTAGACCAGAAAAGGCTCCATTGTTGGTTTGGGTTTAATCCGGTAGAACCCACTATTTGGTCTGATTCGGTCAAACAGCTCAGAGCAATCTGAAGAGGACAAAAAAACAACTTCTTTTTTTACCGGTTTTTGAGACAACTTTCTTTTGAGGAAAAAATGAGAATACCCCCACAATGAATTAGTGCAAATCAGCTGTCAATATTTTGTTAGATCATAGTTAAAGAAGGCTTTAGAGGAGACTATCTCTTTGAAACCTCAGGCATTCGTTTGGTTTGCTCTTGATTGTTGGAGTGAGTGGGATCCCCATGGTGAAATCCAAGGAGCTTTATTGAAAGTAAGGCTTTCAGAAAGTTGTAGATGCAGATGAGAAGGGATTTAATAAAATCCCAAAACAATTAGAATTCAGCCGTTCCTCTGTCCGGAAACAAAATACAAGTGGAAAACATTTAAAGCAACTGCCAACATGGCCAGGTCAAGCCAAGTTCTCAAGAGCAAGAGCAATTCTGGAACAAAGTGCCATCCCAAGTTGAATTATCTGGGCACCGTAACAAAAGATGTTTGGTGCAAACCAGACAGCATTTCACCACAAGAACCTCATACCACCTATGAAGCACGGAGGTGGAAGTGTCATGGTTTGGAGCTGCTTTGCTGCAGCATGTCCTGGAAAACTCTGCATCATAGAAATCACTATGAGATCTTTATTGCATCAGAGGGTGTTCTAACCTTTTCCTCATAAGAAAAGTGCATTTGTATTAATTATATTTTGGAAATGTGCAAATGATGTTTAAAAGACATTTCTTCAGTTTTATGTGTTACAGTGCATCCAGAAAGTATTCACAGCACTTAATTTTTTGCACGTTTTGTTATATTACAGCCTTATTCCAAAATGGATTAAATTCCCTTTTCCTATCCCATTCTACACACAATACCCCACACTGCCAAAGAGGGAAAAGTTTGTTGGAAATCTTTTTTTTTTCCAATAAATCTTTTCAAATTTATTAAAAAGGCACCTAAAGGACTCTCAGACCATAAGAAACTTTTTGGACAGAATTCCAAACATCATGTCTGGAGGAATCCAGGCACTGCTCATCACGTAACTAATACCATTCCTTCAGTGAAGCATGGTGGTGGCAGCATCATACTCTGGGATGTTTTTCTGCAGCAGGAACTGGGATACTAGTCAGGGTCAAGGGAAAGATGACTGCAGCGATGTACAGAGACTTCCTTGAAGATGAACCTTCTGATCCAGAGCACTGTTTTATGAAGGTTTATCTTCAGGACAACTCTGTGAAGGTTCTTGAGTGGCCCAGCCAGAGTCCAGACTAGAACCCGATTGAACATCGCTGGAGATACCTAAAAATGGCTGTGCACAAGCACTCCCAATCCAATTGATGGAGCTTGAGTCGTTCTGCAAAGTAGAATGGGAGAAACATCCCAAAACAGTTGTGCCAAGCTTGTAGTATCATACTCAAAACAACTTGAGGCTGTAAATGCTGTCAAAGGTCCTTCAACATAGTAATGAGCAACAGTTGTGAAGACCTATATACGGCAAATTTGTGTTTTATTTTTGATTAATGTGCAAAGCTTTCAAACAAACTTTTCTCACTTTGTCGTCATGAGGTGTGCAGATTTTGGAGGGGGAAGAGAATTGAATCCATTTTGGAATGGATTCCATTCTTTTGCAGTAAAATGCTACAGAAAGTTGCTTTAAATTGTGCCTCAATTCATTCATTAGAAAAGGTGGTTTTATATTTACGGACATATAAGTAAATGTAAAGTGACCATGGTGCAGCATATCACCTCTGTCATGAACCAGTAAGTTCCCCCCTGTGGATGGCAGCGAAGGTGCAGAAGTCTCGTTGTGGCCTATTGATGGTTCCAGTTTGGTCACCTGTTTGAAGCGACGATGTGCACGCATGTGTGCTAGTTTCCACTCTCCAATCAACAACACATGATCAAGCTTCTGTATGCTCGCTCTCAGCTCAGACACCTCAAAATGACACTCTTCATCTCCCTCAGTTAGACAAAACATGAGCACAGATATCATTTTCTATTCAAGAGTAAATAGAACATTTATCAAAAGATTAAAAAAATGAACATCACCTACCAAAACACCAGATGATGTAACTCCACACGACACCAGGAGGCAGAATATAAAGGATGCAGACATTTCCATTAAAATGAGAGAACTAAAATGTTGATTGAAATAATATAAAATGGTTAAAAAGACTGAACAAAAAGGAAATTACAGATTTAACCTTTATAACAGCCGAAACGCAGTTACTGTGACCGCAGCTACTGTGCAGGCTGAGAGCTCAGGTGTTAATGCCTTTTAAGTTTTCATTTCCATTATTTATAGTTGCAGTTTGTTCCGCATGGTCTCTATTAAATCCAGAGAAAGTGTTTCACCATTTCCCATTCCTCACATTCCACTGGTCTCTTCCAGGACAATGTTGTTCTGGACAGAAAATGGGTGTAAGTGGAACAATACTTTGAATTTGTTTATTGTCTTAACCCACTCCTTATTTTGCCTATTTTTAATTTCCAATAAAACATAAGACTACTTCTATTGTATGATTTCCCAGGCTTTAGAAAGGGAGGAGCTAGGTCTATGTGTTGAATGGATATTAGATCTCATTAGACCGCAAATTAAAAAGGTTAATCAGAGGTCAGAAATAAATTAGGCAATCAGATTCCAATTAGAGAGTAATTAGATATCAGGGTTTGACTAATCAATCAGAATACTTGACTCAAACAGCCCACCAGACTGCAGGACTGAAAAGGCAGTTGTTTAACCTTTAAAACCCTAGACTAATTTTGCGGGATGGGTTTGTAGTTTGACATACTTCACCAAAAGCTCACACATGCCAGTTATTTTCAGAAGATCTTATGTGAGTGGCCCAGCCAGAGCCCAGACTTGAACTGGACTGAACATCTATGGAGATATCTAAACATGGCTGTGCACCGACCCATCCAATATGATGAAGTTTAAGAAGTTCTGCAAAGAAGAATGGGAGAAACTTCCCAAAATCAAGTGTGCCAAGCTTGTAGCATCATACTCAGTCTTGAGGCTGTAATTGCTTCCAAAGCTGTTTTATTTGTAATATGTTTGCTATGATTTCAAACCTACTCTTCTCACATTGTCATTGTGGGGTATTGTGTGTGTAATTTTGAGGGGAAAAAAGGAATTTAACACATTTAGGAATAAGGTCAGAGGCACATAACAAAATATGCAAAAAGTTAAATACTGTGAATACTTTCTGGATGCACTGTATTAGTATGAATTTGACCATGTTTGGATCAAAAGAGTACTTGCATGTACAGGCTTTTGGAGCTGAAAATGTAAGAATTTTGATGAATTATTTGTAATGATTAGATTGACAAGAACATTTACTTGACAGTGGACCAAATAAAAAAAAACAACAACAACCTGAATGTCCTCTATTATTTTTCTTATTTATATATGTAACAATATTAGCCCTTATCAGGACTTTTATTCTGAAATTTGAATTCTGAACACTCAAATAGCCCCTCCCTTCTCACTTTCCTCTATAACCCAATATCAGGATTGGTGACATAATTTAGCCCCACCCCTCCTCTGATCAGTCAGAGTCTGCATGCAGGTTGAGCGCATACACGTTAGAGGTGAGCGATACCGGGAATTTTGGTATTGATCCGATACCAAGTAAATGCAGGCCCAGTATTCCCGATATCAATACCGATATTTAAGCTTCATAGATTCAAAGGATCCAAAACACCTAGGACAGAATTTTGCCAAACATTGTCCATGACAACAAAATACTTTATTATCACAGTCAATATCACAGCCATTAGGAAAATAAGTCTATTTTGATGCAGAAAAAGAGAAACTACAATACAAGAATAAAAAACATTCTCCCCTCACTGACATCTTTTCTAGTTCTTTTGTTCTTTGTTTCTTTTTTCAGACAGAATTGTTATTAGAAAATACAATAAAAAATAAGGAATTTTCTTCCTTTCTGTGCAATTCTGTTTTTTCTTAAATAAAGAGAGTAGAAAATAACAACACAGCTTCAAATACAATCTGCTGAGGTGACAAACCACAACACAACAAAAATAACACAATAACAAATACTGTTAACAGTTTCACACTTATTCTGTTTATCAAGATGAACAAATAAAATAAAATAATACAGAACGTGTTTCTGGGTGCTGCTGCTGTTTGATTTTCTGCAATAAAATAAATAAATAATAAAATATTATAATTAACAATAAAATGAAGCGTCTCTCTCCGTGTTGTGACGTGTCGACTCGAGGAAACCACTGATTGACGGGCCAGGCTGAGTGGGCGGGCCAGGCTGAGCCTACCCGCATGGCTGATTGGCTGGCGCCGCTGAGACACGTGACAAAGAATCATAAAAAGGCGAGCGTAAGGGGGCGGGCGCTGATCCGTACTGTGACAGAGCCGTGCTTACGGAGAGGATAGTTTGGTGAATGCGCATGCGCAGCAGGAGAGAAATAACGGCTTGGGTATCTATATTTTTACACCAGTATTAATCAATACCAATACCAGCGTTGGTATCGATATTATTGATATTTAGATCGATCCGCCCACCTCTAATACATGTCCTCCTTTGGCATTCAATTACTTGCTGAAATTTCATCACACAATGATGAGAGCATGGTCAGATAAAGTAAATCTTGTAGGTTGTTATGATATTTGTATCATGCTGGGTATTTTGAAGTTATGTAGCCTGGAAAAGAGCAGGTAACCGTCTGATAACAGCCGGGATTCTTGGGGTTTGTGCTTTCTGTGCAGTCACTCACCTGCTTGTTTGCTTGCTCTTGAAAATGAACCGATGGCAAACCACTTATATAAAATTCCCATACATTTTATCCAATTTAAAATTCCCAACTCGTTTTATACATCCCAAAATTTCTCATGTCTGGGAAAAAGACAATGTCTGGTCACACTAATTTTGACCTATTTGAATAAAGATGTTTGTTTTTTCAACATTATAAAATGGTTCGTTGACAGATTAAACGTAAAAATGTGGAAAACAATATTGGTCTGTTGGGCTGATTATAATATAGCTAATAATATAGCTGGCCAATCAGACTGCAAGATTCCAACAGCCAATTAAAAGTAGCCAATCAGTGATCTTCAGTTTCCCCATCAGAGTGCTTATGATTTATGGGAACTAGGATGGAAAGTTCTCCTGCATCCTGCCGTGGTGTGAAATTCGAGTTACTCGAGTGAATCCGCAGTCAGCAGAAAAGTCTAACATGTTAAGTCAGCAGAAATGTTCCACCATCAACAATGTGATCCAAAAAGCTCGTGGAAATGAAGTGGCGGCGGATTGAGCTCCAGATCCAGAAAGTAAGACTCCGCTCCAGCTCAGTCGAACACAGCCGCCCAGACAGTCGGAACCAAATCCCGGAGCGGATTTCATACTTTCTGGATCTTGGTTTTATTTTTTAATTCTAAAAAAAAGATACATCAGTGTGACTAAAGCCTTTACTTTCAGCTTAGTAAAACGGCATGTTGACTATTTTAATACTTTTTTAAACTTTTAAACGATTAAAAAGTATTTAATTAATAAAATTAATAATTTTAATAATAAAAATAATGTATCAATTATATATACATATATGTGTGTGTGTGTGTGTATTTTATATATTATAAAATATATATTTTATAGTTAAAATCATAGAAACATTTGTTATATTTTAATATAAAAAATAATATATATTAGACTCGTTCTCCCAAACCTGAGGAGTGTGAGGCTCACGCCAGGCGCAGGGCTCTGGTTTGGGGGAAGGATTGTGCGCATGAGGAAGTTAAATCCGCTACGTTAGCAGGGAATGGGCGGATGAGTGTGGACAGAAGGAAGAAAATAGTGTTGTGAACCTTTGAACCGTTTTCCTCAGTGTCTGAGTCACGCGACACGAAGACCATCTTGGAGAAAGCGATGAAATAACGTCCTGCCCCAAAGCAGCGCTGAGAGACAGAACTACAGGAGACAGGACTACAGGAGACAGGACAGCAGAGGGACAACAGTGTAGTCTTCCGCGGATGCTGTGTGCTGTGATCAGTCTGGTACCTTTTAGTTTTCTTACTGGAGCTGGTGTTGCTGTGAATCTGTTACATTGAGACTAAAGTACTTCCCCCCTCTTTCCTCAGCTCTGCTCAACTTCATCTGTTACAGTTTATCCCCTTACAAAAGATAGAAGTGTTTACAGGAGCCAGATGTTTTCAGGAGAGACTCAAATGTCTCCATTTGAGATGTTTAAATTCCCTTCGTTTTACATTCGTACGAATTTGACTGTGTTTTAATGCAAAATGTACTTGTTTGTACATTTGTTTTTGTCTTTTTGCTTATAAGGATGAAAACACACCAGAAATCCCGCTGGAAATTGATTATCCACAGTGTTTTTGAGCTGAAAAAGCAAGAGTTTTGTAATAAGGTTTTCAAAAGACCTGACAGTGTAAACTTTATTATTTTTGTATTTGTTTATTATTCAGTATTATCAGCATTCAGGACTTTTATTCTGAAATTTGAGTTATAAAGACTAGAAGCTGAACAGCTAGATATTTCACTGTGTTTGATTAAGATAGATACCTTATTAACCTTTGCAAACCTTTACCAGTTTTTTGGGGATGTTTTTCGTAGGTTGACATACATTTATTCACCTTAAAAGGACTTTTATTCTGAAATTTGAACTCTGTGTGAGCAAGGACGGACAGCACAGTCTCTCATTTTCCTCTATAACCCAATGGCTGGGTCTGTGGCATTATCAGCCCCGCCCCTTCTGATCAGTTGGAGTCTGTATGCAGGTTGAGTGTGTAGAGCTGGACAGAGCAGTAAACACTCACTGGAAACATCTTTGACATTTAAACTGGGATTTCAGTTGGAAATGAGTGAAATGAAGCTATTTTCTGGATTAAGCTGAAGCTGGATTACTCTTTGATAATTCGTCACACATTAATGAGATGGTTAGATAGTATGTTTTGTAGTTTGCTGTAATGTGTGTAGCATGTCATATAGCATAGAGTGCGGGTCTATGGTTCTAAGAGTTGATTCCAAATGGAAAGTCACATATTACAGCAGTACCTTGAACATCAAAGAGCAAAAGAACATAGTACTCAAACTGAGCAGTGGAAAATCCAGGTCCAGAAAGTAAATCCACACCTAGATTTTGTTCCAACTGTGGGACAATATCTGATTTGCACCCGTACAGTCAGCAAAAAATGCTGGGGTGGATTTTTCCTTTCTGGACCTGGATTTTCCACCTCTACTTAAATATTATGAAGACACATACATAAATAAGAAATGTGTTAAAATACAGTAAACAAAAAAAAATAATACTATTGGGCAACAGAGCAAATAACGTGCCGTTATGAGTATTAAAGTGTGTTATTGCATAAACATTATGCAGGTAAACAGAACATAATGAAAGACCAAGTGGTGGTTCACAGTTAGCCTGTCCTGTTATGAACCCGTATAGAGAAAGTGTCAGTGCAAAGTGAAAGAGTGAGGAATAATGTCCAGCTGCATTCAGTAAATCGGTCATATTATGTACAGGTGTGGGATCGTGTAGAAAATGATGAGACTTTGAACACTTTGTGATTGAACTACTTGGTTTGGGACCGAAGTGAGCTTTAAGGAACTTTGAGTTACGGCGCACATCATGTGATATTTTTTCTTTGAGACAGTCTTTTTTACATTCAGAGTGAGATATAACTGCTGCTTTTCTTCTCGTGGAACAGAAAAAAAAACCTCTTAAAAATGTCATCAGTGCATTTTAACCCTGGCTTGGATTCCAAAGACGTTAATGGGTGAGTGAATACCATCCAGGTAAAAGACTTCAGCTTTAGCAGCACTTTTGACCTTTACTCTTTAATTCCTGCAGCTGTCAAATCATTTTTCTCTGTGTCTCCTGTGTGCATCTCTGCTATACTATTGCAAATCCTGAATTGACACAAAAATGTGATTCTCTGTTTAAAATCACTTTCTGGGCTAACTGGTGTTGTGGGCTGTTCCACCTACACTGGGAGCAGGCAATCCTGGTCCTGGAGTTCCAGATTCCTGCACAGTGTTATGTTTTTCATGCACAAGCACACCTGATTCAACTGGTTTACTAGGACTTTCAGAGCACAGAATCCAGCCAACAGGAAGCTGGCACTCCAGGGCCAAGCTTGCCTACCTCTGATCTACACTAGATGTCCAAAAGTTTGTATAGATGGCTGCCTTTTAGTAAATATCTATCTCCATTAGTAGAAACATTTCAGGTATCAGCATTGTGATTTCTGGATTACTGGTATAAATGAGTTTCTTTCCTATAAGAATATTATTAAGGGCAGGTATAATTAGCTCTGAATAGGTATTCATTCATAACTATTCATTCCAGAGGTGTCTTAAAATTAAGCATTCTACTGTGGGTTCATCTAAAATTAACTGAATTCACTAATTGTGTTACTAACATTTCTTTCTCGCTCTCTGTCTCTCTCTTTTTTGGGAAAGGAACGGTGCAATGGAAGGAGCTGAAGTGTGGATTGATGATGGCAAAGAGGGAAATGAGGAACCAGACACATTGTATTAGTAAGAACCCATCCAGCCCTCGACCTAAACAATGGATAATAGCAAATGCAATGAGTCAGATTTCATTATTGACGCTGTGTCTTCTGTTTGTCTTACAGTCGCATTAGGAAGAAAATAACTCCTTTTGTGATGTCCTTTGGCTTTCGGTGAGTTTTAGCCATCACTGTGATTCAGCAGTAATCTGATTTTTTTTATATTTGTGAAAACCACGTTTTGGCTGTAGTTTGTGGACCATGAACATTTCATCTGTAAAATAATATTAAGTGACATGTTCCCCTGTTCACCCCAGTGTCTTTGGAGTAGTGCTCATCTTGGTGGACATTGCCTTGGTCATTGTTGACCTGTCCTTGCCAATGGAACACCCAGCGAGAACCCCTCTGGAGTCCATGTCACTGGTGATCTCTTTCTTCTTCGTTATCGATGTGCTGCTGAGGATCTATGTAGAAGGGTTAGTGAGAAGGAACATAACTCTGAAACGGATTTGATAGGTGTGCAGTCTTCTTTGTTTATGTACTGCAGTCCAGATGTGAAGATTTATAAAGCCCCTTGTTTAATGCTACCCAGGAAGGAGGTGCCATTTCATCAGAAAGAAAAACTCTAGTTTTACATGCCTGTTTAATGTTCGGGTAGGAAGTGCTGTTCTGGCAGCAGTTTCCTGTCTGAGTAATGTATTTGTATGACAGATTTTAGAGCCATTTACGTTGACCCAGTTCTGCAGAGGGGTAGAAAAATGCGGTGTCCCTTTATTCCCCTTACTCCACACGTAGGCAGTCAGCGAAGACTTGTGGCTGGAGTTTCCTTCTATAGCTTTGAAGTTATGAGTCTTAAATGACTAAAAAATGAAGATATAAAACCACTATCATATACAAAATTCATTTCAGTGTAATATTGTACAGTCTCCATTCGTGATTCATTTAAATTGAACCTCAAGTGTCTGAGGTTTTCCTGTTGTTTTTTTTTTTTGTGCATTGATGCATTAAGTCTAATAAAGCTGGTAGGAATATACTTGACTAGATATGATGCAGCAGTATCTCCAATATATTTTTCATTACAGAAAAAATAAGTGTCTGAAAATGTGTGAATATAGTAAAACAATGTCATGTAGCATTTTAACTTTAGAAGAACTGCTCCAAAATCAATGTGATGCGCCCTTGACTCGTATCAGGGATACAAGTTACATAATGCAGTTACATAAAGCAGTGGCAGCAACAATAGTTTTCATTTGAGACTCCAAATTTTATAATTTCTACAAATTTTTAAACAGCTGTTCCCATGTTGCTTTAATTTTATATTTGCTAGCGCAGTGTCTGATTGGTTAAGACACTAAATTGAAGCTGTAATTTATAGTGGCTTAATCCAGTGCCCTTAACACAAGCTATATTAGTCCCAACCAAACAGACTGGCGACATGCAAGACATGCAACAAAACAAAGCTACCTTTCATTAGAATCTAGAAATTTTAATCTCTTTGAATCTTGCTGTGGCAATACCTCTCACTTCAGTGATCAAGAGCAAACCAAACTAATGTGTGAGGTTTAAATAAGAATGTCTAATCCTTTACAAATTTTAAAAAGAGTGTTTTATTTGTTTAGTTTTCACCTCCAGCTTTCAATGCAATGAAGAGAACATATCCATATATTTAAGCACATTAAAGTCAAAGGTGTTCATGGGGTGTTCTAACTTTTCCACTGTAATAAAAAAGTTAATGGAGCTGTTTTGTAGCTTTATGAACACATTCAGAAATGGTTTACTGCAATAAAAATGGACAAAGGGTGTCACACGGCTAAAAGCATTAGTAATATCCACCTTGAAGGATACATTTTGAAATGTGTGTTTGAAAATTTTGTATTTTTGTCATTTAAATCTTAATGTGATTTCGAGAACACTGTCTGAGAATGTTTTTTTAACACTCCTGCTTAGAGTTTAACAGACCTCTGTCCTCTATATTTCAGATTCAAAGTGTACTTCAGCTCCAAGCTGAATATCATGGATGCCTGCATTGTTGTCATCACTCTGGTTGTGACTTTAATCTACACGTTCTCGGATTTCTCTGGAACAAACCTTATTCCCAGGTGCAGTTTTGGGTTTCAGTGTTTTATCTGAACTTTGTTTTTGTTAGTGTTTTTAGTGTAGGTTGTATGTCTGGCAGTCCGGTCCTTCTCATTTGTCCTCTCCTTGTTTTTTATTGAAAGGTGTCTTGTGCTTAGTGTTGCTTTCATCAATCCCTTAGAAGTGCTGTGACATCATTAATGCAGGGTTGACAGTTACAATACTGGCATCACAAGATCGAGAAGCCAATAGATATTTTGATGAGTCCTCTAACAATTTGCCAGTTGTGTTGTCCTCACTTAGCATTCTGGGTAGTCTCTGAGGTTACTTGAGTGTCTTTCACTGAAAATGCAATGGATGTTGTAAGACAGGGCAATCCTTAACTGTCACATCAGGAGTTTACCAATGTGTTTTTAATGCCACATAAGGTACATTGCAGCTATGATATACACCAGTAGAATCTCAATAAGCTAGTTTGTGCTCTTTTCTCTCACGTGCATGAAAACATGGCAAAGTGTCTTGTATGACAGTTGTTAGTTATGCGTGTGTTTCACTATTGTTAACAGAGTGGTGAGCTTCCTGAGGGCTCTGAGAATAGTGATTCTGGTGCGTGTTTTTCGTCTGGCCTCTCAGAAGAAAGAGCTGGAGAAGGTCACCAGAAGAATGGTGAGGGTCTGAAGTGGTGTTGGCCCCTTTTTTTCTCTTTCACATTTTCAAACTTAGTTACAGTTTGCTCTTAAAATTAAAGGTGTCAGAAAAGGTTTCATAAAAGGATCACTTTTGGTTCCAAATATAACCTTTCACTGGATGTTTTTAAGTCATGATGCTTTTAAGGTCATTTACTAAGTCAATACACGTACAACACCATTTCAAAACAATCCAGTTCAAGTAATTTTAGATTTTACCATTGTTTTATTATATTATTATATTATTTTTTTTTATTTTTTAAATACACTGATTTAAACTTCAAGAACTGTTTCCACAGTAATGGAATATAAAAACAGCTTCCTCATTCATCAACCATTTTTAAGACGATATTCCTTTAAACACGGTTGCAAAGGCTCTGAGTGGCTCAGTAGTCCAAGGATTGCAACTTCCAGTCCCATTTCATGCAGCTTGGCATCAGCAAGTCTGAGAGACCAAAATTGGCCATGCTCTCTCTGGGGGGTTAGATTGTGCTCTCAGAGCTCAGAATGTGTCTGCTGCCCAGCAATAATGCAATGTATCACAGGAGGTGTGCGATTACCTTCACCCTCCTAGTGTCAGAAGCAGTGTATGTGATTGGGGTTGGGTAATGGGCACTTCTAAATTGTGGGAAAAAATTGGATTAAAAAAACAACAAAACAATTGTACAGTGTTCTCAGTTTTGCACCAAAGATTCTATTATTTGACTTTTGTTCAGTTTACAATGAGACATTAAGATCCATTATTACAAGAGCAGAGCTGTGAACAATTCTGCACACTTTTCTAAAGAAGGTATTGGTGAATGAGGGCTGATGCTTATTTGGCTTTACTTTTTGAAATAGTATGATCATTGTAGCTGGCAGAAACAGGAACTTTGTTGAATTTTAGTCAAATCCATTAAAACCTGCTAACATTTTGTAGTTTTTGCACCCGAATCACTGCATATGCTCACTGTAGGAGCTCACTTGTGAATCTTACAGGTATCAGAGAACAAAAGACGGTACCAAAAGGACGGATTTGATTTGGATCTCACCTATGTCACAGGTTGGAATGCTGTCCTTATTTTTGTATTTGTTTTATAGTCAAGATCTTCTTTTGGGTGCCATGAGTGTTTTTTTTTCTTTGTTTTCTCAGACAGAGTTATTGCCATGTCCTTCCCCTCATCTGGAAAGCAGGCTCTCTACAGGAATCCCATTAAAGTGCGCAAAATGCGTTTGCCCTCGTTTTAGCTGATGAATTTCTTTATTAAATACATGCTCATTTAACAATGCCAGAATTTCCTCTTTTTAGGAAGTTGCCCGATTCCTGGATACAAAGCATCCAGATCATTATAGAGTTTACAATCTCTGCAGTAAGGCTTTATGTTATCATGTTTACAGTACATTACATGACATTATATTGTTGAAGATGCACTAACTAAGCACCACTGAGCATAGCCTTGGTCTTGTTTCAGGTGAAAAAGCCTATGATCCACAGTTCTTCCATTACAGAGTGCACCGTGTGATGATTGATGACCATAACGTGCCGGTATTGGAGTAAGTAATAAGCAGTGCCTTATTCAAATGCCTCTTTTGACTTTTAAGGATTGGCATGTTGAGTTTTTGTTGTGGTTCTCAGGGACATGCTGAGCTACACTGCCAGTGTGAGGGAATGGATGAGTGCAGATCCGAACAACATCATAGCCATCCACTGCAAAGGAGGCAAAGGTGATGCTAATGTTTGTACTGATAATGAAACATCTTCTTTAGTTGGTTTGGTCTAAAATCAGACAGGCCCAGTAGAGACAATTACTCCCAACAAAAGCAGGACAAACTCTTTTAATACGCTTGATTACAGAAGGTACAATGAAAGAGCAGGTGTCCCCTTACTTTTGTCCATTTACTGTCGCTAACAGCTGCTGGAAACCTGTAGCCAGTTTGTTAGTTTTGAGCAGAAATCATGGTTAAATCATTATGCAGTTACTTCAAAATGCAGGTCATCTCACACAGATTTGTTTGCAGACAGGCATTGATACAGGCAGTAGTTCTGCTGCATAGCTTATGTACAAAAGTACTTTCTGTACTTTTTATAGAAGAGTGTCACACGGTGTCATAAACCTTTTAAGCAATTCTGTTAGACATTGCACAACTGAGTAGGCATGCCATTATCACAGTACTAGCCCTTTGTTTTTTGATCAATTATTTTACAAGAATTTAAACAGGATTTTTATGGACGGGATGGTATCTTGATCCATCACGATGGATGGTATCACCCAGTGCTGGTGTCTGGTTCAAGCCCCTATGTGACCGTTTCTTCCCATGTTTTAAAAACAGGGATATCAGGTGAATCATCAATCAGTGGAAATTTGTTTGTATAGTGCTTTTTACAACTGATATTACAGAGTAACTTTACAGAAATCAAAATGAAAGGATGAACAATGCATATAAGGCACGAGACAAACCATGTGGTGAGCAAGCCAAAGGGCGACATTAACAATAAAAAAAGTCTGGAAAAGCTGGAGGAAGAAAACTTGAGAGGAACCTGGCTCAAAAAGGGGTCAACTGGTCAACTGCTTATACATAGACAGGGGACACGGAGCCACCTCATGTCTGCTAAAATACTCAGGTGTACTGAAGTAATGATAGCTTGATGGAGGACAGTAAAAGTAGCAGTTAATTAGGGTCTGTGTAAATTTCTATATAGTTGGTGAAGGCAGGTGGGCAACTAGTCCTGGTCCAGTATCCAGAAGGTGGGCAGCCAGTCGTGGTCAGGGAGCTTGGGGTCCTTCTCAGGTTGGGTAAGGTTAGCATTTCATCAGCCCAGGTCAGTGGGTCATCACTGACTCAGAAAATGTAGAGAGGTGTAATTGTCTACTCTACAATGAGTGTAAATGAGTGTGTATGTATGGATCGGCACTCTGTCCTGGGTAAACTCCCCCTAGTGTTCGATGCAGGTAGGTGGTGGTCATCTCTCTTACACCTGAAGGCACAAACTTTGTTTCGTTCCAAAAACGGAAAGAGCTCGGCAATGTGGATAAAAAAAAATCCCAATATATCAGTATATTTGATGTAAATGATAAAAATACAGTTATATGACGTGAAAAATACAACGTGACAATATTAGGACACCTCATGAAATCTTTGTGGCAGATCTCTGTCTTATGCCCCCTCCATGGTGTGTGTGAGAGAGAGAACATGAGTTGGGGTGAAAGGGAGTAGAGTAGGAGCTGAGAGCAGGGGGTGCAGCAGAGAAAGGGAGCAGAAGAAGTTTGAAACAGAATGTTTGTATTTTGTTGCTCATCCCTAATTAGTTCACTGCTTTTCAATGTAAAATGTGCTAATAAATTCGACTGGACACTCAAATCACTGAAGAGTTACACGGATGGTTAATATAAATCAGAGAACATTTGGCTGATAAGGAAATTCAACTTTTCTGAGAAAACATTCTAAGCTGGTATTTAAAGGTAGGAAAAGAGGTACATGAATGAATAGATGAAGGAAAGAAGTCTCAGAGCATGGAGACAGCAACTCTAAATGACCCTTAGTGGACAGCCTGAACCTGGCCAAAGCTTTAAGACCCTAAAAAACTCATTTGTGCAATTTTTGAAGTAGATGGTTTTAGGAAATCTGAATGAAAATTAACAAATTGAAAATGAGGCAAATTTATTTTTGATTAAATATAGATGTAGGACATCATATTTTAATTTCGTAACCTTTAGGGATGTCCAGAATGTTAACTGTTTCGTCTTTATATAGGGAGTATAGACGTCTAAATAGTGTTTGTCCAGAAACAGTTGCTATGGGAACATTTTAAAGATGCAATCTTTAAATTTTAGGCTGGGCTCCATCACAAGGTGCCAAACTTCAAACGATATCCTGCTTGAATTTTATTTTTGTTTTCATTTAAAATCTTATTTAAATGTAATGTTTGTCGAATCACCTTTGAAAGATAAAGCTACTCAAACACTCAGATGGTTGCAGTGATGAAGGCAAGTCCGCTTGAGAACTGTTGTGCCTTTGTGTTGTAACAGGGCGAACCGGTACGATGGTGTGTACGTGGCTGATAGACAGCGATCAGTTTGAGAGTGCGCAGGTACTTTACCTCTACTGGGTGAAATGAATGTATAATTATGTGTTTAGAGAGTCAGAACTGCTCCTTCAATTTCCCTGCTGTGTTCTGCAGGACAGCCTGGACTACTTTGGGGAGAGACGCACAGATAAAAGCATGAGCTCAAAGTTTCAAGGTGTCGAAACACCATCTCAGGTGAGTCATGCTGACTGTCTGAAAATTGTTAGTGTTTTCAATCTAAAATAGTTAGTTTGACAGATTCTCTTCCTGTATCTATAGAGCAGGTACGTTGGGTACTATGAGATTATGAAGAACAAGTACAACCGGCAGCTACCTCCGTTACAGAGCCTGAAAATAAAGAGCTTTCGCATTCATTCAATCGCAGGTAAACACACACATTTGCATTTACATTTGCGGCATTTAGCAGACGCCCTTATCCAGAGCGACTTACAAAAGTGAGATCACACACACACACACACACACAATATTTTATGCAAACAATAACAGTGTAATACTGTAAGCTAGTAAGCTGTAAGCTAGTAACTCTTACGTTCCTCAATATGTGGTCATCAATTTTAAAATATGACACAACCTGAACCTTAATTTTAATAATTCTGTTCTTTAAGTGATACAATTTTTAAGAAAGGACATTATGCTGCATTCCTGTACAAAAAGCTTATCCCATCTTTGAAACATGGGCGTGTTAGCATCATGGATTAAGCCTGTTTTGCTGCATCTGGGCCAGGACAGCTTGCAATTGTTGATGGGACAATCAATTTTGAATTATACCAGCAATTTCTACAAGAAAAAGTCAGCTGAATGTAAGCTGAATCTTGAGAGAATGTGGGTCATGCAGGAGGACAATGACCCAAAGCACACAGGTTGTTCTACTAAAGAGTGATTAGCTTAAACTCTGTCTTGTACAGAGGAACAGGCTACAGTTCCTCCAAGCTGATATGCAGCTAATCAACACTTACTGGAAACATGTAGTTAGTGCTGCACAAGCAGGCCAGATACTCAAAGCAAATGTAAATGTTCACATACTTTTGCCACTTGCAGATATGTAACCTTGCATTTATTTATTGATAAATAAATGACTAGGTATAATGTTTTTTTTCTCATTTGTTTGAGTTGGTTCTCCTTATGTTCTTGAAGGACTTTTATGAACATCTTATGAAGTTTTAGGGCAAATTTAAGCAGAAATATAGAAAATTCTAAAGGGTTCACAAACTTTCAATCACTGTGCATGGACCCAATCTGGTTTGCAAAAAACCTTTTCATTAGATTTTTTTAAAAACATTTTCTTAATTGGTTGTTTGGTGACGGGGATTAAAAAATGTAAAACCTGATTAGAAATGTAGAATCAGGTCTGCTTCTGTTCTGCCTGTGATTTGAAAAATGCGGTCACTCTGACCCTGTGCAGGTAAATTTGATTGGTCATCCCTGTTGTAGAGGAATTCCTCTGTGCATTGCTGTGCCTTTTGCAGGTGTGGGAAAAGGCAATGGCAGTGACCTGAAGGTACGAATCATAGTGAAGAAGGAGCAGGTGTTCCAGTGTGTCTGTGCTACACAGGAGAACTGTACAGTAAGCAAAATCTTTAAAGCCTGTGTCTACTCAACTCCATTTTAATGATTCTCTTCTAACTGATCTGTAGTTTCATAATGAATTTACTGTGAACTGTCAGAGAAAAAATGATGTTGGTCTGTCTGTTGGATTTATGTTGGACAAGATTAAATTTAATCTAAACTGCTTCCCCCAGCAGCCCCGGGCAACATCTGTTAATCAATGCAAATTTGCTGGTAATATCAGCCACACACTTGCTCATTAAGGCTTGTTTAAGCTCGGGCCGGCCTCTGTGTGCTAGTGAAAGCTCATTGCTCAACATATTTTCCATACATTATTGTCTATAATAACAGGATAGGAGAGAACATGGTAATATTCTGTTTTGACACAGCTGCACCAACAACCTAAATACAACCTAAGTATTGGAATTAGCCATTGTGCCTTTAAACAGTAGAGGTCTCACAGGAGGTAGAATGTAATCATGGTGCTTAAGTTGGAATTTCAACTTCATGCTGTGAAATAAGTGTATGGCATTACTTATTTCTATAAAATGATACATGAAACATTTTATATTGGTCAGATCTAGTAAACATGTTCATCATGGTGACAGTCCGACAGTCCCTCATGGCTGCAGGTCACAATTTACATATACATACACATACACGTATATATTGTGTGTGTGTGTGTGTATATATAACATTGATAAATGTGCATTTTGTGGCATATCTTTAGTAAATGCATCAGTTAGTAATGGGAGTTTCAGCCACTCAAAGTTTATGAATCAAATTATTGTTGAGCCCAACATACAAGGAAATCAATGTGTATTATTGAACTAAATATCATGGTTGTCAAACTTGTAAAAGTGGATCTGAGTTTTATTTTGCTCTACATACTTTAAAGATCAAAGAGCAACTTCATATACTTTCAAAAACGTATCTGTGGCACCTAGAAAGATGTTTAATGGCAGTGTAATGGATAGAAATGGCCTTTCAGATCTTTTATGTTGTTTTGTGTTATTTGGCTCATTCATTCATGTATTATGTGCTCGTATTTTACCAGCTTTTCCCAGATATTGGAAACAATTCCGTGGTGATCAGCTTACAGGAAGGGCCATTGGTTTGTGGAGATGTTAAGGTCATGTTCGAATCCAGTGCTGTAAGTTTTCACACTAATGTTATGCACGTAGGAACTTCATGGGCCTAAAGCAGTTTCACTCCTGTTGTTTTACCAAACGTTTGTTTTTTCCTGTGTATCCAGGGTCTTCCAAAGGGGTATGAGGACTGTCCATTCTATTTCTGGTTCAACACTTCATTCATCGAGAACAACAGGTGGGGCTTTTTCTGTAATCAGCTGAGCGTTTGCTGCCTGATTTCTGTCACATTCAGACCCTGGCTTTGTTTACATCATTAATTCTACAATGTTCTCATCTCTTAACAGGCTCTATCTGTCAAGAGAGGAACTGGACAACCCCCATAAGTCTAAGACCTGGGAGATCTACAAGGAGGATTTTGCTGTGACTGTGTCGTTCTGTGAGCCTTGAGGCGACCACTTGGGTAGCGTAGTGTAGTGTATCTCATCCCAGACCCTTGGGCTCAGCAGAAGGCCTAACTTTTTTTGCTCTAATGTAATTTTCAACACACTTGTAAAAGGTGCTCTGTGTTTGAAAGGATTGGCTTCAGGCATGTTGGGCCCCCAAGGCCATAGCTTACTCTAGCTTCATTTCTGTACCCTATCTTTACTGTAAAGGCTTTTTACTGAGCCGTACGTCGTCAATGATCATATTATTGTTTACGTAATGTTTAAAAAACGGAATGTAAAGAGACACGTTGAAGGACACAGGTCAAAAGCAAATGCTTACAAGTTGCTCAAAATGTTGAAAATGGGAATCATCAGTGAGGAAGACCTTTATTAGGACCAGGATGCTTTTTTGGCATTAAAATGGAGAAATATGGGAGCATCAGTTTACCATATTATGCCTCAGTTATGTTAACAATCTTCAGTTCTCTGGTTTTACCCATTTATTAGTCTCAGAGAAGTAGTGAACTTTACAATGTTAAGGTTGCCTGTACTGCAAATGAAGTCACCAGACCTCCCACTGTGAAAAAGTGTATGAACGTATGTTCAGAAATGTATTTTTCTCGTACACAAACATACTGAAATAAATAATCGTGTCTCTGTAAAACCTGCCTTTATTTTGGACGGAGTCCACTGGAGGGCTTTAACTGCTGTTTTTGTTTTTGTGTTGGTAAACGTGAGTGTCTTTCCTCATTAGAAAGTCCGGTCTGACGAGTGAACCTCAACTCGACTCAGTCAGCAGTTTCAGACTTTCCACGGACTGGACACATCCATTACACTTAACAGACCAGTCTGATATAGAAGGTTTAAAATACTCTAATAGTCAAATTATACCTCACTCATTCAAGAGATGGCATATCATTATTTGGCTGCTTTTACCAGAAAAATCTGGATTAGATTTTAAGTAATCTGGTCTGTATTATCGCACACTCATCACTGTGATGTCGTGTTAGCTGTGTGTTCGAGCATGATGGCCTGTATCACGATGCTCTTCTTACATGCTTCAATCAAAATTGGCTGATTTTAAAACTTACTTTTTAAAGAATCTTATAATTCTTGTAATTTCAGTGTCGGCTTATAGAAATGTACACTCGTTCACGAGAAGGACTTTCACTTTAGAAAACAATGCCTTTTACTGACCTCTTGTGGACTCAGTCCATACAACATGTGGATGTCTAGGAGTGTCCTACCACACTGGGGTTGTTTCTATTTTGCAAACATCTTGATATGCAGTAATTGTCAGTATTCACTTTTCACAAAAATATGTTTGTTATGACCAGAAGAGACCTGCAAATCAGTATGTAAATGTAAATTCCGGTCTCTGGTCATACTGAATGCATTTTAGTTAAAAATGTGAATGAAATCCAGCCAATTACTGTATGTCTGTAGACAGATACTGGGCCTTTTTTGGTAACCATAAGCAAATCAGCCCCTCAGGACATTATGAAATGTACCTGAATCCAGATATAAAATAATTGGCTGGATTTCATTTATACTTTTCACTAAAATGAGTTTGGTATGACCAGAAGAGACCTGTAAATCAGTAGGGCTGTAAATTCAGTGTAAATGGCATTTGACCAATTACTGCACATCTGTATACAGGCATTTTCATAATTTATCTGTATACACACCTTTCATAAAGCCCTGCCCCTTTTTGTTTAAAACAACCAGTACAGAACAACCTCTAATTTGACTGGTGACAAATACAAATTAAACAGTTTTCTATTATCATTATGAGTCCAGATGCTGGGAACAGTTGGTCTCTTGGTGTCATTAGTGAGAATAAATTAGGAGTGTTTTTATTCAATGCTTCGGTCACATGTAAGTTTATAGGTTTATCACCAGTCAAAGGAGGGATACTTTGTCTTCACCCAAAAAGGGATGATTTTATGAATAGTACCTAGTGTTTCAAAACTTGGAGCATCATCCGATACTGAAAACGCATTTTAAAGGTGGTTTAAGAGATCCAATCATAAAGCTGTGGGTGTTTTACCCTTGATTTTATGTGGTCAGATGAAAACCAAACATAATCTGACCAGTGAAAACTATGGCCCGTCCACATCCCCTTTTCCACTTGTTTCAGGCATGATAATGTTCCAGAAACTGCATCACACTAAAACCAGCAGTGTAATAAGGTAGCAAGTGAAAAGCAAAAATTCATTTAATCATTCATTCCGAACAAAAATCAATCTACACCAGTCCAATCAACAATTTCATCACATCCAGTGGACTTACTGAACTGAGACCTCAGTTCCGACAAACAAACGTAACTGATAACTCTGTTCACCTCTACACATTCAAAGAACTGAGGGTGCAAGAAGAATTTCTGACAAACAGGATTTTCTATATGATGCAAATGTTTTCTATATGGTGCAATGTGTGAAAACGTCCTTCTGTGTACACCTGTGTTTACAGAGTCTTTGAAGGTTTGAGCAGAATGAGATCCAGTGATACAGTGAAAGCAATGATAAAAGCAGCACAATTGTGCAAAAGAGCACAGTCCACACCGTATCACTCCACTCTGTTAGGAAATCAGAGGCACAGCGGCAGCATGAACGTGAGGGGGAAAAAACAGCTTCTGTGCCATGACCTTTATGTAACTTGTCCCAATGTCCCCTGGTGCATTTTCATTCCTATTCAACTGCGCTGAAACGAATGGCCTACTTCACCTTTAAAAGAAGTGCTTCAGTATCCCACTCCCAACATTTTTTATATTAGAGTTCTGCCTAAATAAAGTGACTATTTGAATTTCTTGGCTTCACTCATTATATAACCATCACCCTGAGGTTGTTTGAACACAGTGCACATTGGAATTTCATTAAAATAATTATTACTTTCATTAACAGCAAGCATTAAAGAAATTAGGCAAACGTGCACAGTCATACCTAGACAGGTCATCTGTGGATAACACATCATAAATATCCAACTTCTCTGCAAAATCATTTGTGGTGAATTGCTTCTTTGATTTGAGCCATGAATTGATTCAGTCCAGCATGGCCCACTTTGACTAATTAGCACAGGGTCTTCCTGACAGAACGTGCCTTTTGCTCTTTGCCACGATTTAGTGGCTTACACTTCTCCAGCAGGTCATAGCGGCCACTGCGGAGGAAGCAGATCAGTGTGCTTTTGCACACATCCTTGCAGGGCTCGGACACATGGCCTTTGTGCATAAGGTACCAAAAGTGCTGGAAGATGCGATCATCTGCGAGAAAGTCCTTGAGCAGAGTGTCCAAGTTGGAAGGGAACAGGGTGGGCATGGTGTAAGCCTGGGAGGCCCGATATAGCAGTGACCAGACCGGGTCGGGTTGAGGCTTGGTGAGCTCCACTGAACCGTCTTCATAACCATTGGCTAAAGTGAGGTTGAGAATGAAAGTGTCGTAGTCCAAGACAAAACGACTGCTGCCAGGGTAGTTACCATCAACATAGTATACCCGGTATCCTAGTAACAGATATAATCAAAAGTAATTAGTAGATATTAATTCCATATAGAGACAAATCATTGTATTCGTTTTACCACGTGCACAAACACACAGTGATTACTGAGGAACCTTGATCAGAACAATTCATACAAAGTCCAAATTCAGATGGTGTTGGTTCTACATGGGCAGGTGGAGAACTGTAATATAGAACAGAGACTAAATCATCTCAGTGACTTTCACCCTGCCCAAATCTGCCATGTCAGTCATTTTAACAGACTGCACACTCATTCCGACACAACAAATCTCATTTTAAATTTTAATGCCATTAGTTTTACATGGGAAGGTAAAGTCATTTTTACTAGTGCAGCTCAGTGACTTTAGTTCAAACTGTACATTCCAGCATCAGAAAAGCTTTGACCCAAAAACCCTTGGTTACATTAATCCCATGTGATTTGGAATAACAACCTGGAGAAAAGTATAATAGTGGTATATAATGGTATAACATTGTATAATGGTACATAAAGTGGGCGTTTAGCTGTGTCATGTATGTGTGACAGAGTCAAATTGAAACCTGCAACATTCAGCATAAATCAAGCAGGCCATACGAGTTTGGTTAGAAAGGGAAGATTATATCGCTAGAAATATTCAAATGTTGGAATATTTCCAAAGAACTTCTGAAACGTCGGAATTCTGTCAGCGTCAGTAACAGTTCAGTCCCCGACAATAAACTGTCACGTGAACATGAACCAACATTTTAGAGTGACGTACATATTGAGGAGCCACGCCCTTCTTTCCAATTTAGAATTCTTATCCTGTGCTCATCACTCATCAACATTACCTGTCTTGTGGAAAATGACTTTACCCAAACTCCCCGTGTACAATTAATCCCAACCAAAATTGGCTATAGACTTACCTGGATTCAGGTTAATGTAGGTGGTAACACTTGGAGCAATGTAAGCCACACCCACAGGCCGAGTCATTGTCTCCTCATCATAAAACATCTGGAACTCATCAACGTGTGTGTGTCCAAAAAACTGACCAGTTATAGTACTCTCATACCTACAGTAAAGAAGAACAAGTTAATTTTATGCAACTGGGGCCAGGAGGGTGAACCTTTATTTCTAAATATGCTGTGCAGTCTGACTTTCAGTAACAGTGGAAATGAATTTCAACTTGTTGACACATTGCCTACTGAGGAGAAACGGTCTTGTGAGGAGGAGAACATGGCTTTTATTTATTATTTTGACACTTTTACAAAAATTTATGTATGTATCCCAGCAGATGTCAAAAGAAAACTGGAGAAGATAGGAGAGATCATCTACAGCTATGGAACAGAGAGATTCAAAATTGAGAAATTGAGTGACTGGTGTAGGAGAGAAGGGGCCTGACAAAGCAGTGGAAGAAGGCCACAGAAAGGAAAGATCTTGAGGCGCTACAGGGTGACATCAAGCAGCACCTTGCAATGCTGTGAAGAGCTGAACGTTTGAGAAAGTAACGTAAGATGTAGTATATATTCCCCCCTAGTGTCAAAAGTGAAGCCCTGAAAGTTCTCTACCATTCCATCAGCAATCTACACATCTATGACAGACAGCGGTCCAAATCCTGCCAACATGTCTTCATTGTGGAGCTGACCGTTCCTTGGGAGCAAGAAATCAATGAGGCATGTGAGAGGAAAAGGCTGCGATATGTAAACTTGGCAGCTGAAGTATTGTGTACTGTGATAAAAGGCCGAAACGTCCAATGAGGCCGGGGTGCACAAATGATGATGTGTCGCACTGGAGGCATCACTTGGTCATCCTCCAATCCAACCCTACTCAAGAGGACACTGCAAACCCCATCCAAGAAGACATCTCCAACACCAGAGATTCTAACATCTCTTCCTAGCAAGAATTTATTATCAAACACACATTAACCAGAGTCACATGCACTTCCCATAACAGAACAGATCAGGATCCAGTAAAGAAGTGGACATAAAAAAGAAGTAGTTTAATACTTCTCGAAAGGGAGAGACTGCAAACGCCACATCTGGTCATGTGCTAATGTTATAGCGGAGGATCAGAGTCAACAGTGCCATTAGAGGCCATTACAGAGCCATGTTCAGACTGGTACTGACCTGTTCACTATGTGATAGTAGTTCCAGCTCCAGCTGGTCAGACAGAGACCAGGGGGGATATGGCCAATAATGTGTACCTATGAAGAGAGAGGGTACAAAACTTTGGTAACAACCAATGTGTTATTGCAGTGGAACAACTGACCTTCAGTAGCCCTATGAAAACAGCACATCCTCTTTTACTAAATATAAGCTAGGCCACATGTTCTGAACACAGACAGAAGTTCCGGCTTAGAGACATTCAAATCTACTCAAAAATCTGGAAACGAGCTGGCAATGAACTAATTACAGTCAGAACATTAAAACCATCTTAATATTATCCAAGGATGGTAAATAGAATTGTAGGGTGTAATCCACAGCATGTGCTATTCTACCTTCTCTCCTTTGTTCTCAGCTTCTTGCAGGATGTGTACAAGCCACTGCAGCTGGTCCGCAGGGTCTGTGGAGTTTACCATCAGCCAGAAGTTCTCTTTTGCGCAGAAGTTCATATTCAAAGACACCACCCTCAGACCTGGCTGTACTTGGGCTGTGTAGAACCCTCCTCGCCTAGAAGATGCAGGACCAATTTTCGAAAAAGACAAATGATTATTAAATGGATTGTAAATAAAATGACTAAATTGGTGATTATTAATTGATGATGCTGAGTTTTTTTCTGCAAAGTTTTAACAAAAAAAAAACAAAACAAAAAAAAAACCACAATGTGCAGAAAAATTTACTTGGAAAAATAGTAATGTGCTTTTAGGCATAACTGGTAAGTTTAGCTATAAACACTCCAAAATAAAGCCCTAAAAGTGACTATGAGTAAAAACGTTGGTTGACACAAAACGTTGACACTGACAAATGTGTCTGCAATGCTTGCAATTCAAACAGGAAACCAAATAACTACCAGTGCTGCTGCGTTTAACACTTCACACCAAATGAGTCAGCTCTGTCAAAGTAGAGACTGCACAGTGCTTACCGCAAGGTCTCCAGTGCTTGAGAAGGCAACCAGGGAGCCCACTCCTCCGCCATGGCATCATACAGCCACCGAGAGGAGCGGTTTCCATGCACAAATGGAGGAGGAAAGCTGTTAACTGGAGTGCTTTCATGATTTCCAACAGCTGGATACACAGTAACCTGAGGTCCTAGGTACTTTCTGATGAGCCTGGAGATGACTGATAACTCATTCAGCTGCTGGTTTCTTGTTTGGGACCAAACATTATGAGCAGGAATGTCTCCAGTCCAGTATACCCAATCCCAGGGTCCTGCCTTGGCAACGTTCTGCAGGAGGTTTTCTATAGTATGCAGAGGAAGGTCACACTTGCTGTAAGTGCCCCAGTATCCTGCACCGCGCTGCCTCCAGCTGGGCCTTCCAGACTCATTCCTGCAGCACAAGGGTTCTTTACAGTCTGCAGCACTGCCCTCTGCATACTGAGCATCCCAGTGGATATCTGTGAGGAACAGCACTCGGCTCTGAGGTGACCCAGGCTTGGGTGGTGTTGGAGGAACCACTGGAGGCTTGGGGACCTGGGGCAGAGTGACATTCCAGGGGGCATAGATGTTAAAATGGCCACAACTTGGTCCCAGCAGTAAAGCACAGGCCTCCGAGGGCCACAGAAGCGACTCCTGGAGGGCACGGATGATGTCATCACGGAAGAGCTCTGTAATTTCCCGGCACACTTTTTCTTCGGCCAAGTGCAAACGAACACAGGCTTCACCAACAGCACGAGCCACATGCTCAGTGTTCGTGTCGCTCTGAGAAAGCAGACGGTCATGTGAAGAGATAAAAAGAGTGCCATGTTACAGTTCCATTTTTTGCTTTCTTTGAAGACCTTTGTTTACAAAAGATCAAAGATCAGAACTGGGCAAAATTTGTTTTCCAGAGTGATATGGGGCTGATTGTTGCCAGACATTTTGTATTAAACCTGAGCAACAAGATGATGGCTTTGCTTGCATTTTTAAAATCTATATCAATTTTAAATATATATGCAATCAAATTCAGTATTTTTTACAGTTGTTGTTTAGCTTAAGTTTACCATAGGATATAAACATATAACAGCTCCCTTCTGGTCAAATTAATTCATTGTCATATTAATCAAAATGTTTTATATTCTAACACACAAAACAGAATTAGGATTGGTTGGACTTAAGATCAGGTTGTTGGTTAGGGTACTAAAATCTTCAGAGATTTCCCTGTGTAGTGTGATCTATCCAAATAGTGATCTAATCAAACAAGTGATTAACAAACAAACAGTGATATATTCAAAGAAGTGATCTAATCAAACAGTGGTCGATTCTGACAGCGATCGATTCTGACAGCGATCGATTCTGACAGCGATCTATTCTGACAGCGATCTATTCTGACAGCGATCTATTCTGACAGCGATCTATTCTGACAGCGATCGATTCTGACAGCGATCGATTTTGACGGTCTAACAGTGCTCGATTCTGACACTGGTCTATTCTGACACTGATCGATTCTGACACTGATCGATTCTGACACTGATCTATTCTGACAGTGATCTAATCAAAGTCTAACAGTGATCTACTCTGACAGCGAACTAAACAAACAGTAATCTAATCAAACTGTGATATATTCTGGCAGTGATCTATTCTGGTAGTGATTGATTCAGATAGTGATCTAATCAAATAAGTGATCTATTCAAAAGGCAATCTAATTAAACAGCAGCCTATACGGACAGTGATCTATTCTGACAGAGATCTATACGGACAGTGATCTATTCTGGCAGAGATCTATACGGACAGTGATCTATTCTGACAGAGATCTATACGGAGAGTGATCTATTCTGGCAGAGATCTATACGGACAGTGATCTATACGGACAGTGATCTATACGGACAGTGATCTATACGGAGAGTGATCTATACGGAGAGTGATCTATTCTGGCAGAGATCTATACGGACAGTGATCTATACGGACAGTGATCCATTCAGACTGTGACCTAATCAGACAGTGAGACTGAAAACAGATTGTTTCTCTAAAAAGTATCACAAACATACTCAAGCTAACATTAGTTCAGAGCACCAAACAATGCTCACTGTGGCGTAATTAAAGGGCAGGTAGATTACTGTTACTCACTGTCTCTGATCACAACAATGCCAAAGAAAACAAAGAAGAGCTCGTTTCTTACCAGAAGAGCAATGTCCACGATGGTGAAGAGCGCTTTACACAAAGGGCAGCTGATGTTGTGCCAGCTGAAACGCACCTGAAAATGACTGATCGGGTTCACCGCCCTCAAATCAGCGATATCTGTCTCATCCTGGAGAGGAAAGGCTGCAGCCAGACTGAGCAGCGTAAACACGCTCACAGCAGCCAGCCGGGACGGAACGGACCACATGATAAGAGTCCAGCTACAGCAGCCACGAGCAGAGACTCTGCATCCCACTCTTTAAACCCTCCTCTGACTGACTGACCGCTCTGACTGACTGACCGCTCTGACTCTAACAGGCGTTTAGAGAATAGAGGCAGGACATTGACCACTAAAGTCACACCTCTATTTTTCTCAGAGCTGTTTGAGCTCACACCGCAGAGTCACAACACACGCAGCAAACTCTTTTCTGCAGCGTCTCAACCACTACTACCCCAACAACAACCATGACACCAACGACAACGACACCACCACCAACAACAACAACAACAATAACAACTACACGTCGCCTAGCAGCTTCAGTCAGGAACCGGCCGAGTCAGCTGAGGCACCACGTGATCACAGGCAGGGAGGTCGATTTTATTGGCTGAAAATCTTTTTTTTTTTTTTCAAAATAAAATAAAATATGTATAAATATCCGTATTATTATTATTATTATTATTATTATTATTATTATTATTATTATTATTATTATAAATATCCATATTATTATTATTATTAATATTATTATTATTATTATTATTGTTAATAATAATAATAATAATAATAATATAAATATCCGTATTATTATTATTATTATTAGTAGTAGTAGTAGTAGTCGTATCAGTATTATTATTGTTATTATTATTATCATTATTATTATTAATACTAATACTAATTAGTATTAAGATAAGATTAAGTATTTCTGATTAAGTATTTCTGATTCAGATTCTGACTCAGATTCTGACAATAATAGTAATAGTAATGACAATAATAATAACAATAATAATCATAATTAATAAAACATATAAAAATAAAATATATGTAAAATAATAATGACAACAACAACTATAATAACAAGATCAATAATAATAAATAATAATAACAACAACAACAATCCCTCCCAAGGGATCAATAAAGTTCTATTCTATTCTATTCTATTCTATTCTATTCTATTCTATTCTATTCTATTCTATTCTATTCTATTCTATTTCCAACTCGGACACTGAGTTCAGCTTTGCTGGACTCATTAATTAATGTCCCAAAAGTGCTACAGCTCTGGTTGTGTGACCTATAATGTGTATAATGTGTCTCTGCTCTGTCTGAGCCAACAGGGAGGAAGCACTGATTGTGGCACCAGTGGCACCTTTAAACTGATGCATCTATGCATTTTATGGAAGCTTAGGACATAGAAATCTCTACATTAGTAGCGCAGCATGTTGGTTGATGAAGCATTAAGCAGATAGGAAGAAAATGTATTGTGTGTACTTCCTTTTTTACCTTGTTCTGTGCACCATGCATAAAAACAAACCAGACCATGACTCACATGCAAATGCAGGCTATGTAAATGCTTTAGAGTGCACTCACACCATAATAACAAATGTAGAGAAGTAAAAACAGATTAATTATTAATCTGATCTGGACTTTACCACTGTCTGAATATTGTCAAAGTGACAGTCACTTTTTAAGGATACTCCACTCTGTGTATGTGTGTGTGTGTGTGTGTGTGTGTGTGTGTGTGTGTGTGTGTGTGTGTTCAGGTGGTGTGTGTGGAGATGTTGCTCAAGTGTGCAGGAGCATGAAATACCAAACACACACCAAACTAATCCTTTTTTACTTTTTCATATTTTCTTCTGACTTCCATTGACAGACTGGAGACACGGAATATCGATTCATTTCATTCAAAGTGGAGAACCTGCTTTGAATTGTGCCAGTTCATGTGGCAGCTGCTTTAAATGTGCTACTTTAGGATGTGCCGGTTGATGAGCCAGCAGCTTTAAGATGCATTAGAAGTTGTGCCACCTGTTGTAAGATGTGCTGTTTGGTTTGCCGACTGCTTAAGGATGTACCAAGTGGTGTGCCAGCAGCTTTAGGATGTGCTGTTTGGTGGTCATGCTTTAGGATGTATCAAGTGGTGTGCCAGCTGATTTAGGGTGTGCTGATTGGTATGCTGGCTGCTTAAAGATGCACCAGTTGGTGTGTTGGCTGTTTACAGATGCACCAGTTGGTGTGTTGACTGTTTACAGATGCACCAGTTGGTGTTTTGGCTATTTACAGATGTGCCAACTGAAGAACAAGCTGATTTCAGATGTTCTGGTAGCTTTATGATGTAAAATGTGGTGCACTACCTGCTTTAAGATGTGCCAGTTGGTGTGCCATCTGCTTCTGGAAGTACAGATTGAAGTTCCAGCTGCTAAAGGATGTATGGCAGCTCCTTTCAAATGTGCCGTTTGATGTGCCAGCTACTTTAAGATATGCCAGATGATGTGCCAGCTGCTGTAGGATGTGTCGGATGGTGTGCCAGCAGCACATGGGCTGGTAACATTAATATATTCCATATGGTGTGCTGTTATTATTAAGATTTGCCAGTTGCAGTGCCAGATGTGCTGACTGAAATGCTGGATGCTTTAGGATGTGACAGATGGTGTGCCAGAATGCTTTAGACTGTGCTGGTTGGAATTCTGGTTGAAGCGCACACACCACAGTTGGAAGCAGTTCTGAAGAGCTGAATGTGCTGATTAAAGTACTGGCTGCTTTGTAAAGTGTGCCAGGTGAAATGCCAGCCAGCATCCATGAGAGAAGAATTCAACCATGATAACCATGATTTGTACATCCCATATTGTATTAAAAGTGTCCCAAGTCACCTTACCTTCAGGGGAGATCTGGACTGTGGCATCCCCGTCACCTCCCTCCACTGCCAATCTCCAAACTTGCTCCAGTGCAGGTAATGTGCAGGTGCAGCCCCAGCTGTGAACAGCATCGGGTACCAAAAACAGAATTTTTTAAGCTCAAGCACAGCTCCTCACTATGGGTGTCATTTGCCAGCTAGGAGCAACTTTTAAGGATGATATTGTAGATATCTTAAATATTGTATTAGCATGCCTGAAGATCATTGTGTTCTTTTGGGGGTTCTTTTGGATTCTAATAAAAGTACATTTCCAGAGTATGTTTAATACACTTGATGCATGTAAGCAAGCCAACCAACAGTTGGGTTATATATAATTTGTTATGCAAATTAGACATTATTTTTCAGATTTATAATAATTTTGTAATATAATTAAGTTAATAAGAACACTGCTCAGATCATATCTGTCATGTACTGATCTGTTCTGACCCTTTTGGGCGATATTAAAGAACCATTATAACAATTCCATAAAGTCATATAGTGTGTTTGTGTGGGTTTATGTGCAAAAACTTGTTCTCAAATAACAATAATATTTGGCCCAAATGTGGCCCACATCTGAGCCATGAGTGCTTCGGAGGCCTATGCTCCTCTGGTCCTGCTACTCATACATTCTTGATAAGGACCACCCCATTTCTACTGCAATGCAAAAGAGTAACAGTGGGTGATGGCAGATGAGCAACTAGTCCAAGTCAGTAGCTAGAAGGTGGGCAGCCCGCGTGAAGGCGGTGGCAGGGGAGCTTAAGGTCCGTCTCAGATGGGGTGGCAGGAGATTCTGAGGTATCTGCTCTCTGGGTTGGTAGCTACATGGCCATTTTTGACTCTTTATCCCTCTAAACTACTTTATCATCTGCTCTTGTCCATCCTGTGTCCACTGTACAGCTGTCCAGGATCAAGCACACTGTATACCTCCATCCACTGTCACTAGGGGGCGCCATTGCCCTGCATTTACATTTTCAGAGGCAGCCGGTGATTTTGACATGTATAAACATTCAGAAAAGAAACAACAACAACATCAACACACCTTTACCTGCCCAGAAGGAATGATGTCACTGAATAAAGGGACCTGTTTAGTGGTGGAATTAATCAGGTCCCCTGAGAAATGGCCTAAAAAGGTCTATTAAAGTCCAAATCCACCCAGATTAGAACCAAACCCAGAGGATGGGGTTTTTCACTTTCTGGACCTGGGTTTGCCCCATCAGCCTCCCAGGTTCTAATTGGCTGCTGCAGCAGTGACGTCATCACAACAAGCTGCATGGTGTTTTCTCACTTTCAGGGCTCAGGGTCCCGAGAAGCGAGGAGATGATAACAGTGAGACCCCACAGCTGCTCTCCTCTCGTTGCTTGGGATCTTCAGAGTCGGTGGGAATACTGCTGCAGT
The DNA here is from genome assembly GCA_034509495.1 of Acestrorhynchus altus. Classification (NCBI taxonomy): domain Eukaryota; kingdom Metazoa; phylum Chordata; class Actinopteri; order Characiformes; family Acestrorhynchidae; genus Acestrorhynchus; species Acestrorhynchus altus. The sequence goes on along the minus strand of CM067519.1, from coordinate 7,729,159 downwards.
TTGATGTTCAGGAAGTTTCAGTGAAGTGCAGAGCTTCTCAAAGTGGATCCATGAGTTTGGAGAGGACGAGGACTTTAGTGTAGAACTGGTGAGGCTTCTTATTTCCCTCTGTTTTAATGGTTAAAGTGTGGAATGTTGAGAGTTTTCCATAATAATAATTGTTGGGAATTACGGGGAATGACTAAAGAGACATTAAAACAAGCTAATTGTAGCTGAAAATTGGGAGCTTTAGAGGAAAAGAGGGAGAAAAAAAACATTAATACCTAAAAGAATTTAGTGAAATATTCTGTTTCAACTTTTGAGCATTCCTATTGGTCGGTTCATCCTGAATTTTGGACACAGCGTTAAGAGCAAAAAGTGAAAAATAATAATGATAATAATGATAATTTCTACATTTGTGACGTATTTTGTAAGATTTAAAAAAGTACATTTGACAAGAGACTTTTCTAAATGTATCCAGCTGAGTTATAATGATTATTATGAATATGGAAGGAATATCTTTACTGTCCAATGAAAAACATCTATCCCCAATGGCAAACCTGTTCCTAACTTTGAACAGAAGCTCATGTAAAATAACTTAAGTTTAGAGCATTTCTATTGGTCTGTTCATGCAGAACTGTTTACACAGTGTACAGAGCAGCTACAGGGTTCGAACCATGGAGAAAACTAAAAATGGACAACAATGGAGATACATGGTTTTCCTTGGACCACAGTGACATTACTATGTAACTCGTCCATATTCACACAAGGAAAGTCTCCAGATTGCTGAAGTGATGCCCATTTAAGCTTAAACTGGTTTATTTTCATTAGTAAAATAAGCACATTATTGTATCTATTAGTAAACACATGTACTTGATCAGTGAAAAGAGAGGTTTCTAAAGGATTGAATTAGTATTATCTTATTTCATTAGCTGCTCTGTTTGTTCTGTAGTAAAGCAGCTTGTTTACATGCAGGGATTTTTTCCACTGCACAGTGCTTCTGCAACCTGTCCCAGCTCAGATAATGGGGGCAGAAGAATGGAGCTTTAGTGTTGAGTTAACAAGAAGAAGAATGTGTAACACATGATTGAATTAAGCCGTGCCAGTCAATTTTGCAGGACTGAGCTATTTTCATGAAGGAAATCTCGGCAGTGTCCTCAGGGCATGGTGGTGCAAGAGAAGGGCCCCCGCTGTGTCCAGCTTTTGTCCCTCTGTGGGCTTCGCAGTCATGTGACTGGCTTTGAATGGAGGAGCGGACTCTCTGACCATGGGCGAAAGCTTGTGCTGTTTGATTACTCACAGCATGGACTTGGTGTGAGCGTGAGACGTAAAATCCCTGAGAAAATATAAGTGAACATGATGCATGGTAGATGTGCTGATGCATGGTCCACTACTTTTACTTTGGGCCACTGCAGGACTGAGGCATATCATGAGCAAATCCAGTCAGAAGTTGGATGTGTGGACTGGTTGCATGGGTCAGCATTCTGGAATCCAGGTTTCTAGGAGTGGGCTCAAGTTTTATATTGGTTCTTTAATAGCTTCCATTCACAATGTATTCATCAATCTGGTTTGTTGTTGTTATATGTGTTATATATGGCATTAATGTTAAAAGTACCAGTCTTAAATGTACCATTGGTCCACATCGGAAAAGTGCAGTTGTGATGTCACAAAAACCAGCAAATTTGCATATCCTCCAGTTGATCTTACAGCTGTTTATCCTGCCCATTGTCATTAATGTGGTCATCAAGATTTCTTTTTGAAATTAAGTCAAGGTATTCCTGAGTGGGGAGGGAACAAAATAACATGTTGCATGGCCAGTTCTGCCATATATATATATATATATATATATATATATATATATATATACGTTTTTGCACGAGTTAAAAATGTTTTTACCTTTAAGCAAAAAGTTGTGGATATGATTAAGATGATTCCAATGATAACGTTAGCTCTAGCTCTGAAGACCCTTCACCGTGTTTTGAATGAGCTCCCTCTGAATTCTGCACTCTGAACACTCCACTGACTGCCTGGATGTAAACTTGTGATCATCAGATCAAAGGAGACAACACCACGGTGCACACTTTAGAACTAATCGCCCATATTGCTGCTGTCCAGTGAAAACCATGCATCCCAATCTTTGCCTTCTTCTGTAAAGTTGCCTTATGGGAGATTTTTTTTGGATAGAGACAATATGCTCTGTACAGTTACACATTCTCACCAGAGAGGTCTCTAAATCCCCTAAAATTTTAAACCCTAAAACTATTTTTGAACGAGGTACAATATAGGGCAACCAGTCAGAACCAGAACCAAACCAAGTGCTTTTTCTCTTCAGTGATGCCCATTTAGTGCTACCAGGGGAAATTTATGTGCATCACTCTTAACATAAATGTGATGATGTTTGGGATTGGTTGGGAAATTGGGCTATGGTACGTTTTAAGAGTTCTCTTTGGGACTGTAAACACTAAAGGTAAAATGTCAGGAAGGGAACCTGAATCAGTTTAACTTCTGAGGTTAATGAGTGTTAAATGTGAAACAGCAGCTTGTTACCGCAGACAAAAGAAACCCATAAAAAAGGTTTGAGTTGAATGGATCTAAATATGCAGTGATCAAAGACAGATCAATTAAAAACAGGTTACACCTTATTAAAACCAATAACACTATGCGTGTTTTTTACAGAGGAACTGAGATGACAAGATCAGGAATTGTTTAGCAAAACCCTGACCATATTTACATTATGCTGTGCACATTGCTGGGAGTGGCAGGCAAATCCAGCTGCTTGCAATAAAAGCAGCATTATTCCCATTCATAATTAAAGGTCTTGTCATCATGGACCTAGTTTTTTCAGGTTTTTGGAAGATAAAAATATGCCAAGCTGTTGCAGATGGTTTTGCTTTTTTCGGCTTTCAAACTGTGGCATTTTACACAAATTGCTATTCTGGGTATTTTCATGATATGAAAGTTGTTTGAAATGTTGGTTTTCACTGCTTGAACAACTACACTTAGAAAAGAGAATGATTAGTTGACTACAGTGTAAAAAAAAAAAATCAACATTGAGTTACAGCTGTATTGAGTGAGGCCTTCTCAGTCAGACTGGAGTTCAATTCTGTAGTTCAGTCAATAATGATTATTTCAGGCGATTAGTGAACCTAGCCCAACTGTTTACCAAACCAGCTTGCACCAGATGAAATGAAAAACATAAAAGATCCTTAGAGTCATGGATCTTTCAGCTGACTACAAACAGCTGTAAGGCCCACGAGGAACATAGTGGGTACCCTCTCGAAGTGTTTTCATTTAATTCACACACAGTTTGGATCTGAAAAAAAATCACTTGAATTTTTGTTGGCCTCTTTTTCATAAAAAGACAGATGTTGTTTGGGAGTGCCCTAAACGAATGGACAAATGGAGATGTAGTTGACTGACAGGCACACATGTCTGCATTTATTGGCTAGCTCAGCAAAGAGGGCGGGAAGTCAGCGACCTACAAAGACATAGAGAGCTTTCAACTACTCCAACCCTGCCTGGCACTAGCCAAAGCCACCAGCAGTCCAGTGCTCTGGCCTGGCTCGTTGAATGAAAACTTGGGTAAACCTCAGCTTTGGAAGTTTATTGCTTTGCCAGTGTTGTGGAGAAACTTCCGTTTTTTCACAGAGAAAATGCCAATTATGTACTCTTTTCTCCTTTGTGGTGACAGGATGGCTCTTCTGTCCTTGATCTCAGTGCAATTCCTAAAAAACCACAACCTGAATCCTCCCACAGGCTCTGGCTCTGCCTCCTCAGGAACATTCAGAAACACGTGTGTCTAGAAAAACCTTCTAAGGAACCCGATCGTCCTTTTAATAGAGCCATGTCCTGTCTGAAGAACATCCTTCCTTTATGACTCCCAGTCAAATCAAAGCTGTTAATCGATTTGGATTTAAAATACAACTAGTAACTGTACAAGTTATGATTTGAGACCTAAAGAGGAGCATTAGGAACATTATTGTTTTTTCCAATAACGGTGCACGTTTAGTATGTCCTGTTTATGGTTACTACCTCACCACCTTCTTGTGATAACAATGTCCAACCAGAACCCATCATCTTAAGGACCCACAGCACATCTATGGCTTTATGAATTCATTGCATGTCAAATTATGAACTAAAATAGCCGGGATGTCATCACTCATGGCTGAGTAGCCACTGCAACCACCATGTTCCATCTCGCCACACATGAAGTGGGAGACGTTGGTGGAAATGAAGATTAAACATCTTCCGTTTTAACTTGAAAATCCATCATGGTGGATTGAACCAGTTTTATTGGAAATCTCGGAAAATATTCGCTTTGTCAAGTACTTTCAGTAGGAGGAATTTGGTGGACGTCTCTCTGCTGTGTGTGTGTGTGTGTGTGTGTGTGTGTGTGTGTGTGTGTGTGTGTGTGTGTGTGTGTGTGTGTGTGTGTGAGTCAAAAGCTACTTGAAGTGAAGTGGGTAATGCTATATTTCCTTCCCAGGCCTTTTTAGAGCTTTTAAGGGTTAGAAACCTGCTGCATATGAGTTTAGTAGACACAGTGGTCATTTCCTGCCCCCCAGACCAATTTGCATCGCCCTAAATGCTGCTGCTTACACTTGTCTGAAGGCCCCATATTCTTCCATTGTGGGCCGACACATTTGTTAAAGCCATATCCACATGGTCATAAAATCAGAGATTGACCTCACAACACAGAAATCAACTTGAACTGCTTGCTGTAATTGAAATACATTCTTTAGACATTTGTGTTGCTGGTAAACCCAGAATTAACAAGGAAAGTTTTAAGATTTCGGCACAAAGAGCAGCGTCTGCTGTCATTGGAGGGGAAGAAACCCATCTCATAACACATGCCCAAGGCACCACCTGTCCCCATAAACAGAGAACTGGAGATTGGAGAAAGAGCAGTTTAATGCAGCGTTCTGTTGAGTTTTTAATTAGCCCCCTGAGTAGCTTTGCCCATGGAATGCCCCTCCTTCATGGCCTGCATGCTCTGAAAAGCTCAGGCAGCAACCAGGCTGTGACTTGAAAACTAATTATTCTGCAAGATTTTGGGCCTTTTTGGAGCAGGACTGTGGCTTGGGGTTACACCTGCTTCTGTTATCTCCAGGCAGAACAAATGTTTAGAAGAACGGTTCATGTAGTTGTTTTACGCATAGCAGTTTGGACAGGTTCCCACTGACGTGACATGTAGGCCTGAGCTTGTAGTCAAGCACATGGTGCCTCACTTGACTTTGCCAACACTTTTTAGATGGCATCATGAGCAAATGCTTCTCAGAAGAACCACTTTTTGTTCAAAGAACCAATAGAGATGTGGGAGCGTGGAGAACCAGTAAAGTAGAACTCCTTAAGATTTCTATTATCTATTATATTATCTATTATCTATTATATTCTACTTATTTCAAGATATTCTGGCAATCTTCTGCTAACAGTGCTGATGTAAACAGCAATATAGCAAGTGTATGCAGCTAGTGCAAACATAGAGAGATCAGAATGACACTCATTAGTCCGCATCTGCTCATTCACCTACTGTCAAAACAAAGAAGTGCAGATTTACAATGGAAGAGAACTGGCCAGCTCAAGGAGAGCGTGACAGAGTTCATCCTCAGACCAGGATTAACATGGGCTTGGCTTCTTCTTAAAGGATGGAAGGTCGGAAGCTAGCATTTTGTTTTATGGACAATTCACAAACTCTGTTGGTGATCAGAACTCACTCACTTCATTGAGGGAAAGACTGGAGGTAATATGGACTGAGTGATTTACATGCACCTGGGATGGGATGGGATCCTTTGAAACAAGTGGGTTTTAGCCTGTTTTTGTTGATGACACCAGGCTGGTTAGACAGGGAATGTGTTGTTGTTTGTTATGATGTGTGTGTGATGTGCTGTACTCAAAGAAGAATTGAGTTTTATAAAAAGGAATTACTGGAAGGAAACAATAAGAATGTATTTATTACTATGTAATAATAACTGTAATAACACGTTACTATGGTTATGGTTAGGTTGAGGTTAGGTTTATTTTAAATGTAGGTGTTGTAGGTTCAGATAATACAATTGCTTACAGTTGCTTTTTAACATTCTCTATTTAAACCATTTCATTTCTGCTTGTGAGTGTTAATAATTTGTGTGTTATGCAGAAGGGTCAAAATGCATTTGTACACATTATATGAATCCTGAACTGCCCTTTTAGTCAAATATGTACAAATTCCTCTTGAGACCAAGCTGAGCTGGAACAGCTTTGGGCAGTAGGCATATATATTAACCACGGACACATATTGGCCTGCTTGCAGAATTGTGCAGATGTGCATATCATCTATTGGAGACGGGGCTGCATAGTGGTATCATTAGTGGCATTCAGACCTGATGTCAACAGAATATCCTGGATAGATATAAAAAAAATAAAAATGGCTGTAATTGTGGGGTAACAGGGTGAGTAGCTGTAACATGATAGACTATTTTTAATTGCTCATCTTAAGACTTTAATCATTTTCAACCTCAGCAAAGAAATATTGGTCCAATGTCAACACTCAGTTGGTATCAGTTGGTATTGTGTCGTTCCAAGTCATGGTACTGGAAATGCGACAGTTTTAAAGGGACAGCATGGAGGGAATGGTCAAGTGGGAAATTGAGTGGAGCAGGTGAACAGTAGATTCCTTCTGCCACTTGTGTTTGCCAGGGGTGGAACCAGATGTTTTAAAGACCTGGGGCTTAGCCCAATGAGCCTTTTCTGCCCTTGACTCTGAATCTTCAGTGGTAAACAGTGGTAAACTGGTCACTGGGTCTGAAAAGGTTTGGGGGGAGGCTTTTGGCAAATCTTACAGAGCTTAAGTCCCATAAGGCACCCCTCCGTCCACCCCTGGTGTTTACTTAAGTGTCCTGTCGTCCTAACCTGACAACTTCCTAAAGAAGTGTTAGGCCTACCCAGTACTTCTACTTTCACTGCCAAAACAGAAGGTAATTAGATATAAGCCTGGTTTCCATTTCTTCCATTCCTGTCTTCTGCTTCTTCCATAGTTCTGGGCTAATATTGTAGTGGGAGGTGAAATTGTTTGGGTTGGACAGAACTTGACAGTGGGTTTGGGTTTCTGGATTGTTATAGCAGACAGGACATGGCATTGTTTCTTGTTGCTGCAACAATAAATGCAATATATTTAAACATTTCATAAATTTCATGTCGTCAAGACATTGACATGAACCTTTTTTTAAGCCTATATAGACATTTATGAACAAACCCACACTTTTTACAACAATTCTGGTGTCATTTCATCAAGTTTCAAAACAACTGATGCTCGTTCCAATAAGCCTTTATTAATGTTTCTGTAGAACATATCAGTTTTGTCAGGCAACCTTACAAAAACTGCCATTCTGTAATTCTTACATTATGTTTCTGAAAATAATATAAGATATTCCTACAGAAAACAAATGCATGTCAATATATTTAGAAAAGTTACATTTTCAAATATTAAAAAAAGAAATTAAAAATATGATATAAATATGAAAAACCTAAATATTTGGACAATTTTAATCAATTGTAATTAATCACACTTCCTTCTTCTTAACACTGACACTTTTAAAAATGGATATTTAAATGTGAAATAAGGGAATCAATGTAAGATCGGCAAAATGTGTTTATATCTAAGTTGTCAATTGATTAAAATGTGATAGTGTTAATAACAACAATATTGTGTAAGTACAACAAAGCTCAGACACAGAAGGATTGGTTAAGTGATGCAGAAGAGCTGTAAATGTATGTGTTTTGTATGCGGCCCCCACAGTGATGCCATGTTGACATTGCTATATAAAAATAGCACCAAAAAACACACAAAAAATGTATCCAAAAATATTTTCTGTTAATGTACTGAAATTATTTACTATCTCTTTTGAAATTAAACAACACATTTGAAATGTATCATATACTGTATAAAGAGATGTAGAGTTTAGACTGGCTGCTCATGTCACTGCAGACTTGACCCTTATCTTACACTCTGCCATGTTAGAAGAGAGGAAAACAGGGTAAATTTTGTAAACCACAGTCAAGCAAGATAATTACAGTTTGTGGTGACAAGACATTGACAGGAATTGAAAGCAAGCAAGTTTACATGCTAACCATGAACAGCAGTTTGAAAGACTGGTGGAGAGCATACCAAGACATCATAGCTTAATTTTTCAGTTTCTCAAACTTAAAACATTTGTTTGTTTGTTTTATATTTAGATATGAACATTGACTTCTTTGTATGATTTGAGGTCTTAAAACTTGCTCTGTACAGCAATATTTTTATTTGGTATTTTGGAGAAATGTAATCATTGCTTTATAGAATAAAATGCAAGTGTTTATTTTACTTTCAATTGTCTATGGCTGGAAAGAAATAGCTGCCATTTGTTTAGAGAAGCCGATTCAAGAGCAAAAATTGGACTGTTCTCTTATTTTTTCCAGAGCTGCAAAAAGAGTACATCCACCACCGGAGTTAGCAAGTCCTTCACCCCTGTAACATGTTTGGTTTGAGACATGCATGAGAAAGGAGGGTAGAAAACAACCACTCAGAGACTTCTCTGCTTCCTATGTTGCTCCTGAATTCTAAACACTTTTTTATTTATTTTGGTGAATAAAGGTACGTCAATCTAAGAAAATGTCCCACAAAATTGGTCTAGGGTTCTAAAGGGTAATTTACAAATTGATATAAGGCATGTTTCCAACGACTCCTACAATTTACTGTATCTAATCAAAGCTGTAACAGCTCCAATTTAATTTTGTACTTTGTGAGTATTTACACCCCTAAAAGTTTTGTTTGCAAAATGGAAAGTATTAATTCTTTACTCGATGCCAGAACATAATATCCATAATATCCCAAGCTCAGAACAACACATTACTTGTTCAAATTATTCATGCATGCAATAGATCCAAGAATAGAGCTATTCGCTGTGCATGAGATATCATCTTTTTGACCTTTTGGGTCCTCAAATCCAGATCGTTCTGAATAGTCAGCACTGATATGCATCAGGAGTTCAGGCCTCATGTGTTAGAGAGCAAATATTTGGGCATGTTCCGTCTGTCCAGTGTCTTGAGCTTGGACGCACTTCACAGAGAATGTCCCACGCTCATGAATGGACTCCAGGCTTCTTAGTGAACTTGGGCTCTACGTATCAAAGTTCTTTGGTCAGCCCCAAATCCCCCCCAGGCGCCCGCTGTGTATGGGCCTTTTCAGACACCACAGCAACACCCTTGTTTGTGTGACCCCCCAGTTGTTGAGGGCTTTGTGGATGCAGCTGTGTCCAGTCAGCTTTGTGAAACTGGAGTGGGCCAGTGCTGCTGCTGCCATCAGCCGCCTGCATGGTGTCCAGAGGAGACTAGTCTCGTGTGCTTCCCCCAAAAGTGTCATCTTTCAAGAGGTCGTGCAGACCCTGCCGCAAGACCTAGTTAGAGGTTCATTTAGGTGCACTGTAAAAGCTTTACTACTGCCTGCTGCCAGAGCTTCACTGCTATTGTAGTAACATAAAACCCCAGATCAGAAGAAACTTGTCTGGTGCACGCTGTCCTTGGCAGATGCCATGACTTTTTGCTGTAATTACATTTCTTTGCAATAACTTTTCAGTAAGGCTGCAGAATATGGTTTATTTAGATATTTTATTTTATACGGTCACAACGTTGCAATGCTGGATAGTATGGATGTTGGATAAGCAGCCCCAGTCAAGTTCCAAAAAAAATCAAGCTGTGCTGCAGGCTCAGGGTGCATCAGTGTCAGTGCGAACGATCCATCAACATTTGAATGAAGTGAAATGCTATTGCAGGAGACCCAGGAGGGCCGCACCACTGACATAGAGACATAAAAAGCTAGATTGCAGTTTGCTAAGATGCACGTGAGTAAGCCAAAATCCTACTGGGAAAATGTCTTGTGGACAGATGAGACCAAGATAGAGCTTTTTGATAAAGCATATCATTGTACTGTTTACCAAAAACAGGATGAGACCTTCAAAGAAAAGAACACAGTACCTCCAGTCAAATGTGGTGGAGATTCAAAGATGTTTTGGGGTTGTTTTGCTGGCACTGGGTGCACTTGTGTGCAAGGCATCATGAAATCTGAAGATTAACAAAGGATATTGGGCCACAATGTAGGGCCCAGTGCCAGAAAGCTGGGTTTGCATCCTAGGTCATGGGTCATCCTGCAGGACTATGACCCTAAACGTACTTTAAAAAGCACAGAGAAATGGATGGAAACAAAGTGCTGGAGAGTTCTGGAGTTCAGCAAAGTGTCCAGATTTAAATCCCATTAAACACCCGTGGAGAGATCTTAAAATTGCTGTTGGAAGAAAATACCCTTCAAATACGAGAGACCTGGAGTGGTTTGCAAAAGAAGAATGGTCCAAAATTCCAGTTGAGAGGTGTAAGAAGCTTGTTGACGATTATAGTGATTGATATTAGTTCTTTTTTCCAAAGGGTATGCAACCAAATATTAAGTTAAGGTTGCCAATAATTTTGTCTGGCCCATTTTTTGAGTTTTGCATGAAATTTGAAATTCTAATTAGAAATTAGAAATGAGAAATTGTGCATTATCTGGAAAAAGTGTGGAAGCCACTGCTTCTTTTCAAACTGCCACCATTGCATCATTACTGGGCAGCCGACACATAAGAAGCTCCGATACACTGGCTAACAGATGCTTGTGTTGACTAGTGTTGTGCTGGGTGTGATGGCCATGCTTTCTCAGACTCCGGCAGCCAATGCCAACGAAGCATCATAGGGCTTCAGCGTTAGACTGCTGGGCCTTTCGGTGCCCTACAACTAGATTCCTATTGAGAGTATTGTCCATCATGGAAATGTAAACAAAGACAACCTGTTGAAGGGTGGAGCATAAGTAGAGGCAGCTTTTGGCCACAGCTGCCCTTGTTTGTAGTGGTTTGTTTTAACTCATTGGTTAGTGACAGTTTGCATGAGCCAAGATTAAAAACTTTCAATAATATTAAAGCATTGATTTTTATTGGAACATCAAGATAAGAAAAACTATAAGAAATAATTGGAAATTGTTCTGGCCTTGAGAAGACATTTGGTGTGAGTTGAGCCTCAGAGGTGAGTCAGTTTGTCAGGTTTGAGTAAAATCTTTAGTTTTGAGTCAATTAGTAGTTTGAGATTGTTATTTGATCCAGGCATTGCATTGTTCAATAATAACCCCCTGTTGAAACTTCTCAGGTTTGACATCTACAGTCCAGAACATACAAGATCTGTGAGAAACCTTTGAAGGTTCTTCAGTTTGAAACTAAGGTGCTTTGAGCAACCTTCAATAAAAGGACAAGAATTTCTTCAAGGATCCTTGAAGCTCCTTAAGCGATTCCTCCACAATTTCAAACTGAAGAACATCCAAAATGTCCTGAAAGATCTTGTAAAACACTATAGTTTAATTTGAGATAGGTTATGGAGACTCTAAATATGCTACAACGTGTATCTATGTGCGCCTGTATCTATAATGAAAAACATTGTGAAGTGTGTTAATCAGACAGTACTATGATCTGCAGGTGGATTACAGTAGTAATGACTTACTGTAACTGGCAGGCAGTCTCACATGTAAGGCTGTCTCTCATTCAAAAAGCTGCTATTGTGCATCACACAATGAATGAGGAGTATAGACATTACACTCTTCCTCCGACTTCTGTTTCTTTCCCAAAAAAGCATCCCAGCTCAACCTGCCCGCAGAGTGAATACATTGCAGCAGCCCTGCCCTGCACTGTTTGAAATGGTTAACCACTTTGTAAGATCCCACAGAAAATAAATAAACTCGCATGCTCAGTTTTGCATGTCTAGCTATTTCTAATGGCTGAGAGTACAGTACAAATGCTGGTGAATAAGGACATCAGGGATAATGAGCTTAGGCCTTAATGCTTAGTAGTGTAAAAGTGAAATTAGCGACTACACAACAGCGTAGTTTATGGTTGTGTGTTTATTTGCAATAAAGAAATGGGTTTGGAGGAGTTAAGGCACAGCAGAAAGCAGCGTGGAGCATCATCTCCAACATCACCAACCATGGAGAAGATGGACGGTAAACATTTACTGTCCTGTGGGGATCAGGTCTATCTATCTATCTATCTATCTATCTATCTATCTATCTATCTATCTATCTATCTATCTATCCATCCATCCATCCATCCATCCATCCATCCATCCATCCATCCATCCCAGCCACATGTAATGTACAGAAAGGGTGTGATGCAAGTCCTCCACACCGTCACTTTAATCCAAAGAATAACTCCGCCTTGTTACGATATAGCAGAATAATATTAATAACTGTTGGAATAAGACACTGGAGCTACACATCATACTATACGTCCTTACACCTTGTTTTGACGTTTAGGCCACAGCTGTCCCTTTTCTGGATTGAATTTTCACAAAATGTCTGGTAAACCCTTCATATAGATAACAGATATGATGCTGAATTTATCCCACACAGACCCTTGTATAGACCACACTTCAGCTTCTCACTTGTGTCTAATTTGTTTTTTAAACAATAAGCAAGATTACTAAAACTGCAGTTTAATAACTGCAACAACCATTTTCATTTTTGGATAAAAACATCGACTGTAGATCAGCTTTGATGCCGCCTTAATTGCAAAGTGTGTTTTTTAGCCCCACATAGCCTGACTGAGATGTGATGTGCCTGTTGATGGTGGAGGCGCTTTGTCTCAGCTCTATCAGTCAGACAGGAGGAATCTGCTCAGTAGGAGAGGAGAAAGCTTGTTTCAACGTTGCTGTTAGACCGGGAGGGCCGTGATTGGTCTGAGACAAAACATTGCCAGTGTTCTAATGACGTGGCTCGTCTGGCAGCAATGCCCCCATTGTGTGCTCTGTGCCTGCTGCCACACTCTGTACGGTCAATCATATCAGATCAGACACAACTGTACTCAACTCATTTCGTGTTGTGTCTTTGTATCGTAAAGTTATGGAGCAATTATAGAGTTAGAGTGACACAGGAGTCTATAAATAACAACCAGTGTGTAATAACTGCATAAACCACCAGGGTGAGGAGGGTTACTTCATAAATATATTCTAACCTAGAGGGATGGACAACATATTGATATTTATATTGTTATGGGGTTAACAGAGCAGGTTTTCTGTTCCCTCACTCTGCTCCACCCCCTGCTCTCAGCTCATCCTCTACTCTGCTCCCCTCCACCCCCATTCGTACTCTGACATACATACTATGGAGGGAGCATGAGCCTTAACCTATATAAAGAAGAAATGACATTAATATAGTTAAAAAGATAAGGACTTTCATGGGGTTCAACGTGATGATGCCAGAATGTTAAACGTGTTTTGTGTGGAAGGAGATCTTTCCAAAAATTTCGCTGGAGAAAAAGACAGGTTTTTCAAAAACACTGAGATATGTGTGGACAGGGTCTTAGTCACATACAGCAGGTTTGCTGTTCAATGACTCAGGCAAGCTGATGCCCAAGAGCAGACAGATTTATTTCAGTGTTGCAAGCCTCAGTTTATGAATGTGGTAAAGAATAACTGTCTTTTCAGGCATATTTAGAATCATGATCGTGACTACAGGGTTGAGTATGCCATAAATGTAACAAAGCTTTGTCTATCGCTTTTTAGGAATTGCATAATTATATAGTGTCTGTTGATGGAGGAGTCATTTTTGGGGAATACCACATTGATGCCCCACCAAGGAGGCATGGGAAGAACACAACAAATAGGACAACAAATCACTGACTGCCTGTCAGGCCTTGTCTGCACTTCGCCGCTCATTGAAACCAAAGCACATATTTTTGGCTGTGCTGTTGAGCTTACAGCACAAGCCTAGCAGAAGTTTGGGTTTATGAAATCTTTGATGGAACTGATCATAATTTAGTTTCAGTGGGAAGTTGTGTCAGTTGTGTCAAAATACTTAATAATTATGTGTACTAATGACATGCGACGAGATGAGATGCCATGAGATGTTGGATTTAAAAGCCACCAGCAGGACTGCATAAAAAGAGAAAATGCAGAGACTCCGTTAAGCCAATTTTGTGGGGTGTTTTTGTTTTTATTCACCTGAAAATAAAAAGTATATATAGGAGACAATCACACATGCAAGATATGGTTATATACAGGAGATCCTAGGCTACTCAGATTTATCTTCATTTGTATTCATTTTTTGATCCAAACCAATTTTTTATGTATTTTTTGCTGATAAGGACAAAAAATCTTGCTGGACTTTGATCCTTTGAGTGTTTGATTAAACGTTTTTGCTACATTAATTGTAATGATTAGCTTGGAAAGGATATTTTAATAATACATTATTCGAAACACTTTACAGTAGTCCAAATAAAAATAAAATAAAACAAAATAGTGAGACAGGCCTGTTATCTTTTCACAATTGAACTGCCATTGTGTTCCATGTCTCAAGCTTGTTTACAGCTTTCACTTTCAATCTTCATTATAGACAGATTGTCTGAGTAGCTGCTGTCTTTGTAGAATTGATTGCTCATTTCAGATAAAGTTTGAGTACATTATAAAGGCATGATTTTAATTTCAATTTGTTGTATGAAATAAATGCATTTTTGCAAGAGGGATCAGCTGTAAATCCATCCCTTCTTTAACCAGCCCAACATCTTATGAATTCCTATTTCTACCATCTTCACTCTTGAACTCAGTCAGTTCTCTCAGTCCTAGCCCTGCTCGTCACTCATCTGCTTAACTCTAGCCCAAAGAGTCTCCTTCCACTTTCTCACAGGCTGAAGACATGGTCTGAACCTGCGAAATGGTGTTCAGCAGATGTTCTTATTTCGTCTTCCACGTGTGTACCATGTGGATGGTCATGCTCAGCCATGTATGACACTTCACGAACTCTAGGGTTACACATCATATGTTCACCATCCAGTGGGGAATTATTTCATTTTTGAGTTTGTAGTCCAACATTAGAGTTTCTGATCAGATGTGTGCAAACACAAAAAGCCAGTTTATCCAGAAGGTTGTCAGGTCCTGAGATGACAAAGAACTGAACAAGTTCATCTTAACTTATAGAACCTCAGAACCTCACTTGTGCAGCAGTTACATGCTGTTTTCTATGCTTCATAACTCAGGATCAGAGTAACCTAGACACATTATACACATATTATATCAACCATGGTGGTCTCATCATGGTTATGGGGAATTGCTCTTGATTTTGGTCACATCTGCAGTAGGTATGAATGTTTGCCACAGACTTGAAGTGGCTTAATGGTCTAATCCGCTAGCATTATGATCTGAGGATTGCAGATTCAACTTCTCTCTGGGTGGGTAGATGGCACTCTCTCCCCCCCATCCCCAAGTGCAATCTGTTAACCATTGTATTGGAGCTCCTCCAAGAACCTTAATGCATTGATGCAATGCTTTTCAAAAAGAGGCTGTGATGGCTTCACATTTGGCTTCACTCTCCTAGGGAGAGTCCTGATGGGGCTGGCTAATTGGCTTTTCCAGTATCTTCAAATATTCAAGGTATCTCTGCCTTGCAGAATGAAACTAAATGGCTTCTTGGGTATCTTGGATCTAGAGAATAATAAATATTTTGCAGAAGATTTGTGTTTGCACATGTTGACTCGTTTTACAGAAGATAAAAGGTGCATGGCACATTTCAATGGGACTAAAATTACTGATAAACTCTACTTTAGGTCATAGAGGAGAAGTCTGGATGGCTTAGTTAGGTTGGCAACTGAGAACAGTCATCAGAACTGTTCCTTTTGAGTGATCAAGGAGTATTTTTGTACATTTTATGAAGTATTATGTGCATTTTCTCATAAGAATAAGGGTCATTTTATCAATAGTCCCAAATCCCCATCACATACGGTGAGGGTGAAGTCAAGCACGTGCTTCCTCCATGTGAAGATAGACACCTCCTCTTTTCAAACTGCTGCCATTGCATCATTGCTGGACGGCCAGCGTGCTTGGAGGAAAGTGTTGGGTCTTCAGCTCCGATACAGTGGCCAATGCCTTTGCCGGCCAGCTTCACACTGGGTGTGATGTGGAGAGAGAGCGTCATCTACCCATCCAGAGAGAGAGAGAGAGAGAGAGAGAGAGTGCTCTCAAACATGAGAGTGTGTTTGAGAGGATGTTCTCTTTGAGATATCGTTTTTGACATGTAGTTTGGTAAACACTGAGAGTGAGCACATCACTTGATTCAAACTTTGGGGGAAACAATATAACAGCTGTTGTAATGCATCAGAAACCGATCTGTTAGTGATTACCTCTCCGTTCCAGAACACTAGCACCTCTGTTGTGTTGGGGCCGTGGTCATTATGCTGTATCAAACACACACAGTACTGTTCCTGATTCACAATCACAGGTTCAATTTTTCAGCTCGGGTTCACCCAGGGTAGTTCCTTTGGATTTCTTTCTTTATTATCGGAACCCTTTTGTACCAATAAGATCTTCCAAGTTTAAAGTTTGAAAATGTAACATAAAACAACAACAAAAAAAACAGCTTCAGTTAGTGTTGACAGAAAACAGATGTTTGTGGCAAACTCTAATTTTAAGTCATTGTTCTACAAGGAATGTGATTTTATATATATATATATATATATATATATATATATATATATATATATATATATATATAATCACTGAAGGCTCTGTTCTTTCATATTAAATTTTGTCTCAAAAACGTCAATGAATATCACACAGCTGCATTGTTTTTGGGTCAGCTGATCTCGCTGCTTTGAGTGCTCAATTAAATTAAGCTCCATAAGTGTTCTTTTGTAAATTTAGATTTGCTTTGCCCTGTTCGGACAGTTGGTTCAAATAATGGAATTTTCTGTGAAAGTGGACTAGGTGTGTGTGTGTCTGAAAATATCAGCATCGGCCAGACAAAAGTTAGGCCAGCAAAGTGCTTACTATTCTAGAGATTCTGATAAATCATAACACTACTGATATCACAGGAAGCTGAAATACACTAATCATCACTGAACTTTTATGTGCTTTTATATGTGCAGTATATGATGTGTACAAATAATAAAATCAAACCAACTGATTCATAAAATAATAAAGTAACTAATTACAGATCATTATTTCTTCTTAACCCAACTTTACAATCATGTGAAAACCTGGCTTTTTGAACATATGGACATTTGAACTATATTGAGGGATGGATGTGTAATAATTTCAACAAAACTGAAGAATTAAAAATAGTTAAACAAATACTAGAAATGTGATTGTCTTGTGAGGAAAACTTTAGGACACCCCTGTCTTATTTGAAGCTTTAGACATGAGTTTGGCTTGCGCTTGATTATTGAATTTAGTGGAATCTCCATTGTAAGATCCAAAGAGCTCTCTGAGGCCTTCAGAAAGAAGATTGTAGATGCACTCGGGTCTGGGAAGGGATTTAAGAACATCTCAAAACAATTAGAAATGAGCCGTTCCACTCGTTTGAAAATATATTACAAATGCAGAATATCTTAAAACAATTCCCAGTATGGACAGGTTAGGTCATCTTTGCAAGTTCAGCCCAAGAACAGACCATAAGATGGCAAGTCTTCAAAAATCCTAAAATGTCAGGTACAGAGAGCTGTTTCCACAGTTGTGCAGCATCTGCCATCAGCACTGCATAAGTTCAATTTTAATGAGAGTTGTGCAAAGAAGGAACCTTTACTGACAAAAAATCATCAGGGACTAAAGCTTGCCAGAGAATGCAAAGAGAACAGAAATGCTTTGGACAGGTGATATATTTGGGCACAGTAACAGAAGAACAGAAACAAACAGAAACAAGCACAAGAACCTCATACTAACTGTGAAGCATGCGGGTGGAAATATAGTGGTTTGGGGCTGCTTGGCTGCCGCAGGACCTGGAGAGCTTTCCATCATGGAAACCAGTAGGAAATCTTTATTGTATCAGAGGGGGGCTTGAGGAAAGGAGGTGAGACTGTCTGTACAAAGACTGTCACTGAAACATCTCATAGCTGAAAGAATTCCACATGGAGGGGTGGGAAAATCTTCTAGTTGATGTCAGCGACAGATGTTTTACTGCATCGCAGTTTGGTCAACAATTTCTTTGCTTAAATATGTGTAGCCTATGTTCCACCCCCTCGTTTTGTTACTGTATGTTGCCATTAGTAGCCCATCGTAAGGGGAAAGGCCCATTCTCAGACCCCTGACCATGCAGGGCTGTGGTGTTGATGGGAGGTGAGATTTGAGTTTATGAGCTCTTGTCCCTTGACGTTGCAATTAGACAGTTGCTCCACTCTACAGCTGTGAAACCATGTACATTTCTGCGTCTAAGAGGTACTTTTATACAGGCGTGATTGTATGTCCTGTAATTTCACAGCTCTAGAGGGACGTCATCAGCAGCTTCCTGACCCCGAATGAATGTGTCAGTTTTCATTAAGCAATGCTGAAGCATAATGGCATTTGTACAGTAAGAAAAATAACACATTATCTAATCTGTTTTGATGTGAAACTGCATTTTTTGGGCCAATGGTTGGTTGCCTGAAGTGAGACTTCAAAGTGAATGGAGGGGGATAGATAAGAGTGATGGCACTGAGGCTGGTGTCCTAGATGGGTGTGTTATGACGTTAGACTCCACTGCTAATACTGCTCACTCCAACAGGAATACCAGAGCAAATCTCAGGGTTTTCAAATGTGTTATTTTAGCTCCATGGATAAATAAAAACTGAATGAACTTCATGTGTGAGGGAGTAGGAAATAAAATGAGTGTAACCACATTGCCTTCTGTGTTTCCTTTGTACAAAAGGGGTTGCCTACAATGCTGCTCTCACTGATATGGCACTGTGGCTCTGTCCTGCTGACCCTATCATGCTGCCTACTGGGAGTGACATCATCGCTGAACCTGGAGGACCCCAATGTCTGCAGCCACTGGGAGAGGTAAAGCACCCTTAACACTGAATCACTAACCTAACCTAACCCACTATGTTTCATCAGGTTGGTTTGAAAAGCCTAAATTAAACATTTTGGCATTCAGGTGATCAACGGGGCAGTCGTGGCCTGGTTGTTAGGGAACCAGCCTTGTGACGGGAAGGTTGCCGGTCGGATAGTGGATAGTGCTTCCCACCGTTCCAGGCATGTGTGCTCACTGCCTCCTTGTGTATGAATTCATTAGTGTGCATGTGTGTGTTTCACTGCATAGACGAGTTAAAATGCACATGGCCCTGTGTGCAAGCACAGTGGGTCTAAATGCATGCTTATGACCTTTGGACTTGTCAGTTTGGGTCAAACTGAGACTAAAATAGCAGATTTGAAAGGTGCCTTGAAAGGTCCAGATCAAAGGAGGAAAATAAGAATGGAATCACATTGTTCATCTTTTTTATAGTCCAACCACAAGTGCATGGATGGTTCAACATTCCAGACTGATTACAGGAAATCATCATTCGTTGAACAACTGAAGAAGAAAAGGAACTTGAAGTTGCACTTGAAGTTACTGCCAATGGCATAATATTAGCAGTTTAAAAAAAAAATCCGGAAACATTGACCCACCAACGCCAGATTCACATCTCTCTACAAACCAATCAGTATCAAGTATAGGCAGAAGCAGCTTACAAAGGTGATAATGGCTGACTGGAGGTATATCATGCAATGTTAATCTTTAGTGAGCTTCAGTGAAACCAAATCTGTCTGGATCAAATGTACACAATGTACCAAGAACATGAACCCTGGTTTGGACCCTTATTCTGGACTTTCAGGTGTGAAAACGTACTGGATTTTAAACAAGGAAACGTGGTCTCTGTGTAAAGCATTTATAGGTCCACTCTGCTTTGTTCTTCTTACACTGAAGACCATATAAAACCAAAACATCCACACTCACACACTGCACCACAACAGACACACACAGTTTTAATAGGCAGAAGATTTCCGCGTCCAAATTAAGGAATGGCTCGGGAATCCATTAAAGCAGATTGAAAAGAACAAAGGTGGAGGCTGCTTTCCCAGCTAGATTTACTTTCACTGAGTAATGTGTGGGAACAGCTGCAGTGCTCTAAGCGGCCGTGAAGAGGGAGGCCATGGAACAGCGCCCGCAGAGACTGAGAGTGTGAGTGTGGCCTCGCACTGGACCCCCACATCCAAGCCTGGCTAATTTCTTGGTGGATGATGTTTTAATACCTACTTACTAACACTTAGTCACCACTGTTCAAGCCTGTTGAGAATGTTGTAGAATGCCTTAATAATCAAATGCGAGGAATATTGACAACATGCACATTTGTATCAAATTACCAAGACAGGAAAACGTTGTGTAGATTACACACTCTTAGGCAATCCAAAGAATGAGGATACTCCTTAAAGGGGCCATATTTTGCATTCTTCTACTATTTTATTGTATCCCCTTAGGCCCACTTACAACGTGTGCGTGGGTTTGTTTACTAATTCATTTTTACTTTTCTCAGCCTTTCTTTGTCTCTTAAATCGAGCTGGCTGTTTGTTACTATGTGGAAAGACTCATATAACTGACATACCCTGACAATTCACGGGGTAGCAGTCTGGAAACATGTTGATTATGCGGTGGCATTACTTTGCCCACACCTGCAGAAGGTGTTATCTTGTGAACGAGGTTGAAAACTGGCCAGTGTGCTCATGGCAAGGCGACATAAATTTGAGTGACACAGGATAGTGGATGACAGATGGACGGGTAACCTCACAAGAGTATGGAACCACCACCAGATTGCACAGTGCCTTTTATGACAACGAGAGTACATGGCTTCATGGGGTCTGCTCCACTCATGAACCCTACCATCAACCCAAAACAATTGGCACCATGACTCATCGGACCACTCCACATGTTGCCCGTCCTACCTCAGTCACGTGCAGATAAAGTGTCCGAAATTTCGAACCTGCATCTCAACAAGCCTGATGCATTTTGGAAACAGGTACTGTGAACTGATGAAGTTAAAACAAAACTGTTGGGCCACAATGAGCAAAGAGTGTTAGCAGAAAAAGGGTGCATCATTTCATGAGAAGCACACCTTTCCAACTGTTTACCAGGGGTGTGGATTGATCACGCTTTGGGTTTGTCTTGTAGCCAGTGGCATTTTTGTTTATTTTCTTTCAATTGCTCAGCTATTTACAGTAACAGATATTTTGACCAGGGTGCCAAAACGTTTGCATGCCACTGTATAATGAATAATTCTGTCTGTCTGCACTGTTGTTACAAGCATTACGTTACACAGACAACATTTTGAAATGGCCTCTAATTATTCTGTGCAACATCATTCTTAAAATGTCCATCCGTGCCTCAACAGAGAGCTCCAGATGAATGAAGGAGCCATTCACTAACAGGGTCTCTTTCACAAACTTTTCAAGTGACGTTCTTCAGATCTGAAAACAGCTCATTCTCATCAGTGGGGGCCATGCACACTTATGTATCCAGAAGAGCCTGCAGTCACAACTGTTCCTTTAGGATAACAAGGGAACAATTGTCGCCACTTAGTGTCATACTGAAGGACCCTCTAATCATTTGTTTGTCCGTCAGGCAGTTATAAATATCCCTGTTTGCCTTGACGGAGAAAAAAACTTGAACACCGCATGCGATTATGTTGAAGCGCAACTGCTATATAATCCCCCTTCACATAGCACAGATGTTGAAGGATGCTTTCCAAAAGGCTTCAGATGGTATGAAAATATGTTTTCATTATTGTAACAGATTGCATCAGAATATGTTTTTCTATTGTGGGATTTGACAAATAGCAAATACTACATTTATATATATTATAAATAAACAAATAAATATATATTTCATATTCATATTTATAAAAACCTTTATTATATATTATATATATATATATATATATATATATATATATATATATATATATATATATATATATATATATATATATATATATAATAAAAATTTTATAAATATGAATATAAAAAAATATATATATTGTTATTTATAATGATCATCTATTACTCTGTTGAGCCACCTCTGCCTTAATGCAAGGTGCTGTAGCTGGGCTTGTAGATACTGCACACATATAGGTTTCTGAATCTGGTCCCAGCTGGTCTGAAAAAAGCACATGATGATAAATTTTGCGGCTGGAAGGTCAGCAAAGTGCTGCAAGCTGCAGCAACGAACATTCCTGGGGAATCCTTGCTGTATGTTGGTGAGCATTATCTTGCTGAAAAAATGCCAGTTGAAAGCCCTGCAAAGAGAGCCAACACGTGGCCACAGGATGTCCTGCACACATATCGCTGAGCTGTTAGTGTCCCTTGTATCACTAGGGTTGACCGACTGTAGTAAGCGAAGGCTTAACAGATCATCACACACAATAGTTGGGTCAGTGGTAATACCGCTCCACAAGCCTCCATGGTCAAACCAGACCATCACTGGATCCCAAATAGAACCTGGATTTACATCACTTGTGCTTCTAGTTTTGGGGCAGGCCAAGATTCTACAGCTTCTACAGATGAAGAGCGAAGGTGGTTTTGGTCAGAATCCTCAGCCCGGCTTCTCAGTATTTATTTTGTCAAATATTTGAGTCTGGTTTTTAACAGATGCCATGTAGGCTTCTCTTGGTCCCATAAGAACCTGAATTGAGTGTAAGACATTTTACTTACTAAGAGCCTTTATATCAGGTTCTTCACTCACATCTTGACTACACACATTGTTCATTATGTGAGCCAAGCAGATTGTTCTATGGCATTGATTAAAGAACACGTTTGAAGCACATTTATTTATGAAGCATATCTTTGTTAGGATCAGAAATTTCACTTGCTAAGTAAAAATAAAACACTGATTTGAATTGGGGACCACCCACAATGTCTGTCATGGGGTATGATCACTCGGTAAGTGAAAGCTGGCTTGTAATCCTTTCTTGATACACAGATACCTCATTATGGCCCCCACCCTCCCTTGTTATGGCATTTAGCTTTGCTCTCATTAACCACTTAAGCTGGAGTTATGGGACCACACATCAACTGCTTAAACAGGTCACACAGTCTGGCGCTAATATGTGTGTGTGTGTGTGTGTTTGTATGTGTGTATCCTCCATAGCTACTCGGTCACAGTGCAGAGTCATCGGCTCACCGTTTGATCAGATCTACTACACAAGCTGCACTGATCCTCACATGGTTCAAGTGCAGCATACAGAGTGAGATGACATTCAACACTGCAGATAAACACTGTTATAGAGCTCTATTCATTCCTTTCATTTAGTTCAGTTCACTTAAATTTAGGTTATGTATCTAATTTCACAGCAGACATTGTTACATGGTAGTAAATGGTGGTTACAAATGTAGGGATGATTAGAGGAGTGATTAAAGGAGTGCTCTGGCCAAAATGAAAAGTTTGTAAATAGCTTGATCTACTGAAAACAGCAGCTTTGCTCTCATAGTGCCACAGAAAATCCCCTTCTGGGCTCCGAGTGGCTCAGCGGCCTAATGCACTAGCACTGTGATCCAAGAATCACAGGTTTGAATCCCGGTTCGTGCTGCTTGCCATTGGCAGCCGGAGTCTGAGAGAACTGAATTGGCCATGCTCTCTCTGGCTGGGGAGATGACACTCTCTCTCCACCTCACACCCAGTGCCTGTAGGCCATTGGCTGCCCTGCAATAATGTGATGGTGTGCAGTCGATAAGAGGCATATAATGGAGGAGGCATGTTCTTGTAGCTCCACAACAATGGCAGGATTGAAGCGATCCACACTCAAACCTGATGATTATTGAATCCAAAACAGGACCCGGATTGAGTGAGGGGAGCACTATTATTCAATCCAGTGTCTAATCCTTAATTTCCCTGAGGGAACCCTCCCAAGGGATCAATAAAGTTCTATCCTATCCTATCTTAATCTGAACACATCATTTACATATCTGCCTGACATATAATGCTGATCCAATATGACTGTTTGGGTGCATTTTTGTATCAGTGGCTAAATTAATCCCATTGATTGTATTTTCTTGTGCATACTGGGACATTGATGTGAGGCAGTGAGGCAGTCCTGCACTCAAGTGTTTCATATTAAATAGAACGTATTAAATGCAAGAACACCCCTAGTTCTATCATACTGACAGACACAAAATAAGAAATACCAAACTTAAAACACATTTTAACGTACATTCCTTTGCCTCTTTGTCTACAGGGTCAGCTACAAGACAGCCTACAGGAGGGGAGAGAAAACCATGTATCGTCGCAAGTCTCAATGCTGCCCAGGGTTCTTTGAGAGCAGGGAGATGTGTGTTCGTAAGTGATACTCTTTGTTCAGCTGTTAAAATGAACAGTTTAATAGAATGTCTTTACTGTCTTTAGTCAATAAAACAACACTAATAATAATAATAATAATATAATAATAATAATAGTAGTAGTAGTAGTAGTCAGAGTATTCAGCCTCTCAATTCAGCCAACAGGCAAGTAGTTTTATACTTCAAAGCAAAGGATTTCTAGGAAAATGTATGATGCAGAACTGTATGTCATGAGAATGTAGCTACCTTAGGCAGTTTTAATAATAGATTTTCACAAGTGCTCACTATTAGAAGATATATTCATGAACACAGATAACATTTGCTTCCACATAAGTGAAGTTTAAATGATCTGTTTTCTTATTTTATACAGATATTTAAATGTGTTTGAAACTTTAATTTTCATATTTAATATACATGATACAGATGCTATATTGTCAGTCTTTTGAACCCAGTGACCTTTTGAACCTTATGTCCAAAGGTTTGTAGAGGCCCCTTCTGATGAAATCATGCCGCTGCTTTAAGGTCTTTCTGGAGCAGATAAATAGGAATGTCTTGGCTCCATGCGTAAAGCCAGGCTTGGGCTAGAGGGTTATAGAACACCCCAGCATTCAGCTGTGGAGCAGTGGAATTGTGTTCTCTGGAACACATCCTATACTTTTAGAAGGAGTTGGGAATGAGGTGGGGTAGTGATCATCCAACATCCTGACCTCAATGCTCTGATCACTGAATGTAGTCAAATCCTCACAGCAATGCTCCAAAATCTAGTAGAAACCGAGGCTCTCAGGCTTGAATCCTGGCTCATGCTGTTTGCCATTTGCAGCCAGAGTCTAAGAGAGCAAAATTGGCCATACTCTCGCAGTAAATGGTGTTCTCTCCCCATATCACTCCCAGTGTGATGCTGGCTGGAACAGGCATCTGGTAGTATCAGATGGTGACCTGGTGCTTTCCTCTGAGCATGTTGGCATGTACTTGCCTTCAGTCAATGGGGTTGGGTAATTGGCACTTCCAATTGGGAATAAAAAAGGTCATCAGATTTTTTCAATGTTTTAATGTGTAAAACTTCCTCTGTTGTGGTCATATATGGATTTATACTTCATAAACTGTTGCTGTAGTGGATGTCCAACAGCCAGCTATTTTTAAGTTGAAAAAAACTCAAGTTGTCACTTTTAATCATTAGTGCATACTTCTTACTTTTAAACAATGCAGTGTGGCACTATATTGGAACAGCTGTGTTTTAATGGTGTATCCTGTGGTGTAAGAGAATCGGATCCAAATAATATGAGGGCAGGCTCCAGAATAAGCACATTGACTGCCAAATAAACAAGGGCCGGTTAAAGATTAGAAATAAATCCCCAAATCCAATAGATGCACTTTAGTATTTTGCTTTCTGTTTACACTGAAGAGCTCTTTAAACCGCTTGAGGATTATTAATTGTGGGGTGAAAACATGCCAGAAAGGATATGACTTTATCACAACACTTACTTTATCTGATTGATAAAGTGAATAATCCAATCAAGTTGGCAGCAATATAGTGTGAGAGCTCATTTTCATTGCTGCATTAATGCAGTCAGACAGTAACCTGCCTGTCAACCAGATTACAAGAGACAGGCCAAGCCTGAGTCACTTGGCTTATTGAAGGAGAGCATGTCCGCACTGTAGCAGTGGACGATAAAAGTTTTATCCCTGATGAGTCAGCGTTTAGATCACTGTGGATTTGAAAATGTGACCCCCTGGTGCTGAAAGGGGACTTTCTTTGGGCTCTGAAAAGGAGCTGTTGTGTACAGTTGGCGCCCGTCACATGGTGCCTTCTCATGCCCTCTGTTTTCTCATCACTCCAGAAAAATACAGGGTCACGTGTCTGGTGGGAAATGCTTCTTTTTATAATGCGATTGATGATTCGCTCATTAGAGATAATGTATATTGCAAGGTTACTTATGTGAAGACAGATAAAAAAAAAAAGATATATTTAAGTTTCTCAAATAGAACACGAGTTGGGTTATCATTTAATAACAGGGTGTGATGAAGCCAACACGAGCCAAAGGTGAGTGCCACCTAACGTGCATTGATTCCCACATAGTAAGAGATAATCACAAACACGAAGGGAACACTTTCCTGAGCTACAATGAGCCCCGATCAGATCCTGTTTATCCAGTTTAATCCAGTCTCTGTGTCTGTACGAGGTGTGTGCACAAAATATCCGACCACCTTTTTCGTGTGTAAACAAATTAAGCTTGGGAACCGTGGCTTGGTGCACATATGGAGGCGATTCTAATGTGAATGCTTGAATTTTTTCCTAACTGCAGAAGCTGTCAGTCGCCGGCAGATTGCCGATGTGTGAGGAAGTGTAAGTGAGCACCACTGAATTTTCGTTTATAGCAAAAAGCAGAAAGCAGAAATGCTACTGCATTCAATGTTGTGTAAAGCTTGGCGATTACCAGTGGAAACGATCTGCAAATGACCAGACCTGTGGGCAGTGGGCAATTGGCAGCTCTGTCATGATGGCCAACCTTCACCTTTAATGAGTTATTCTTGGCCAAATACACACCTGTTCTTCGTCTCCCTACTCTCCTGACATGGCCCTGCTTTTCCCTAAGCCCCTGAAAGGGACCAGATTTCAGTCGAGAGAAGACATCATGCAGAATGCTATGGACCAACTGCATCTCAAAGAGGCACTCCAGCTCTCCAATAGTGGCAGAACATTTGCATGACTTGTGTGGCAGCCCAAGGGGACTACTATGATGGAGATTAGTGTAAAATTGTCTTATGTGAATATGAGTATTTTTTTATGAATGACGGTCAGATATTTTTGGAACACACCTCGTATTCTGCCATTAATTATTTAGCCGTGCTAATTGATACAATGAAAAAACATGCTCTTGTGGCGAGATAAAAGCATGGTTCCAGCACTTTCAGTTTATGTGGCTCATCACTACCATATCAGCTGAAATATATACCATGTCATGTTATGGTATGAAGTTTACATCCCATCATTGCAATATTGGACTGTACTTTCTGGAAAACAATGCGTGTGCAACACATTTTTACATTTCTATTGGGTTTTATCTTTAAAACACTTAACAATACACATAAAAAGTTCTTCAAGCTCTTAAGACGTCTTAAAGAATTACTAGTGTGAGTTGGTGCAAATGATCACTGAAATTCCATAATAAAAATCCCTGCGAAATTAGGCCCAAATGGAGTTAACATAAGGCTCCCAAACCTTGTAGAAGGTCAGTTTTGGAATGTAGTGTTAAGGGTTAAGTAATTCTCTTAATATCTTATGCCCCTCACTCACAGATGGAATCTTCTCAGTAATCCACTGTAACAACATACATATAATACTAAGCCAAAGCAAAAATTGGCTCCAAGAGACATTTCTGAATTGTGTTAATCTACAGTCATCCTTCCTAGTTCAGCGTTGATCTTTTGGGGCTCTACTGTATGGTAGTCAATCCAGTGCTGTCAGTGATGTCAAACAAACTTGATTTATGTTGTTTATTGTGGGCACAGAAAATCTACCAGCTGTAGTCCATCACGATCACTGACAGGAAGTTATGAGCCCATGGCCTTGGCAAGTGAACGAACATTTAGGAACTTTCAGCACCACTGGATAAATAATCGAAGTGTGTTTATTTATGTTTTTGACTCCAAAATTAATCCTAAATTGATCCCAAATTGATTGAGGTGCCTTGAAATTGAGGTGATAGTAAATTTGAACTACAATGCCTACATTGAGCTTTGTCTTTTGTTCATCATCGTATAAGGAGCATAACGTTTTCAAAGGGGTGCGATTGTGACTGATTGGCATGAGTATTCAGGAGCATTCACACTGTGGGGCTACATGAAACAAAGAGTAAAATGCCAGGGAAGGCATCCACAAAATCCAGCTGAGCAATTGCAGCAGTAGCTAAAGAGTTGGTGTTTCCTACATCCAGAAATCTCTCCAGTCTATGCCAAATAGAGTCATAGCAGTTTTTTGTGGTCGTACAGGTTTTGCTTGCTAGTAGTTACTAGTCCATCTCACATAAAATGACATTTCAAGCCTTACTTGTTGATCAGTTTGTCTTATAGCTCATGAAAAATAGAAACCCAGAATCGCAAAATATTGGAAAATTTGAATAGATAAATCACAGTATCAACTTTAAAACAACAAAGGTTGAAATGTCTCACTTTAAATGTAATGAATATCGAATATGTGACCGTTTAATTCTTGAATTAAATTATCAAAACCTTTCTCACAAGATGCACTAGTTCATTTCCCTCACAGGTGAATGTGAGTAAACTTTAGGTAAAGTCATTAACGTTAATGTATGTTAATGTTACATATATCTTCTATGTACCCATTTGTAATCAATGGTCACACAGTATAGAAGGGTGGCTAAAATTGTGGAAGGGTGGGAGCAAGAGATGGATGGGTGGATGGATGGATAGATGGACGGATGGATGGATGGATGGATGGATGGATGATTATAGGATTGTTTGACAGTATTTCACTTTGATTTTTCCCATTATTGAGTTAAAGTCAATGTATGAGAGCAAACTAATCTCAAATTTGATGCTTTTCACATTTGTCACATTTTTTGAGTGACCTTTCATTGCTTTGACCTGCGTGTGAACTTCGATTTTGGCCTCCTGACATTGGCCTGGGAACTACTTCCCACTCAGCTCGTATTTACAAACAGTCACTCACAATTAACCTCAATTCCTCCTCAGATGGCATGAGTTCATAACATGTCTAAGGATGTGTCGGCTTTAAAAGCAGAGCCTGGTCCAGATCATGGAAAGACTGCTGTAATGTCGTAAAGCTGCGTGGCTTAATGGATTTGGTTCTATTCCCAGTGTAGATTTATCCACTGTGTTAGCCTTTAGTCGTCTCATTCAGTTGTAATTGCTTTCTTTCTGATTGTGTTAATGCTCGTAGAGCTGCAGTAGCGAGACTCGATGCCAGTCTTCAAAGGAATACCTAATCCTCTCTCTGTGAAAAGCAAAGATCATGCTCTTTGATAACCTTTTAAAGACCGAAACACTTTTTTCATTCTGGTTCATTTGCTACCACACCCTGTGGGTCACTGGTTTGAGTGGTGTTGGCTTTGTTTAGTGTGCTGTTTACCCCTCATGTTTGTTTTTCCCTCTAGCTCTTCTTCACTTGGACTGTGAGCATTTGAAAGGATGAAATCTGACCTTACTTTCCTGTGTTTTTTTCACTTTCTCCCTCTTCCTCTGTACCCTCCTCCCATGGTGGAACCCCCAACCCACAACCCCCCCCCCCTCCAGCCCACTGTGCTGAGAAATGTGTGCACGGCCGCTGCGTGGCCCCCAACACCTGTCAGTGCGAGCCCGGGTGGGGAGGAGCCAACTGCTCCAGCGGTAAGTCCTCCAGCTGTAGCTGTCCATCTCTCAGCGCACCCATGGCTCCAAGCATACACACACACACACACAGATGCACACAAACTGGTTCTCTGTGCCAGCCCTTTCAAAACACCAGTGCACAACGGAAGGCAACCAGAGTGACGCCAAAGGTTTTGGCTGTTCCACACAGACGTACGTAAAACACCCTCAGTGCTCTTTCCCTGTGAAGTTTTTAACTGTTTGCGTATTATTTGAATTTTTAACCTCAAAAACTAGTTTTATATAACAGTTCTTTAACTGTTGTGTGTTTTAGACCTAATGTTTATCTGTACCATCATTTATTCATTAATATAAAAATAAATAATAATAATAAATTAACAGTAATTTGTGTGTTGTTAATTAGTTTTTGGACAACCCCAAGCCCCCACCCATCCCCTTTGTCCTTTTTTCTTTCAAAGAAAATATGCATCATAAACTATGAGTCAAGTCATTGCAGAAATCATAGGGGCCTATATATGGCGTGCTGGCTTGCATGGAATGTGACTTCTACCAGCAGACTTACACCAGTAAAAATTTAACCAGTTGATTTCCATTCTGCCAGCAAAAGAGATTAGATGTGTGTTTGAAGTGTTTTTCAGTTCTTGTCATGTATTATTTGGATAATAACTCTTAGTAGACAAGATATTTTGTTATCAGTGGGAATAAGCTTCAGGAATATGTGGTATTATTTGGTAATATTGGTAAACAATGCTGGCTTGGATGTTGGAGGGAAAAAAGAATGAACCTCATCCGGTCTGGTAATAAATCTAGCCTGAAATAACACACATTCATTTGTTTTCATTAGGTGGGGTAGTTGGTTTTTTAAGTAGTTTGTTTATATGATAGCACCATCTAATCTGACTTAGTTTTTATTTGTTTTTTTATACATATTTTCAGTGCAATTTTCATATAACAGAACATAAGACAAGATAAGACATGACATTAAGCATATATAATATATATATATAATATATTCTGGTTTTTCAATCATTTTACAATTTCACAATAACAAAGACAGGCTAAGCCAAATGAGTAAACCCATATATCAAGGAAGACAACAATGTGGGGTCCGTGACTAGAAGGTGTTCACTGTGGAATGGAGCATACATGAAACATATTTATTGGGAATACACTCCATTATAAGATGGTGCCATGATGGTTATTTTAATTCAGAAATGCAAAATGTTTAGTATTTACAATATGGACATCAGATAAAAACTGGAAGGGGGCACAGTGTAACTAAAAGCTTATCAGTTTTACAAGAAGAAATGACAATAAAGTCAGACGATAATGACGTTAAAGTCAGACAATATCAATATCAATAATCGTTTTAGAAATTAAAAATGTGCTTGGCTTGTGATTGCGCTTAAATTATTTTTTTCTTTGCAGACATTGATGTTATAAGAGCCAAGTACAGTGTATCTAGGTATCAATACTGACTTTTGCTGACCTTGCGTTGTGACTCTTATTAACACAAGCTATGGGTAGTTTCTGAGTGGAGTTATTCTGTAATAACTTTAAATGCTTAAAGTTTGTGAGGCAATGTAAGCATAAGGTAATTATGTTTGGTTTGTGAATTTGAGCTCTTTTTGATCTCATGTGCCCACTGAAGCCAGGCCTGATCTGGGTGCCCTCTGAAGCCAGGTGTGTTGACTGTCTAGGGTTAATGGCAGCTTAGATGATTCAGCTGGGGACTCTGCTTATCTTGTGTTTCAGGGTCTTTCTAAAAAGGTCATTGTTATGTCTGCAGTCTCTCTTCTGTCCCCCAGGAGTTAAACGGGTTTGACTAGTCAGTCTGGACAAAGCGATTAAACACGATCCGAAAGCACTGCTCTGGGATTCTTTGTTAGAAAGGCAGAGGTAAGGGGATGCATACCGACATGAAAAGACTCACTAGCTTGGCATATTGCACTACAATTGTGTGCACAGCTTATAATGGGGTTACAAGTCAAAGGTGTGGTTAACAGTGTTTATTTTGCAGGGTCTGTTAGTGGTGTAGCACT
The DNA here is from genome assembly GCA_034509495.1 of Acestrorhynchus altus. NCBI lineage: Eukaryota > Metazoa > Chordata > Actinopteri > Characiformes > Acestrorhynchidae > Acestrorhynchus > Acestrorhynchus altus. Next base: position 7,697,666 of record CM067519.1, on the reverse strand, counting down.
ATAATTAAGGTACAGTGTATTCAGAGCTATTGGGAATCTGTTTTTGGTGTTGTGTTCAACAAAACGATTCAGTCAAGCCAACGAATAGTCTCACAGATTGAAAGGTCTAGCCTGATTGGTTGGTGCCACAGTGTTTGTTTTCATACTTCTCCAGCTGTCAGTTTGTTCACTGTTCACTGGAGGGGGCACGTCAGTTAATCAACGTAATAAACATGAACTGACCTAGTCCCTGAGATCAATATTCCTCACTGGAAAGACCCCTCAGGCAAACGCTGTGAACAGTGTTGTTGTGTTTTGATTAGATTTTTTTTGTCATGTTGAGTGTGACCGTTGTTCAGCCTTTAACTTGATTGGCTGTTATGGTTGTCAGTCCGCCAAAAATGTCACTAGTTAAACTTTCTTGATTAAAATATGTATATAGTTTCCACCCAAATAAGCTATGTTTATGTAAGATATTGTGTAAGAGCATATTCATGGGTGTAAGAGCACCTCTTTCTCACATTAGCTCCAGAGATTGATCGATGTTGATCAAATATTTGGCATCATACAGATTATTATTTTTAGTATTTAAACATACATACATATACTTATGTATATACTAATATTAAAACATGCATTTGATGAGGGATATATTCTGCGGCACTGCATAAATGTAAGTGATGCTGGTTTACTGTGCTTAAATATTTACATTTTATAAAATTTACTGTATTTATATCCCTGTAAACGTCAATTACATAAATTCTGAAAAACACTGAAAAACACATATCAAATGAGAAGAATGGACGGGTGCATTATTGTAATGGAGCTGCCTGCTGCCCACAGGTGTGACTTACAGGTGGGAGTGTTCCCAAGCCATCCCCTTAAGTAACAACACATCGTAATCAATTTAAAGCTGTGACCTGGAGGCAAGAGGAGCTGTAACTGGAAGGTTGCCTGTTTGAGTCCCCGAACCACATACTGCTACGTGCATGTCAGTGTAAAGCCAATAAATGATTTTCTTTTTGAATTGCCAACCCTTGAAGCCAATATGAAGGTTCTTGGAGATGGCATAATATAAATGTGATCCAAAAATCATTTGCAAAAGTGCCCAAGGGATGAGATGGGGCTGGTGTTGTATCATCATATCATTGTATGAAGAGGGAAAAATGTTTTAATCTGCTAAATAAATTCTGTTATTCTGAAAACACTAGTGTGCTGAACGGAGGAGCAAATGAGAGGGATACAGTCAGGGCTGGACTGGCAAGTTTTTTCAGCACTGGGATTTTATACAGAGATGGAATTGGGTGGGTGGGTGGTGTTTTTGTTTTGTCAATCCTGGGTGGGTGGGGAGGACCCTTTTGATCAGCCCCTTTACTCTCTGGGGTTTTGGGAGTAAATGAAGTTATGTGTAAACATGGAACAAGATAGATTGCCCAAGACACATAAGGGTTAAACAAACATTTGCCAATAGTATATGTATTTTCACCAAAATATATGTAGGCTACTGTTTCCATTGTCTAAATTGTGTCTGTAAGACTGGTAACAGTAGCTAAGAACGCATGTATGTGTGGGTGGAGATGGACCAGAGATGAACCTGTACTTTACAGTCAGCACAACACAGAAATAGTTTAGGATTGTCCCTAAAGCCCTGCCATATTTCCGGGTCTTTCTGAGAATCCATTTGTCCTTTGAGCAGCAGTCTTAGCTCAGTGGCTCAGGGGCAAACTGTGATCCCCTCTCTCTTAAGGGGGTCTGGTGGAGGAACCCCCTGTATCCACATTAATATCACATTCATTTCCTCTAAAGACGCTCTGATCCTGAGACTGATTGAAACTGGGTAGCCTTTCGGTTTCAGGTCAAAGGAGCCTAACAATGTGTCTAGTGGATTTTATCAGGTTCGAGTAACGATGTAGGAGAAAACGCTTTCTTCACACACACAAAGGACAAAGCAAGCAGAGGAGTGGGACAGGGGTGGAAATGTAGGAAATGACCTCAAGGCTCAGCACTTGTGATTTGTGAATCTGGGGCATTGTATGATAGCAGTGCAGAAACCCCACCACATGTGTGCATTTTTCACCTTTAAATTAATTGCCCATTTGGATTGTTATGCTGTTCTCAAGTTTTAAGAAATCCTGTTTGGATTTTCCGCTGTAATGATGTAGTGATATTTTGCATTAGTGAAACAATTCTACAGTTTCAATCACAAAAGGCAGCATTCATTTAAAGTAATGCCGTTAGATTAATCATCAGCAGCTGTTGTTGAGGTTTAGATTTCAATGTCTGTTCACCCTCTGGCCTGTCCACTGGAAATAAAAACACTATTACCTTCTTGAATGAGCTGCTGAAACTCCATCTCTGTCTGTAAGTGCCGTCTTAAAGTGTCCACTTTGTAATGAGACAGTTGTTCGCCATAGGTTTCACACTCAGCCCGGGTGTGATTTTATGCTGCATTAGGCTTATTTTAAGCTCCGCTCAATGAAGAATAAAGCACTTTTGGGGGTCTGCTAGTAAGCAACAACTGGGTATGCATTGTAAGGCATACATTAGTCTGTGTATAATGCTTATGCATGTCTAAGATCATTTGATACCATAGTGAGAAAGCCAGAGGATACAGAGGAACCACCTGCTACTGGCCCAACAACATTCATTGACATAGAAACCCTCTTAGGAGCTCCCTAAGAATGTTGCGTGTAGGTCTGTACAGTTTATTGAATTAACTTTTGATTTTTCACTGAGCCATTATCTCCTAAGAAAGAGTCTAATCTTCCTAAAAGTGGCTGACCTGCCAAAATTCCGGAGCCTATTGATGGCTCATCCCGAAAGTCGGAAAAGTAGCCAGACAAACAAATGTGGACCTTAGATAAGGAAAACATTATGATTCCACGATTAGGAAGTGATTGGACAAACATTGTATCTATTGTATGTAAAAACAACAACCAATAAACAAAACAAACAAAAAAGCCTTGCGGAATATTGCGTAGAGTCAAAATTGGAATGTTTTAGGAAGGCCTTGACCACTTCTGGCATAATGCTTAAACAGCATTCCTCAATAAGAATATCAAACCAAGAGTCAAACATGGTGGCGGTTGCATCATGAAGTGGGTATGCTTTTCTGCGTGAGGGCCTGGGCGACTTCAATCAGTTATGGCTTATAGCTAATAAAATCACAACTCCTGTATCTCAAATTTAGATCAAGAAAAGGATGTATGATACTGGAATCACCAACTACTGACAAGTTGGAATGTTCAATTTATACACTGAATACTGGGTTGGCACTCCTTTACCTGGAATTACTGCATCAGTACAGCATGGCTTGGAGGTAATGTGTTTAAGGCACTACTGAGATGTTATTGAACCCCAGGTTGTATTGATAGAGGCCTTCTCCTCTATATTGGGGTGGGTGAGTCTCCACTTCCTCTTGACAACACCTCATAGATTCTCTTCTCTGAGTATGTTGTTAAAAATGCTCTGAACTGACAGATTATGACTAAGATATTTCATCTTTAGAATATTTGGAAATAATTGAGCCATGTTCTGATGGTCCACTCTTTGGGTGCTTCATGTTTTCTTCATCATTATTAATATCTGGGTCATTTTAGCCTTATGTGTGTGAAAGACTGTGTCTGGCAGTGTTTATGTGAAAAATGTAAAGAGACTCAACAGCTCAGGTCACAACAGCTGGCAGCATCGGTTACGTCCACTGTTTTTCCTTTAGTAACTGACACTTTTCCACAAGCGTCATTCTGCACTCTCGGATTTGGAAAGGTCAGGGAAAAGACTGCAGATTCAAACTGGAATAGCTGTCACTTTAAGCGAGCCTGCTCTCGATCTGTTGATGGATTATGCTTTGAGTTTGGGACTTTACAACTTTGTTTTGTTGGTGCTTTATTGTCTTACCCTGATTATGATAGTTTTAGTGTTACGTTTCTCTTTGTGCAGCTGCCACGTTTTTTTCTGTTTTCTATTATCTTCTAATTGCCTTGAGTCTCAGGGTCTGCAGTGCTAAGCCTTATGCACCACTTTCTGACTGCCTGTATGCTATGTTCAAAAGTGGCCCACAAGCCTAACCACACTGTCATTTAGGGCTGGGCGAAAAAACATCATATCCCCACAAAATCCTTCTTCTGTCTTTTTTTTTTTTACTATATTTAAACATAAATCTGATTTTCATTTCTTCTTTCGACAGTCTTATGCCCCCTCCATACTGTTTACACGAGAGTGTGAATGGGGGTGGAGGGGAGCAGTGTAGAGGAGGAGCTGAGAGCAGGGGGCAGAGCAGAGCAAAAATGGTTTCTGGGAGAATGTTATTTAAAAACGTTAAAACTCATCATTAAAGACATCACCTCAGTGCATATCTTGCTCTGTTTATATCCAGATATTAGATAAAAAATATTGATATTTTGCCCAGTCCTAATGGACCACGTAAAAATCTCACATACATAGGTAAACAGAACTAGAAGAGAACAGAACTACACACTTTCAGTGCCTTGCAAAAGTATTCCTTTTTAGGGGAAAATGTCTTTTTGTGTTTTGCTTCCTTATAACCTGGAATTAAAATACACTATTTGAGGGTTTGCATCATTTCGTTTACAGAACACGCCTACTCCTTTGAATATTGATTTTTTTTTTTGTGAAGCAAACCACAAACTATTCAACCCCCTAAAGTCAGTACTTTGTAGAGCCCCCTTTTTTGGCAGTTACAGCTGCAAGTCTATGAGCTTGCCACATCTTGCCACTGGGATTTTTGCCTGTTCCTTGAGGCAAAACTACTCCAGCTCCAGCACGAAAATGGCCCCACTATTGTTACAATATAGCTTGCCTGGTTAAATTTAAGGTTCTTTAAGGGTTCTTTGGTAAAGAAAATGGTAAAGGGTTCTTTGCATCTTAAAAGGGTGCTTCTGATTAATGGAGAATGGGCTGTAGAAGGTTTTATATGAAACCTTATTGAAAAGGGTTCTATTTGACTACAAACAGGGTTTCTCCCAATGTTACAACAGTCAGGAACGGGCGGACGGAAGAGACGACGAAGGGTGCGGAAACAAACGCAGGGGTTGTAGATTTAATAGTGACACAAAGCACTAAACAAACTGAATACACTGTGCAATGTTAAATACAAAACTGACGGAAACTAAAATATGACTAAGAAAGACTAACAAAAGCAGACTATAACAGCAACTACAACAGACCAATAAAACAGCAGAACAGTATAACAGTGGACTGACCAAGAGGGGATGGGACAACAGGTCTTAAATACTAAGTGACCTGGGTGTCACTTGGGACAGACTAACGAGGGGGCAGGTAAACAGATTAGACACAGGTGGTAATGGGAGGAGGGACTATGACAAAACAAACACAAACCATGTGCTAAAGAGCACATGGGGGACACTGACAGGGAAGACAGGACTGACAAGAGACAACAACCTACATTTGTCAGGAGTGAAGAATATAAGAATGTGGAAAGTACCATTACACATATGTAAATGTCCAGATATTTAACGGAACTGTCAGAACAGTCAAACACAATGTGAGAAAGTTCATCTCACATTGCTGAAGAGCTCTGCAGTTTGCAGTGAGTTTATGAAAGACGTGTGAAACCATCTTAACGAGGAAATGCCGAGTATATCTTCAAACCACTGTGAAGCTCCATTGTAGAGTTAGATCTCATCATCGTCTAAACTACTTTAAAGTATGGTGCCAGTTACTGATTATACTGTTTTTATCTTTGGAGATTAATAGACTGTTGAGGATTATAATGGTGGTTTTGTATCTGTACACTGCAAAAATCAATGAAGACCAGAACGCTTTTTCTTCTACAGTAATATTTCTATTTGAATGGAATGGCTAGAGCAGTGAAAAATATGATTTGCTTATTTTTTCCCAACTATAAGGTTCTGTCTGCATTCAGCAGTTTTGGGATAATGAGCCTTGAAGTCTTTATAGTGACATTTACATACCTGGAGTCAGAAACTTTTAAGTTTTGAAGTTTTTGCAGAATAAAAATATGTAAATAAATCAATTACATATAGATCCAAGGGGCTACAGAATACAGAATGTCCACGTTGGCACTGCAATCACCAGATCCCAGATCCACAGCACTAATATCCATCATACTGTATGTATCATTTTCATTTTAAGCAAAGATCCTTACAGGACCAGACTAACTCCTATCTGTGATCCTGAAGCTTATTCTGAGTGTTTCTTTCCACTCCAGGGCATTTAGTCTCTTATTGAGTGGGACAATAGAGAGTAGTGGGGGGGGGGGGGGGGGGGTGTTAGTATGTAGGCAAATGCATGGTGAGGCCTCCAGGTCCACTGCTTTAACTAGGTCAGGTCTCAGAAACTAAGCTCTCTGAATAAGAGAAGGTTTTTGTCCATGCAGGCCCTTCAGAACCGCTCTGTTGTTGCCCTGCGGAAATGCTGTGGACTTTTCACCATGGCCAGAAAGCACTAACGCACGCTCTGCACAATGCCAGCTAATGGGACATGGAACACTGTGATGTGTTCTCATAGAAAACTGAGGAAGGGCTTATGTTTGGTTGTTTATGCAGCTTGTTTAGTCCCATGATGCTTTTCATTACGCGAAATAAGACGGTGACAAAGGTTAGAATCTGGATTTTTCCACATTGGGCCCCATTTTTTCCCGAAATTGCTTATTAAAGAATATAAAACCAAGGAATTTTTTCCTGTGTCAAAGTCAGGAGAGGACTTAAGTAAAAATGGGTTTATCACAAAATGTGAATCAGATTATTGTGTCCAGTGAACTCCAGTGAACCAGATTATTGTTTGCCAAAAACATTTAAAAAGGCAGGTCTAGAATATGTTTATATTAAAAATTTAGAGAAAGCATAGAACCATTTGTCATCCAAAGCATACTAATTCATCTATCAAGCATGGTGCTGGTAGTGTTATGACTGTGTTCCAGACTTCAGGAAATCCAGTCAGGAGTTTGCCACAGAGTGTTAAAAATGAGCATTTTATTTAATTCCAGTTACTTCTGGGACACTTAAGATGTGTTAACATTCAAACACTGTATGTATTAACCTGAGCTTCAGCATTTTCATTAGAAATACAACAAAACAACACTTTCTTTTCTAAATGATGAAATCTTGAGTATGAGCTGATGCCAATTCAGTATTTTTCCTTTAAAAAGGCTACGATTTGTTGCAGGATCAAATTGAAATTAAGATCAGATGTGACATCTTAGGTTTGCCAGGCTTGGAGAGATCTTTTCTCATATTCATCACATAACAAACCAAATACAAACCAACACAAGTAAATTGTTTTCATCTAGACTCTCGTAAATGGTTATTACTCTCATCTGATTGGTGATTGAGTGTATTCTGTGTGAGTGCATGTATTGTGTGTATTAAGGTGATATGTTTTCTAATAAAAGCATGATAGTCTAAGACATGGATCCTGTGGGTGCAAACGTGAACCCCAGCAGCAGGCCTCATCTGGACTTCTAATGCATTTAATTCAGAGAGATCCAGCAGTGTTGCCACTTAGAGATTTCTTCACTAGCCTGGAGGACTGATGTGGAAAGTTAAGTGGAAAGCCTTTGGACTTTAATGTGATTGTTTTTAAAATGCTGTCTAGTGGATGTCTTCAGACAGTCTTCAGATTATAGCTAATAACCTGAATATTAATGATGTCATAACTGACTAGTTAATGCATGAGATTAATCTAGAAACTTTAACACATTAATTTGTTTTTTTAATTAATAATTTTAGAGTTTTGACTAACACCTTATATATAATTATTATTAAAAACTTCAGTTTTAAAAAGAATGAATGTGATTAATCATTATTAATGTGATTAATTAGTATTTTTTTTCCAATTGATTGACAGTCCTAATTAATATTCTAATGTTTAATTCTATTGTTGAATTAAATTTTTATATAATAGTATTTAGTTTTGGTGCAAAATTGTGATTGACTTTCTTGTGAAAGTATTTTTTCGTTTTCTCAGGCTTTGACTGGACTTTTACTGCTCTGTAAATAGTCCAGGGGACTCTACAGCTGCTAGTTTTCCTCAGCAACACTTCCATGTTTAACTCCGCTCGTAAAATGAAGCTAAGGATCAGGGCATGTCAGCAAATGCAGCAAATGTGAAGAGAGGGAGGGGTGAAAATGCTCTTTTTGGGGTCATTTAACCTCAGTGGCTTGTGACATCACCACACATGTTAAATGCACTAGTACGTGCGAAGACGTCAATCACTGGGTTTGCCTCTTGAGTCGGATTTATGGAAAGTTTTATGGCTTGTGGTGCACATTCACGTCCTGTCATCATCATTGAACCAGCTTTAATCAGGGCGGCAATAACGTGTGTGGTCAGTGATGCCGACATGCGCTGCTCAGCCTGCTGTGTGTGTGTGTGTGTGTGTGTGTGTGTGTGTGTGTGTGTGTGTGTGTGTGTGTGTGTGTGTGTGTGAGATTGGGCTTTATAATGAGCTTTATTATGCTGGCACAAACGCATGTATCACACTGCCTACTAAAGCTTCTGAATGACTTTCCTGTAAGTTGAGACGGAATTATTCGTTTTGATGACCTAATTTGACAGCTGTAGATGTGATCAGTAGGGGAAACGTTTTTTCAGTCACGGCAAGAAGCGCTAAGACAGTGGTCACCAGTCTTCCTGGAGATTTCATACAGTGCATCAATCTCAGCGCTTCACTTTTTGTACATTTTTTATGTTACGGCCTTATTTCAATTATTTTTTCCTCTCAAATTTCTATACAGTACCCCACGATGACAAAATGAGAAAAGTTTGTTTGAAATCTTTGCAAATCTATGAAACAAAAACAACAAAAATATAAAGTACACAAGAGTTCACAGCCTTTGCTCAAAACCTTGTTGAAGCACCTTTGGCTGCAATTACAGCCTCAAGTCTTTTTCAGTATGATGCAACAAGCCTGGCACACCTGTTTGTGGGAGGTTTCTCCCATTCTTCTTTGCAGAACCTCTCAAGCTCCATCAGATTGGATGGGGAGTGTTGGTGCACAGCCACTGTACCATACATGCCTTATTGGTGGAGTGCTGCAACGTTGGAGCTCTGTCAGAGTGACAATTGTGTTATTGGTCACCTCCCTGACTAAGGCCCTTTTACCACAATCACTCAGTTTGGCCAGCTCTATGAGTCCTGGTAGCTCCAAACGTCTGCCATTTATGGATGAAGGAGGACACTGTGCTTATTGGGACCTTCAATGCAGCAGAAACCTCCCCAGATCTGTGTGTCAAGACAATCCTGTCTCAGGTCTACAGATGATTCCTTAGACTTCATGGCATGGTTTGCGCTCTGACATGCAGTGTCTATTATGGGACATTATATAAACAGGTGTGTGTCTTTCCAAATCATGTCCAATCAAATGATTTACCACAAGTGTCCAATCCAGCTGTAGAAACATCTGAAGGATGATCAGTGGAAACAAGATGAACCTGAGCTGAATTTTAAGTGTCATGGCAATGGTGGTGAATAACTTGTGTATGTTATATTTTTGTATATTGAGTGTAGAATTTTTAGTAAAAACGTGAATTGAATTAATTTTGAAATAAGGCTGTAACATAACAAAATGTGTAGTGTTGTGAAGTGCTGTGAATACAGATGCACTGTATATTCAACTAATGAAGGACTTCTGAAGGCAAGGATTAGTCAGGTCTTGTGGTTGACTAAGGTTGACTAAGGTTGGAGATCAAATCTGCTGAATGGTAGAGCAGTTTGGTTGGTGACAATGCCAATGATAACTTTAACACACAATCAAAATCCTGTATCCTGTCTATTCTACAGTCAGATTTGTCTTATGCTGTAGGAAATGTGTTGCTGTTATGCCCTGTGATAAACATCCATACTTCCTACAAGGTTCATTGTAGCATACCTCGCCTAGTTCTCTGTCCATAGCTTTCCAAGTCCGTCAGTGATGGACTGGCCATCGACACATCTGGAAAAAATTCCGGTCAGCCACTTTGGGTTTGGGCCGAGAGGGCGAAGGGACCAGTCGCCAACAGCCCTCCAGGGGTCAACAAATCAAAGCTGATCAAATTTGTTCTTCTATTCACAAATTGCAACTTAGTCCACTGAAGTCAGAGCACAGACTGCCCCTTCAGCTCAAGTGTCCCACAGTCCAAGCTTAAATGGAATATATACACAGGGAAAAATCTTGATTTACCAGCAGCACATCAATTCCCATTCATTTGTGATACAGAAATCCAGCTTAGACCCAGAATTCCCAATATGGGAATGCCGATGAGTACAGAATGTCACCACTCCAGTTGTCTATTACTATGAAAGAACTCATTTTGTCCCTCCTGGGCTTAAATGTCTGAAATGTGTTAATCCCCTCAGACACGCCAACAACATAAAGAACACATCCAAAATGTCCTTGTCTATAACGTCAGCTTGCCTTGTGCACTCTTTCATCATAAGGGTTTATTGATGGCAGACACCGTCCTTTTAACCCCTTTAACTGAATCTCTCTTGCACTCAATTGCTAAAACACACAGTCTTTTAACCTGAAACCTCAGAAGCCCTAATGTATGGTTGGGCTTAATTCAGTTTGTGAACTGCGCTGATGTCAGAGAAGCTGCCTTTAGGGAAATGAAAGAGGTACTAGAATAAACATGTGGTGTGGAGCGTGTATGTGGGGTTCTCCTGAGTGCTTGGGAGAGGAAACATCATTGCTGATCTGGGCGAGGTTACAGCTTAATCCATCAGATCAACACAGTGGAGCTGTGGCTTTGGGTGGTGTATTGCTAATTCAGTACATTGAATACAAGAAGACAAGGCCATAAAAGGATGAAAACAGTACATCAACAAATGTTGTGTAACATTGGTTCATTAGTTTTTCACACAACTATTGTCTATTTAAGAGCTATTATTCAGTATCTACTATGAATTATGTGGTATCTATTATTAATAATTCAGTCTCCAATATGAATTATTGTGTAACTACTATGAATTGTTCAACAACTAGTATGAATCTTTCAGTATTTACTGTGAAATATTCATTATGCACTAAAAATTATTCAGTATCCATTATGCAATAGGTGCTATAAATTATTTAGTATTCATTGTGGATAAATCAGTATTGAATATGAATTATTCTGTTATTACTATGAATTATTAACTGAATTATTCAGGACCCACTACTGAGGTATTCAGTATTATTCAGTTATTCAGTTGTTCGAGATCCACTGTGAATTATTTGAGGGTTTGTTCTTTGCTCATTTGCAGCACACAGATGCATAGATTTTAGGTTTGATCGTGTATGAATTTAAACGAAATGAACTGTGTTTCTTCTGTGTGCAGCGTGTGACAGTAATCACTGGGGTCCTCACTGCAGTAACCGGTGTCAGTGTAAGAATGGGGCGCTGTGTAACCCCATCACGGGCGCGTGTATCTGCACCACTGGCTATCGCGGCTGGCGCTGTGAGGAGCACTGCGAGGCAGGCACTTATGGAAACAGCTGCCAGCAGAAGTGCCTGTGCCAGAACAATGCCACCTGCGATCACATCACAGGAGAGTGCACATGCAGCCCCGGTTACACTGGAGCATTGTGAGTTGTCCTTTCCCAGTCTTTCCATTTGTTTAAGAATGACTTTCCTTGCTAAATAGTTTTGTATAATAGGGGTTTTTAAATGTAAACAGTATGTCCAAATGTTTGTGGACACCTCATGCTGACACTGATGTGCAAAGGCACATGTAGGGATGCACTGCCCATTCAATAGGACTCAGATTGACATGAAACTATTGACACCATGACAAATGCAAGGTATGAAATAGAGGGGTATAAAGCCCCCCAGCATTCTGCTGTGGAGCAGTGGAACTGTGTTCTCTGGAATGATGGTGATCCATACAATACTTTTGGGATGAGTCAGGGTGTTGGGGATGAGGTGAGTTGATGATCATTGAACATCCTGACCTCAATAATGCTCTTGTGACTTAATGCAATCAAACCCTCACAGCAATGCTTCAAAATCTAGTAGAAAGCCTACGCTGCAGAGACATGATATTGGGTGCCAGATGGACAGGACATACCATTTCCAGTGTCCAGTGTCACACGTTTACCATAATACATCGTAGATGGCATTGCCACTCACAGTGGACGGTGCAGCGGCTGACCATGGGTGCTTAATGATCGTAACTGATTGTGTCCGACTAGAACTGTGCAAGCAGTCTGTTTCAGAAATGACATCCATTATCAATGCAGGAGGCCACACACACATATCCCACAGGTCAGTGCAGTGTTCTTTAGCATCCATGTGAAATGGGAGCAGAAGGCCCACAAGCGTACCTCTCTAAAATCTAGCTTAAAGCTTTCTCTGGGCAGTACACATTCAACAGTCACATCAACAAAATCAGGATAAACTCTATTTAATATCCTTGATTTCTGAAGAAACAATGAAACAGTAGGTCTCCCAGTACCTTTGTCCATGTAGAGTACATGGTGTGATCTGTTTTGGGGCTATTTAGTAAATAGGCTATTTAATGCCATTTAACAAGGTCCATCTAATCCTGCAGTACGTGCATTTTTTGGGTGTGGGTTTATTAAGCACCCATATGTCCTTTCAGGGTCTCATGATACTTCTGTTACTGTCTCCTACAGTTGTGAGGATCTGTGTCCTCCAGGCAAGCACGGGCAGCAGTGTGAGGAGCGCTGCCCCTGTCAGAATGGTGGCGTTTGTCACCATGTGACTGGAGAATGCTCGTGTCCTGTTGGTTGGATGGTAATTATACAGTTATTATGGGTCATTATTCATTAAAAGTAATCCATTACATTGACGAATTATTCCTGTCAAACTGTAATTGCCTTTATTTGCTAAGAGTTGCACATTTTCCTTGTACATTTGGTTACTTTAACACCCAGACACTTCTGTACCATTTTTACACTAATAAAGGACTTTGTGTATGTGCGTGTTCGTAGGGAATGGTCTGTGGACAGCCCTGTCCTCAGGGTCGCTTTGGTAAGAACTGCTCACAGGAGTGTCAGTGTCACAATGGAGGTACCTGCTCTTCATCTACAGGAGCGTGTCTGTGCAGCCCTGGATACACTGGAGAGAGGTGAGGCGTGGAAATGGAAAGGTTGAAATAAGCTGATTTAGGTCCGCTGAGGTGCTAGATTAATGTCTTATTGCAAAAGCATGTAAAGAAGTATTAGATGCAATGATTAAAGTAGTGTTTACTAGAACATTAGAACACGAGAGGGAGTGTGTTATCGTGAGTGAACCTCAGGAGTGTGGTGAAGCAGTCACAAGCCAAAGGTAAGGATCAAATTCCATCCCAGCTGTGCTGTTATTTACAATAACACACAACCTTGAGTGTTCTATTGCTTTTATAAGACAGTTTGGAAATTAAATAAATTAAGAAAATAATAAAGCGTGAAAATCGTGAACATTGTATTTAATGTTTTAAAGCATTTCCTTCTTAACCAACCACTTCTTGCTACTTCACAGTAACTGTGTAACTCCACTCACTCTCTGCACAGCCAGCAGCTCCTTCTCCACCTTCTTGCTCAATCACAGTTTCCCACTCACCGTATTTCTTGTCCTTTTGTCTTTTTTTTATTGTGAATTCTTGTTGTGATCTCAATCCCAGGGGAGAGGGTTGAGTCACATGACTGGCCAAGCTCACGAATCTCAGAGACACACACAGACAATATCTTGGTACCACCAAACATATACAGTATTTATTCACACACAGTGCACAGGCAGATAATCCCCAAACCATAAACACAAAGGAACACTTCCCTGAGCATCAACAAACCCTGTTCAGATCCCAGTTTCCCCAGTATCATCGAGTCTCTGTCTCTGAGATTTTTAAACAGCAGGGCGAATCCACCAAAGCAGTTGCAGCTGGCCCAAAATCAGGGTGAGCTACACTTCATCAGGAGAAGATCTTCAATTTATGAAGATGGGTCTGTGGACCACTAATGCTTCACGGACCACTGGTGGTTCCCAGGCCCAGAGGTTGAGAAACCCTGGTATAACTACATGAACACTGCACTTTTACTTGACTTTAGTCAGAAAGTTCTCCATTGTAGCCTTTTGTTCAAATCTGTAACAGTGGATTCAAGTGAGAGTATTGACAGGGTTAGGGTTAGATGGCTGGCTGTATAGAGACTAGGTCAGACGCAGTATGCTAGGGGTTTGTATGGATGGAGGATCTATTGATTAATGACCCATATAGAGGTCACCTGATAATTAAACTGTGAAGTCGAGTGTTCTTAATTGGCTCTGAACATGCAGACATATACAGCTGTGCTGTACTCGGATTGTCCTGAACAGCTCGATTCATTGTTCTGTTAATAATATTAAATTGAATCACTTTAAATGAATGAAACATAGAAAGTAAGATTTAGTTGATTCTTGACCATCTTGTTTGTCATTTCAGTTTATGGACAAGAAAGCAAACAAAATAATTAGAGTTTATTCGAGAGGAGAGGATAAAAAGTGAAGAAGAGAAGAAGGAGAACAGGAGAAGAGAATGGCTGGGAGATCACAGATGATAAGAGAAAGAGCAGACAAAAGGGAAAATCGCATAAAGAAAGAAAGGAAAGAGAAGAAAATATGAGGAAAGGAATAAAAAAAAGTTATGGGATAGCAGTGTATTAATTGATTATGAAGCAGTTTCGCATGGGAACACCCACAGCCACAAGTTGTGAGGTGTAATCTTGTGAATGAGGTGTTCAGATGGACCCATGCAGCCCTTCATAGATTAATGTACCTCCACAAGGATGGGATATTCCAGCAGGATAATTCAATGTGCAATTGAGCCCAAATTGTCCAGCAGTAGTGTTTCTATGAAATATTCCCGGGTCACATGTGACACTGGATTAAGGAATGTTAAATGCCTGCATAACTTTGGAAATGGAATGTCTCATCCATTTGGCACCCACTAGCATGCCTTGCTTGAACTCTAATAATTCATGCCATAAGCACATTGGCCACTGTTCAACCTCACTCATAAGATAGCGCCTCACAAATTAGGCATCCCTGTGTCGTCCCCTGAGGTACCACCACTTTAAAATCAATTTACATACTGATATCCCATGACATTTGGCATGTCACTGTAATGTCAGTACCAACAACAAACTTTTTATTTCATTAGAGTTAGGTTTACTAATAAAAAAAGTACTGTGGAGGAACCTCTTAAGGTTCTTTCCAAAACCTTGTTCTTTTATTGAAGGTTCCTTGAAGCACCTCAAGAGGTTTCTCTACAGTTCCAAATTGAAGAGCCTACAAAAGTTCCTCAAGTTCCTAAGTTTACACATTAGACTGCAAAAGAATAGTCATTCTTGAAGTTGATCTGTTGGAAACAGGAAAAAAGGACTGGCTTAAGAATCTGAGCCACTTTTACAAAACCAGAATGTTATGTCTAGACATCAGATGTCTGAACAGGGCAGTTCCAAAATGCAAGTTCTTGAGGGGTTTATGCCAGTATGCAGCGGTCAGCGCCACCAAAAGTGCTCCAAGAAGTTCCTCAGAGTCACGGATGCAATCCATGGAGGTGCTTCCTCCCTCACATGACTTAAAGGCTCTGCTGCTAAGCTCTTTACATTTACAGGTGTTGGTGCCACAGGACACCTTCAGAGGTTTTGACGAGTAAGCTGTAACGGACCTACCTTCTCCAAAAGTCTTGATTAGCCTGAGGTAGCATTGCCAGAGAGCTCATAGCTTGTATCCTAAAATGACCTCAGCACAAAGGGTGGCAAAGCGTGGCTAAAATCTCTGTGTGAAGGATTCAGTGGCTGATGTGGTGGAGTTCAGAAAGAGAGCAGAAGCAGTGGGTCAGGAGGACAACACCACAGTGCCAGAAACAGCTGTGGCCAAAGCCTGCACTCAGGAAGGAAATGAGCTGGGCAGAGTGGAAGCATAGAGAGTGGAGGAGAGCAAAGCTGGGGATGAAGATGAGACGCAGGAAGAGTATTGTTGTCTTAATTACTGGCTAGTGGTCTGTCTGAGCCAGGGTTTGGATGGTTCCTCAAAAAGTAATGACATTATTTTAAACACATTATTTGTAAACTTTGTTTAGCTCCTACTCTAATCTCATTCATTTGATGCAGGTAATGAAGGTCTTCTGAATGTTAGAGCCATATGTACAGTCTGATCTGTCCAGGGTAGAAAAGAAATTGCACCTTGTGTGTTGGAACTAGCACATTACAGAACCTATTACACAAGGATTACCTGCGGAGTGAACTACAGGATTCATAGATTGAAAAGAGGTGGTACAGTACAATGATCTACTTACATCTGATGTATGTAGACTGGGATTTTGACCACTGCTGGTTGACCTGTATACGTCAATACACCTGCATCAGCTACTTCCTTCACACTGGCGTCCTTGGGACAACCAAATCCATTGCTCCTTTTGCATTAACATCATTAACATCTGCATTGCAATCCATTTTCCACACTTTGACTGAGACATTAACTGCACTGTACCACCTCTTCTTAGTCTTTGGATCCTGTCACACACCCTGCAGGTTTTTATAGCCTTATGATCTTCATGCAACACCATCTGCTGGAAACAAATCAACTTCACTACTTTATTTTATGTTACTGTACAAGATCTGTACCGCCTTGGAAAACCCATTCCAATACAAAACCAATATAATTATATATTATATTATATATATATTAAGGTCCAGGGGGTCCAGTTTCCCGAAAGCGTGATGCTCACTTGTCCCCCTAAGTGTCATCTTTCTATTGTTCTAAGAACCTTTCGGGAAACCCACTACTGTATTCTGCAAAAAAAAAAATATAATGATAGCAGAACCTGTTTGTGTGCTATGTAGAACACAGCTTATAACATTGCATATAGTTTAACAACACATCCACAAAATGTTTTCCACCAGTGCGAGAGCTTACAAGTCAAAGAATAAGCATCCAAATGGTCCTTTCAATTCTTTTGATTGTATAGAACCATTGCTGTTGCTGTGGAATCCTTTTTAAGAGTGTGTAGGTAATATCATTCACTGTGCCGTGGTTTCTGGGGCCTGTCTGAGTTGATCAGGAGCAGAAATCGGGACCTACATTAGAAATGAATCTGAGACTGGATAGCACAACCCAGTGCCCATAATTACCAGTATCAGGGCATTCAAACCATATACTTAAGCAGGCCAGGAAGAGACAGGAATAGCGCCGCAAGTGCATTTTTATGAGTTAATAAGAGCTTTGGGTAAGCCAGACGTCACAGAAGGCTTCCGGCCAACTCCAGCAGGCCCCAGCCCACCACACCCTATGGGCTGCAGAATAATCAGCTCACAGTTTCAAACAGGAGCATACGTGTTTGTGTGTGTGTGTGTGTGTGTGTGTGTGTGTGTGTGTGTGTGTGTGTGTGTGTGTGTGTGTGTGTGTGTGTAGGCAAAGGGTGAAATGGTAAGACAGAGAGGGGCGAAGAAAGAGAGAGAGGGACGGATGTATAAGAAAGGCTGAGAAGGGGTAGACGGTAAGAGAGAGAAAGAGGAGGCAAAGAGAGAGAAGAAAGCAAGGGAGTTGAGACCATGCTCTTGCACACACACACACACACACACATGTGCGCGCACATGCACAGGTTAAGTGATCATAACTGTGAGAACTGCAAACATATTGCAGGAAGATTGGCAGTGGCATCAACCTGGCAACATACACGGTCATGAGTGTCAGTGCTGGGGTTGTAAGAAACAAGTGGTTGTAAAATGTCTTTGTATGTATTGATATGTTAAAATGTAATTGATAATAAAATATAGTTCACAAAGCTGAAATGCCCCCTTAAAGAATGCTGCACCATTTAAGGTGGAATGGAAAATTTCAGTAACTAAGAAGCTACAGTAAAAGTCCAGCCATATTAATGCATATTTATTTACATAAATCACCACAATCTGAATGTAAAGGAAGTAATACTGAGATTAAAATCCCAGAAGCATTTCTGAAAAAAGACATCACAGGAGTGTATATTGAGCATGACGCTTTTAAACTAGCACACAGAGCTTAAACAAGTAATTGTGTGGCCAGTATAACTGCCAAGCTTACATTGCTTAACATAGGCATAGCTGTGTTTAAGGACTTGCTGTGTGCTGGGGGAAGTGGGTTAAATGAACTGGTGGAGTTATCTGGTGGGATGGTAGGTGACCTTAACAAATTGTTAACTCTGTTTAGCTGGTCAGACTTCAGATGGCCCAATATTTTTTCTCTGCCAGTTCATAATAAATTCATCACAGACTATAGATAATAGTATCTATAGATAATAATTAGAAGAGAGTTGTGAAAATAAATAGAGTCATACATTTCGAGATGTAACATTGTTATAACAGGTTTTGCTTGTGGATAGTACGTATATTTGCCTATTTAATTATTTACTATTTGAAATCAATTAGAAGCTAACTTTACAGCCATTATGCAGCTGTACTTTGGCTTTCTACCTCGGCATTTAACCGATCTTTGGCAGTGAACACACCCCAGTGAACTGGATGTGAGAGCACACATCCACAGTTTCCTGCTGGTTTAGGGAGTTGAACCGATGACCTTCTTGTTCCGAGCCCAGTTACCTAACCTTTCTGTAACAGTTGTAGAACGGCTCTCTGTTAAATACAAAAATATTGAATTGAACTGAAATGAATATGTTGATGGAAGGATATGTGCATGATTTCCTTTTTTGATGATATACTGTAACTTGGTATAAGTTGTCTGCACAGAAACATCTGCGCTCTCTCAGTCCCCCCCCCCCCCCCCCCGTTACCAGACATTGGTCTAAATCATGTCTTCCTCTCCGCTGAATGTAGCTCTGTAGAACATGTCTACAGGATGTTGAGATATGTGAGATTCAGTGTGGAACCCATAGCCGGGGGAAACCACTGTGCTGTTGGACAGTTTCCATGTGTTGCCACACAAGTGTGTCTGTTTCAGGGGGTGTGGGGCCGTCCTGTGGAGCATAGCTTTGGGAACAGCTTAGCCAGAGCCCATCTGCACAACTAATGGAGAAGATAACCATATCCAAATGACACGGCCTGCATTTTTCAGCCCTGACACATTGATTCATCAAAACCAGTGTGTCCTCTATCACTAGCCTTGTGGAACTAGTTTCCTCTACTGCAGTAAAGCTGCAGTAACTCCAGAGGGAATGCTCATCTGCAGGAGAGGGCTATCAGCAAGTGAGCAGTGATGAGCTCCAGCCCTCACACAGACGCTGGTGAGGTCATGGTGGTGTGATTATCAGGGATGTAAAAATGCGCATTTCGGGCAGTTGCAACAAATCTGAGATTTACTGATGATGATAGTTTTTATTGTCTTGTTTAATTTGTTCATTTTTGTTTGGTTTTATGATAGTACCAATACAGGATAAACTTCAGGATTGTAAGTTGGAGAATGCTGTGTTCTGAAGGGTTAAGAGTAAGATGTGCAATGAAACCGATCAGAATCACAATCAGAATTACCGTATTTTCCAGACTATTAGACGCACCGGAATATAAGACGCACCTGCAAAGTTTAATAAAAAAACCCTGGAAAATAACATATATAAGTAGAAAAAGCTGCACCTCAATATAAGCCACATGGTTTAAAGCGTGGGAAAAAAGTAGCGGCTTATAGTCCAGAAAATACGGTACTT